>CM077080.1:215838905-216419952 GCA_039513925.1 Platanthera zijinensis
AAAATTCTTTTTACTTTACTGCAAGGGTTTTAACTCCCTTCAAATTTATCCCTTTGGTTGTTAAGTCTCCTGATCAAAAGACTTAGTTTGTTTTTGAGCACCTGGTCAAAAGCTCAAAGGGTTGTCAGATCCCCCTGAAAAAGATCTTGTAGTGAGGGGCACATGAGCAAAAAACCTATGATGGCAGGGCACCTGATCAAAAAACCTGTAGTGGATTTCTACCAGGGTTGTAGAAGAGTGGATTTACCCAAGTTTTTTGGGGAACCACTATAAAATCTTTGTGTCGTCTGGTTGCTCTATTTGCTATTTTCTGTGTTGTGATTTTCTATGTTTTATTTCTGCCTACTTACATATAGATATCACTTATTTTAATCTACTATAAAAATTAATCAAATAATTTTTAATACTCTATTCACCCCCTCTAGAGTTGTGTGATCTATTCCTTCACTTTCAGAGATGGTTGAAAATTTATTATTTGTAAAGTCAGGAGATTGTTCAACATAAACCTCTTCTTTAATATTATCCATAAAAACACTCTTTACATCATTTGAAATAGTCTAAATCATTTAAAACTCGCAAATGTATGAAAGATAAGAATAGATTCTAAGCAAGCAATGAGTGCAAAAGTTTTTTCAAATGTACCCCCTTGATTTGTGCATATCTTTGTGTCACTAGTCTAGCCTTATTTTTAGTTATTCTTGATTCACCATCTAACTAATTTTTAAAGATATATTTTAATCCTATTACTGGATTATTATATGGTCGTTTGACTAGTTTCCAAGCTTTATTACATTCAAATTGATTTAATTTATCATTCATAGCCAAAACTAAGATTCATTATTTGAAGTGGTTGTAATGCTTTTTATGCTCAATTTCATAAACAAAATAGAGATTTGAAAATGACTCAGATAAAGAAAAATGAGTTGTTACCCTTTTGATGGTTCTCCAACGATGTGTTCTCAATCATGGATGATCCCTTGAATATTTTAGCACTGTGGAGGTACATATTCCTCTTATTCTTCCACTTTCTATGCTTTACCAATAAGTGGCTTACCTTCCTCATGCTCTAAGGGGGAAAGAGGTTCCTCTTCATTTCTTGCAATATTATTATAATTTACATAAAAAAGCACACTCATCAAATCTAACATGAATTGATTTTTCAATTATTTTGGTTCTTTTATTGTAAACTTTATAAGTCTTACTAGTCTAAGAATACCCAAGAAAAATACCTTCCATCACATTTTTATATATCTTGGATCGATAGTTCAAAATGATGGAGGTTTTGATAAAGAAGTGACACATAAAATCCAAGCGGGGTAGTTGAAGTGGAGAGGCGCGTCAAGGATCTTATGTGATCGTGAAGTACCATTAAAGCTTTAAGACAAAATTTACCATACTGCAATTAGACAAGCAATGCTCTATGGTTCTGAGTTTTGGGCAGTGAATTGTGTATATGAAAAAAAAATGGGAGTTGCAGAGATGATAATACTTAAGTGGATGTGTGGACACACGAGGATGGATAAAACTAGGAATGAATGTATCAGGGATAAGATAGGAGTTGCACCAATTACAAAGAAGATGTGAGAAGCTCGACAAAGATGGTTTTGGATACGTACAACGGAGACCATTAGAGGAACTTGTTAGGCGTTGTGAGAGTCTAGTCACTAGGCATGTTAAACGAGTGAGGGGTCGACTAATTAAGACTTGGAATGAAACTACGTGGAAAGAGATGTACTTAGGAATTAGTGAGATTATGAATAAAGATATGGCACAATGGAGACAAAAGATCCATATAACCGAGCACATTATAGTGAGATAAAGGCTTGAGTGTAGTGTTAAAAGATAGCATTTACATCCAAACACATGAAAGTACAATACATTATGCTTTTTTTGAAAATACAATTCATAGAGTTAGTTTTAAAAGTTGGCAAATGATTACTTGATTAATAACATATCATGCATTGTTAATGATTTCAGTCCAAAATTATCTTGGCAACCCATATTCAGAAAGCATGGTGTGTACTAGTTCTCAAAATGTTCTATTTTTTTCTCCTATACACTATTTTGTTGTGTGGTGTATGGAGCGGAAAACTCATGCTTAATTGCTAGAATATCACAAAATGAACATAAATTTTGTTTTCAAATTCGCCTCAATGTTTTGAGCATATGCAATTTATTTTTAAATCAAGTTCATTTTGAATATTTTTGCATAATTTAGAAAATTCAATTAAAACCATCAGATTGAAAGCTGGGAAAAATCGTCCAATAAAATATCAATAAATCATCAATTAGTATAAACGTGTATGTTCTTCCACTTAGACTAGATGTACTAATGAGACCTAATAAATTCATGTGAATTAATTGAATAGGTCTAGTGGTAAAAATTTCATATTTACCTAAAAATTTTTCTCTTTTGACATGACATATAAAGTTAACATAAATTTTGTTAAACATAGGTAATCCCCTAATCAATTATCTTTAGATAATTTAAAAAATTAATTTGGTGTCAAAGTGACTAAGAAGCCTATGCCAAAGTTCTAATTCCTAATTTTTAGATAAAAAAACATTTTATTGAAGATTGGGAAAGATCTTTGAAAGCAATCATATAAACGTTATGAGTTTTAGTCGCAGTGAGCACAATATCATTTGTTTTAGGATTTATAATTTTGCAATGATTTGTAGAAGATTCAAATAAAATATCCAATCCTTTATAACATAGTTGGCTAATTGAGATTAAGATATATTTTAAACCTTTTATGAATAAAACATTAGAAATAGGAAATTATGTGTTACCACATGTCTTCTTTGTCTTTTTCGTGCCAAAATAACTAGAAATAAGTGGAAGTAAAGATCCGGATAACCAATATATTCTTCCCATAGTGTAGGCGAAAATCTTAGATACCGGGATCTACTTTATAGAACTTTGTCCCTTTTTCCAACAGGAATTTAAGTGTGTCCGAAGATATGAATTTTGGCATACGAATGAAAAGGGGTTGAGAACACCTTTGGATTTTTGTGTGGTCTCTTACTGGAAGATGAGAAAAATTAAAAATGTTATTTAATTTTTTATTAGAGACTTTGATTTTGCTGGATTTATTGATTCTACAGACAATAAGGGTAATTTTGATTTTGCTAGATTTTGATTTAGATTTTGCTGGATTTAGATAGTTTTTTTTATTTCCTATTAAAATGTTTATTTTTAGTTCTTAAAATGTCAGGATCAATTAAATTTTTCTCAAAATATTTGCATGTTTTTAGATATTCATCATATAGATCATCATAGGAGAATTCACCAAGTTTTGGATTGTTAACCCACCAATAGAGAATGTGAGTTGGGTCTAGACCGTCGTGAGATAGGTTAGTTTTACCCTACTGATCATCGCGTCATAATGGTAATTCAACCTAGTATGAGAGGAACTGTTGATTCATATAATTGGTCATCGCGCCTGGTTGAAAAGTCAGTGGCGCAAAGCTACCATGTGCAAGATTATGAATGAACGCCTTTAAGTTAGAATCTTTGCCAAAAATGCAGTGCTGAGCCTTTTATTCACCCCATGTCCAGCAATAGGGCTATAACTCCCAAGGGAATGTGATATAGGTTTCCTTCATACGGGTTTTGTACATAATTTGCGTGGATGCCTTTAGTTGCAGTTCTTTGACTCTTGCCAAATAGTGATTACATTCTTGGCAAGTTATCTTTTCTTTCTCTATTATTTTTAATTCCTTAGATAGTTTTTTAATTTTCTTTTAGTAAATGTTTATTTTTAGTTCTTAAAATGTCAAAATCATTTAAAATTTACTCAAAATTTTGTATGTTGTTAGATTCATCATATAGATCATCAAAGAAGAGGAGGAACCTCAATGTCACTTTGGATACTGCTTTCGTCATCCAAAGGTGTATTGTTCTTTTCCAAGAGGCACATGTTCTTCTCTTCATCCTTTCTTGAGCTAGAGTCGCTTGATTCTTCAGAGGAGACATCCCATGTTGTCACCTTTAGCACCTTCTTTTTATCCTTCCCTTTGTGTCATTTTTTTGGTCCTATAGATATTTTGGGCAATTGCACCGGATATGTCCCGTCCTTGAATAATGATAGCACTTCAGTGGTGGTCTCTCTTCGTCATCGTCGCTACTAGCTTTCACTTTCTTAGACCATGATCCCTTCTTGCTTGCATCATTGTTGAAGTGTTTCTGGAAGGTGTTTCTCCTTTTTGAATTTCTCATGAACTTTTTGAAGTTCTTCACAAAGAGGCTCTCCATATCATCATTGCCATCATCATCAATATCCTTCTTTGATTTTAGGGCCAAAACTTTCTTATTAAGCTCTATGTGGTATTCTTCATGTTAAATCTCGAGTCTAACCTCATGAGTCTTAAGATTCCCAATGAGGCTCTTAATTTGGAGCCTCTTTAGATCATGAGATTAAGAGATTCTTGTCACCGTTGGGTTGAATCTTGGAGGAAGATATCTTAGAATCTTTCTCACCAAGTTGCCATTGGAGAATGTTTTGTCAAGTACTCTTCAAGCATTTACAATCTTTGTGAACCTTGTGTACATGAAGTCCGCATTTTCAGCTAGGGGTGTGCAAAAATAACTGAAGAACCGAAAACCGAACCGGAACCGAACCGAACCGAATGGTTTGGGTCGGTTCCAAATAGCTTCGGTGCGGGTCCGGTTCCCATAATATCAGAACCGACAATTCGGTTCGGTTCCTGGTTCCAAGGGCCGGGTACCCAGAACCGACCCGAGAACCGAATATCAATGCTAAAGAAAATATTTTGAGACACCGATTATAGTCGCATGACCAAATACGCGAAAATAATTGAGAATATAATTTTATGGCTAAAAAAATATTTATTATACTTGTGTAGTTGTATGATTTCAATATGATATAAAGTGATGATTCAACTATTTTGAGATATTGAAAACTTATATTACAATGAATCATGAGTTGGAATAATCATTTTTAAATTTTGTTAGACATAGGTAGAACCGAGAACCGAACCGAAACCGAACCGGAACCGAACCGAAGCAAATGGTTCGGATCCGGTTCTATACAATAGGACCGTGGGTCGGTTCCGGTTCCAAAAGTTTAGAACCGAACCTATATGGGTCGATTCTTGGTTTTGGATGGAACCGAACCGAACCGATCCGAGTTGCACCCCTATTTTCAGCAGTCTCCATCCAAAATTTCTCATACTCGGATTCTAATTGGAAGAGTTTTGAATCCTTGATCTGTGAAGTATCTTCATGAGTTAATTCCAATAAATTCATAAATATCAAAAGTAGTGTCACATGGACAAGTATGATTAAATTAAGTTCTATCAAGAGCACAAAACAAAGAATTCATAGCTTTAACATTATTTTTTATAGTTTAATTTTTCATTATCATCCCATTTTTTGGGTTTCTCAATAATTACATCTCCAACTACAATTGTAGGATTAGAATAGCACTACCATAGCTTAAGCATCTAGATCTAACGTGGTTAAAAAAAATCCCAACCTAGTTTTCCAATAATTATAATTAGAATTAGCGAACAATGGTGGTCGACTAATCCCTTGCCCCTCATTGAAAGCTAGATCATGATGCGCCATTATTCAAGATGGCAAAACATTTTTGAAATAACCTGAATCTGATACTACTTGTTAGATCTAAAAACACGCATGGAGGAGGGGGGAGGTGAACAAGAGTGTTTACAAAATTTTGATTTTATTTAAAAACGTTGAACAAAAAATATTCCTCTAAAATATTTTCACCGAATAGAAATTGAAATCAATTTAATAGACAAAATGCATGATTATATTTCACTAATAAAATTAATTACAAAAAAGTTATTTTCATGATGCTAGAAATCAAAGTGGTGAATATAAAAATCCTTTTGTTTTCTATACAAACCCTTCTCCCTAAGGACCAATTGTCCCTATCCCATTTCTCCCTAGATAGGCCTCAAGTCTCCCCTTAGACCTAATCCCTAGATCTAGTCGCCAACACCCACGATGACGACCTAGTCGCTAATACACGCGGCGAATTCCATTAGGATACACAAAAGTAGTCACTAAAATGAAGTAAGAAAAAAGCAAGATATGAAATATAATTTATGAATAAAACTCCATCTGAAGAAACTCTAAAGGTGATGAAGAAGGTATGTTGGAGATTGGAGTTGTCATTGTATTCTTCATTTGTGTAGAATGAACATTGATTGAATCCCCCTTCAAGTTTCTCTCTTCATCTTCAAGGTTGATGTTGGGAGAGCTACAGATGTTTGGGATTATGGCTCAGTCGAATTGGTTCGGAGTTGTAACTTTGGTGGTTCATGTTGTTAAAAGAACGGCCAGAGAGGCTATTTATATAAGACTACGTGCTAGCCCAGGCGGTAGATATTACCGTCGGGCAGTAGCCTAAATGGTATGAGATTTGTGTGCATCCATCCAGGTATGGTAAGCACGTTCCTTATTTTAGGTAACCACTATCGTTCTGTGATAGGGTTGTCGCGTCGTGGCATCTCCATATATGCTACCGCCATTGGACTGATTTCTTGCTCCATTTGGCTACTCACTCAATCAACTGTTGATTGTCGGGCTTGCCTTTATGTTGTCGTCGCGCGTTAGTGATAACGCCAAACGTTAAAATCTGTAATATTTGGCTTCACTGCTCCCACCAATGCTTTCCCTTAAATATGTTGTGACATCAGTTCCATTGACGTGATATCTACCGCCAGCGGCAGGTACTACCGCTGTGCGATAGGACTTTCTTCAGAGCATCATTCCACTCTTGCATCGCATTTCATGTACATATTCAGAGTGGTATTGTACATGTATTTCTTGCACACTATAAACAGAAGACAAGCATGATCAAATACATAATGAAATTTGTTGTTCTCAAATAAAGAGATGTGGAACATGTGTTCCAACACGTATGGGGCGCGAGTGCAGGGGCTCACACAGGGGACGCAACATAGGGGACTCTAGCGCAGGGAGCATAAGCATGGGGGTGCGAGCACAGGGCGCGCATGCATGTAGGGGGAGCGAGCATTGGGGGTGCACATGAAAGGGTGCATGTGCGTAGCACTGCGCACGCTTTGCCGAGCAAGCGAGCTACCGGGAGTGCATGCACTCACATGGACATGCTAGTATGTGCATGCGCAGATTTGCGCTGCTATGCATTTGTGTTCTGACTTTTTGATCAAGGTTAAATCCTGTGTGGCAGGGTGAACCATCATGACAAGCCTGTTGGGTTAATGGTGAAGGGCTTATGGTTTGACCACTTCCATTTCCCAACTTTTTGGGAATAATACAAACATATTCAACTAAGTTTTCTTTAGTTGGAAAAATCACATTTGTAACAAAGTACATTCCTAAATCTATTTCACTGATTTTAGATGAATAATTGTATAACTTCGACACTATTTCCATCCTACAAACATGAAAATCCGATGAAAAATAAATATTTGCTCTTGCCAAACTCCTAAATACACACAAATATAGGGTTGAGTGCATTATTCAAAACTCTAAAATCGCTTGAATATTGAGTTGACTCGGAATCGATTGCAATTGAGTTGACTCATTTTGAATTGAATCACATTTTGAGTCGATTTTGAGCCAGTCTTGATCCACTCGAAATATGATTTGAATTTGCTCGAATTGATTAAAATATTATGTATTTATTAATATCTTATTTTCTTAAAATTTGATCATACAACAAAGTCTCTAAGTGTTTTTATTTACTATTTTTGAGGTTTCCCAATTTAATTTCGAGCAAACTAGGAATAAAGAGAGAAATTGCTCCATTTTTAGCCGGCTCAATTCTATTTCAAGTTGGCTAAATTCGATTTTGAGCCAACTCAATTAAATTCTGAGCCGGCACGGAATCGAGCAATTTCGAGTCGCGCCGGTTGATACGTGTATTTTATAGTGTTTTTGCCATGCTATTCTTATCGTTTTCACTCATTTCTGTGCTAGATGTGCAAAAATATTGTTCATATTGATATATATTGCTCATCTGGCATGTTGGGATGATTTCATTGTATAGGTGTGAATTTTTTTGCATGTTTGGTGGAGGCTATGCTAAATTTGGCTCACACATGTCCGTGCAGAATTTTTGCATGCGCATGTGCCTCTTTCTCCCCTAACACAACAGCTTTATTTCAATTCGAATTTCTCTGTGCAATATTTTTGCACGTGCGTGCGCGCACATGAATTTGCGTGTGCACTGCCATTTTGTGGTTTTCATGCAGTTTGGGTCGATCAAAATTTGCACGTGTGGTATTTTTGCATTCATGTGTGCACGCATGCAAATGCGTGTGCACGACCTGGATGCCCATATTTTCCTGCATTTTCTAACTTACGCACTCACATGCGCTTTGCGTCGTATGCGCATGCACACTATTTTCTATATATCAGCTGCTTCGCGATTTCAGCGAGAGTCCAGTCCGGGGAGCATTGTTTTTAGGTCGCAATCTTGCCATAAGCTTGGGGATTCGCTCCTTTGTCTCCTTCAACCTCCCAAAGTAATTCAAAGGTATAGAAGGTGATTTCGAAGGTGCCATTCAAGTTCTAAGCTGAAATATCTAGTGTTGAGGCGAGCAAAACCTAGAAGAAGACACGTTAGGAGGAGGTGACTGTTAGGAATTGGCTCCACAAATTCCACTGAACAGTCAAAAATACAAGAAAAAATAGCGTCAATATTTTATAACAAGATTATCAAAATAATGATCAACGTCCAATACAGAAACGTCGCGGAGAAGCCGGACACGCTCGGTCCGCGGGAGAGAGGACAATCTTGACTGCAATCCGCTAGCACAACGGACGCATAAGGTTCACCGAACCTTCAACGTCGAGGTCCGACGTTCAACCGCAACCACCGCCACCACCGGAGAACAACGCCGCCACCGGAGAGAAACCTCCGTCGAGGCTAACTGCACACGCGCACGCCGTCAACACCGCGTCTCTCCACTCCCTAGAAGGTCCACTGCAACGCCGGCGAGAAACTCCACCAAGCCTGACGGCAACACCTCTCTCAACGAGCGCAAGAGAGAGGAGAGAGGGGGACAGCTTACTCCACACAGGCGGGGCTCTCTGGCTTCTCACCGCGGCTTCCACTACTTCTGTCTCGCAACCATCATATATATATATATATATATATATATATATATATATATATATTATAATATATAATATAATATATAATATAATATATATATACAAAGCATGTTCTGCATGCTTTTGTATATATATATAATATATAAAGTGGGCACTTGAACCGGGTAGGAGCCAATAAAACCAACAAATACCACCATGGCTCATACCCTGTTCCCACTACCACCACCTGCACGAAGCACACAACTGCGCGAAGCACCACCTCAACGATTTGAGGCGTCAGCCGACCTGCTCCAGTCGACTCATCCCTGCTCGGCTCAACCTCTGAACGTCGTCGCAACCGGATCGCAAAAACTGACTCGTCGAACCCGAGTCCCTGGAAGGCGATCCACTGCACCACCACGACTATCACCTCTGTCGACCGCAGAAATCATGGGCACACCACCTCGCATCGTGGTCCCCAACAGCCGGTACAAACTTCCGTGCTGCAAAGCTCGCATGAGCACGGTGCGCCCTCGCCTCACCGTCAGAACTCCATCTCTCGCTGCAAAACTGCAACTACTGGAATCCAATCTGCCCAACGAAATCAGATTCCTGCGCAACTTAGGTACCAGGTGTACCCGCTCAAGCCTGCGCACTGTTCCGTCATGTGTCAGAATGTCCACAGTCCCTTTCCCCATGACCTCACATACTGAGCCGTCACCCAAAAAGACCGACCCAGACGTCACCTCCAGTGAACTGAACATCGCCGCATCTGAGCAAATGTGCTGCAAAGCACCAGAATCCAAAATCCAACTATCAGAGTCGTTCTGACTCTCAGTGACGCAATAAAATCCGTCATCTCCTTCCAGGTCGAGTGTCACCATGCCCGCATCTTGGACATCCTTCGAAGTTCCAGAATCCAAAATTTCTCCTAATATGACCAACCTGTCTGCAGTGGTAACACGTCACTGCCTTCTTCGACGCCGACCGAGCTCGTGCACTGCTCGATCCTTTGTCAAAACTCCTCCCGCGTTCATGCGCTATCAAGATCTGTTCACCCCTAGGAGTGGGGTCCTTGAACATCTGACTTGATAACAGCGCCGACGTGACTTCTTCCAGCCCCACCGTATCTTTCCCATACAGGAGCGTAGTCACCATGTGCTTGAAAGACGCCGGGAGCGAGGTAAGAAGCAAGAGGGCTTTGTCTTCTTCCTTTACCTTCGAGCCAACCACATGCAATTGGCTCAGAAGACCGTTGAACACATTGAAGTGTTCCTGCAGGTTGTCACCTTCCTGCATCTTCAGCGCATAGAGGCGCTGCTTCAGCAACAATCGAGTCGTCACGGATTTTGCCAAGTACAGTCGCTCCAACTTCTCCCAAAGCTCGACTGCCGTCTCTTCAGTCCCGATGTTGAAGAGCACCTGATCAGCAACACACATCCTGATTGTGCTCGTGGCTTTTTCATCAAGATCCTGCCATTCCTCATCTTTCACCGCTGTGGATAATTTGTCGCGCCCCCGCAAGACTCGAATCAAACCCTGTTGGACCAACATATCCTTAACTCGAATCTGTCATAGGCTAAAATTTCCACCGCCATTGAACTTCTCTACGGAAAATCTATCCAACGTTGTGTTCTTCCCTGCCATGACTGTCGCCAACAAAACTAGAAGACCTGATTTGTTCAAAGGTCGGATCTGAAAGAGTGGGAAGAGGACCTAGTCGTTCACCACCGCAGTCAAACCCTTCCTAGAACGTCCAATCACGGTCGTCTACCGAACCTCGCTTTGATACCACTTGTTAGGAATTGGCTCCACAAATTCCACTGAACAGTCAAAAATACAAGAAAAAATAGCGTCAATATTTTATAACAAGATTATCAAAATAATGATCAACGTCCGATACAGAAACGCCGCGGAGAAGCCGGACACGCTCGGTCCGCGGGAGAGAGGACAATCTTGACTGCAATCCGCTAGCACAACGGACGCATAAGGTTCACCGAACCTTCAACGTCGAGGTCCGACGTTCAACCGCAACCACCGCCACCACCGGAGAACAACGCCGCCACCGGAGAGAAACCTCCGTCGAGGCTAACTGCACACGCGCACGCCGTCAACACCGCGTCTCTCCACTCCCTAGAAGGTCCATTGCAACGCCGGCGAGAAACTCCACCAAGCCCAACGGCAACACCTCTCTCAACGAGCGCGAGAGAGAGGAGAGAGGGGGACGGCTTACTCCACACAGGCGGGGCTCTCTGGCTTCTCACCGCGGCTTCCACTACTTCTGTCTCGCAACCATCATATATATATATATAAATATATATATAGATTAATGAAAGATGCTTTCATTAATTTATATATATATATATAATATATATATAATATATATATATTATAATATATAATATAATATATAATATAATATATATATACAAAGCATGTTCCGCATGCTTTTGTATATATATATATAATATATAAAATGGGCACTTGCACCGGGTAGGAGCCAATAAAACCAACAGTGACTGCTTCTCCCATATCATGGACGAGGAGGCCAAGGAGGAAGAGGAAGAGCCGGTGGACCAAGCCGTGCTCCCATACGATTTTGAGGAGACTAGACTTCCGCTCCCTTCGTGCTAGGGATCGGTAACTCCTATCTTGCCCCTCTCTTTTAAAGTATTTGTAATCCTTATGTGGTATAATCTAAAGCTTCTACACACCATGCCCATTGAGTGTAGTGTTCAAAGGTATACATTTTTTTATGGATGGTTTGGAGTAGATTATGCTTTAGTCTTTTCTCCATTTGCTTGTGAGTATGCTTGGATTGGAATGTGTTGATGATTACATTGTAATTGTCGTTGCGTGATTGTGAGTTTGGCTGCACAGTCATTGCGTTGGATGCATGCAATCGGAGTTGTGAGGTTGGCCTTCGAATTTTCAAGGCACAACCTGCGCGAAGTGGAGAAGTGCGACACATGGAGGGAGTGCGACACGTGGAGTGCGACACGCGAAGGAGCCAAGCGGTGAAGGCGACCCCGTATAGTAATTTAGTTTTTTTTATTATTGCATTAGTATTAGCAAAAATTAACACCCCCACCCGCTAAAACACTGACTAAAGACTTCAATCCTCAGTCCTCCTCATAAGAAAACTCACCCGTGTTGTGTTTCACGTGAGGTTAATACTCGAGGGTAACTCTTTTATTATTATTATTATTTTACGATATTGGTATTCTTGTCGTAGCCACATCACCGGCTCGACTCAAAACCGATTTCAATGTCGAGCCGAGTTCGAATTGAAAATTTTGATTTTGAGTCGAGCCCAAATCGCTTGAGCACAACTCAAAATCTGCCCTGTACAAATACATACAAGATTAAACAAACAAACAAAATTTAAATATAAACACAATGATCCTCCTACCAAAATGCTTTTAATTGAACAATAAATTTTTTTATAGCTTGCTAGATGTATAGCAAAGAAAATGGAATGCACTAAAAAATCTCCACAATGGAGCACTAAAACAAGCTTAGCTACAAAAAGGGCTTCTTCCTCTATTATTGGGAAGAAGAAATAAGGTAGAAATAGGGTAACAAAGCCGATGAAAAAATGAGATTAAGTTGGAATATGATGCTTCCCTATTTTATATTTAGGGGTAGTTTGGTAATATCATATATTTGTATCTATATATCGTGCTTGTTATGTCTTATATGTCATGCTGAATGATTTGTATGTTTTGTGGTTTTGTGTGGCTGAATCAGAAGTCTCCCCTCGCCGGAAGATCAAATTATTCAGGGTTGGTGCCCTTACGTGAGATCAGTTATCTTGTAATCCTTTCCATCAATATTACGATCAAATTTCTGTGTTTTCTCCTTACATTGATTTGGATCGTATCAAAGGTATAAGAGTCATTCCTTCCTCTCGCCTGCAGGTTGTTTCCCCTCCGCTCACGTCACCTCTACTCCCTCCTTCGAGGCTCTTAAAGTTAAGCTTCCGCTACGCTCCGCCGGTGATTCCTCCCACTCTTTGGGGACACATCCTCCAACTGCGGGTGGCTTCCCCAATAATCCTCCACCGCATCCACAACCCGCCGCAACTCCGCCGATCTCACTGCCGCCGCGGGCCACCGCCAATGTCATCCCTCCCGTCGGGGTGCCCACTCAGTAAATTTCACCACCACTGCTGCTTGTCATTACTCCGCTTACCCCGACGCCACTTGCTACGACCATCATGCCAGCATCAGTGCCGCCGACCCAGCCTTTGCCAGCCCCTGCTCCGCCACCCTTACCGGTCACCTTACTGTCGCTCCTACCGGTTGTAGTTCCGTCGGCCGTGTTCTGGCGGACCGCCGTGCAACGACGCCTCACTGACGAATCGCCAGACCCATTTGTGCCGACCATCTTACTAAAGTTGCCACCTACCGCGTCGCCAACACTATCAGACCCCGTTCCTTCAGGGCATATTTTTTGGACGGTGCCACCACAGCTGCTAGCTGAAGCTCTAGCGGCCGCGACTCGTTATCGGGAGTTGTTTTGGCACGAAGTCAAGATGTCAGACGACTCAATCTCCCATGCGACGTTCGAGTTTGAGGACAAGCTCGTTTTGAAGGAGGGAGTAATGATGCGTCCCTATTTTATATTTAGGGGTAGTTTGGTAATATCATATATTTGAATCTTTATATATAGTGCTTGTTATGTCTTATATGCCATGTTGAATGATTTGTGTGTTTTGTGGTTTTGTGCGGCTGAATCGGGAGAGTCTCCCCTCGCCGGAAGATCGAACTGTTCAGGGCTGGTGCCCTTAGGTGAGATCAGTTATCTTGTAATCCTTTTCAACAATATTACGATTCAATTTCTGTTTTTTCTCCTTAGATTGATTTGGATCGTATCAGAATAGGGAAGTGGGAGAACAAAGAGCAGACCAAAAATTACCTACGGCAAGAGAGGAGCGTTCGTCCAACAGGGGGCTCAGCGGGCGTGCGGCGAAGGGGGGAAATCGGGAAACGTCATTGTCATGGAACGTATGTTTGGTATGACAAATGTTACTACCGCTACCAAAAAAAAGAAACTAGTTTGCGACATAAGATTTTGGTATGATAATGACATTTTTGTCCAACCTCACCGGAGCAAATAAGTCACAATAAGCCGCGCCAAACGAAGCCTTAGTTGTTGATTATGTAAATGGTGCCGAGCTCTCCTTATGTCGGCTAGGTTGTATTGTTTATGCTTCAATGATTAGAAAGAAACTTGAAAATCCTTAGAGTCAACCAAATAGTTAGGACAATATTAATGTTGATGATGTTCACGTTTCATTAATTGTATAAAATAAATGGTTGCTAAGCTTAAGAAGGAGGTGAAGCTGTTCGTATAAAAATGCTAATGCTGAGCAGATGAACTTCATACAAGAGATAGACAATGCTTGGGAAGCAGACCAAACACTAATGATTTCCATATAACATTTAAAAATAAAAATGGTGATAATACATTTTACACTCATGCTATAAATAACTAATAAAATAAACAAAGACTTCATGATATATTGATATTCCGAACAAGCTTAACAATATATATAAGCTTGTTAGCTACAAATTGGTGTTATTCTATTTCATCTTTACTCCTTGGAAATCAGCTGTCCCAACCTTTAAGGCCTAATTATATCTCCCGTTTGGGGGCTTAAAGAAGTCGACTCCCCAAGCCTTGAAGATCTAATTATTTCTCCTGTTTGTGGGCTTAAAGACACTCTGCTACCAAGTCTAGGACTTTGCTCCTTCTTGAGTTCAATTATGCGAGGACTAAATACTTTATCTGATACTGCGGGGCTATTCAAGCCCCTGCGATCATTTCCTGGTGTTCCCGTAGAGCTGTTAACTTTAGGACTATTCATATGCTTAATTTCACCACGACTTCGGGTGATTAACTCGTCCAGGATCTCCCCGCTTTGAGAAAATGAAGGTCTTGTGGCTCCTTTTATCTCCTGTTTCAGCAAAAGAAGATGCAATCAGAACTCTTGCGATAGTCTCACATCAAATTGGTAAGTTAAAAAAACACTGCAAAACTAATAATATGATTTCATTTTAATGCCCAGCACTAGTCAAAACTAAATCATCTCTTTCCAACTGAAGTGATGATATTATAACTAATAGTAGCTCGGGCCGGTTTAAATTTAACATCACGAGAATTGAACAATGGGAATAAATGAAAACCACTGATTCATAAAACCGACTACAAATATTTGTAGACTAAAAATTGGTAATTGTAGCAAAATCGACACAGAGTAGCGAAAAAGAAGTTATTTTGCATTGATAATCTGCGAGTATCAGCAAAGCATATCTCAGTAGAAAAGTGCACACTGTATATTGATTGAAGCAGGCAACTCACAGTTTCTGCAGGGAATGGAATTGCTGGAGACTCCTCATATTCGGCTGCATCCATGTCTGCAAGGTGTGCCCCTTTAAAGAGCTTAGGAAGTAGATACTGCCTTGCAGGGACCAAAAGCATGATCATAAGTGGGAAAAGAACACCAGCGATAGGAATCCATGTAATTCCAAAGCACACAAGCAGGTAAGCTGTTTGAAAAATGGTGAAGAAGGCTATCGTCTTGAAAGGAACAGTTTCCACAAATGTTGCATGGTACTCTTCAAGCACTCTGAAAAAATATATAAATTTATTCTTCAGGTCACAAGCTAAATGCAACATTTCTTTAGAAAGATGGAATTTGGGGTCTATTATGAAACCTTCGGTATACATACTAGGACTATAATCATAACACATCAGAGCTACCACAGTTTGGACAAGAGGATTAGCAGAATCATCATACTTAGTTACTTACGCTTAAGACTATAAAATATTTGTTGTTATTTATCTAAATTTTGGTATGTATACCGATGTTGAAACATAGAATTTTTTTAAAAAAAATCATAAAGACGAAGAAGAAGAAAATGGGAGAGGTTTTAAGGGATTTACATGTATCTTCTGCTTGGTGCAGTAAAGAGCAGGAGTATCCTCTCCCAGAATTGGTTGCCAGGTAAACTCTCTATGGCCATGAAGGCAAAGTAACCCCATAGTACAGAGGTGGGAATCTTCTTCAGAATTGGCATAGCAGCGACGCAGCATCCCACCATAAAAGACTGCAGCAAGTTGCTGACTCGTTGCTCTTTAACCTCGACGGGTAATAAATCATCGATTTCTTTTTCAATATCAAACACTGACTCGTCCACAGGAGCATCAATGCTTCCCAATCTCGAAACCATTTGAATTGTTGATTCCTTTAGTTCCTTCAATGCCTGCATGCCCAATTTAGACTCTAATTGAAACTTGAATTTATAGTAATGATCATAAAAAATTACTCAGTGATTTTGCATACCTACAAGACCACCCCTCTAACTTTAAAAATTACTAAAATCTGCCCTCTAGGTTTACATTGTTAACATATATGCACACAAACATACTCATGAAATGCAAAGATATTGGAACCATCATACCCGAACAGACTTTTCCTGGTAGATCAAAGGAGTCTGCATTTGCTGATACTCTTGTTCCATGTTACCATATAGTTGGCTTAAACTTGAATTCTGCTTCATGCTTTGTCTTGCATTGGCTACTAATCGGTCTCGGAGAAGCTGAAGAGAAAATATAAATAAAAAAATTGAGCCATTTAGGCTTCATTTGGGGGGACTTATTTTCACCGGTCAAGCGGTCACGACCGCATGAATCTAACCTTAATTTAAGGTCCGGTTCATGCGGTCGTGACCGCTTGACCGGTGAAAATAAGTCCCCCCAAACGGAGCCTTAGTAAAAAAAAGATAGCATGGAAACCGTGAAATATTTTATCTAACATGCTTGAAGTTCTTTGGCAGCTTACCTGGTGTTTGAGAGTGGCCAGACTCTTAGTATGCATGGGTGATTGTGGGATTACCCCATTTGATGGAGGTATGCCAAGAAGCCCACAAAGTAAGGTCTGTTAAAGGTATAAGTGTAATGTCGACATCAGTGAATTTCCAAGGGTTAAATAAATTGGGTCTGATATACCAATGGTTAAAACCGTTCAAGCAGGCTACTCATACAACATTTCTAGGGTATATTTTGTATCAAGACATGAAGAGGCTTGCAAAAAATAAGATGATAGTCTTGGTAGGAATAGATGACATTTATAGAATAATTAAGACAATGATAAAATGTAAAGTTTTAGTAAGATAAAATTTAGACATCCTGTAGTTCTATGTCAAATGTATGTTATTTTTCGCAAATACATTCATATCTTTCTGATGTGTCCCCCCTAAAAGGGCTAGCCGCACCCCATGCGCGGGTGCGGATATCCAAGAAACCCCCACTAACGGCGTAACTTCCCGGGCCATAACCGCCGCGGAAACCGCCGTCGCCAATGCCGTCGTCACCGTTGCCGCCGCCGCACCGTGTCCTCCCGGGCTGAGCGTGCTCTTCATCGTCTAGCCCCCCGCCGGCGTGCGGAGGGTCGGTTTCCTCGCCGCCCAGACCGAGCGACAAAATTGTCTCCCCGCGCTGACCAGCCCCCGTGCAGGAGCCAGGGCTGCCCAGATCGACGGCCCTCGACCGCCCAATCTGGATGGCTACTCTGCCTGGTGGGG
The DNA here is from genome assembly GCA_039513925.1 of Platanthera zijinensis. Lineage (NCBI taxonomy): Eukaryota > Viridiplantae > Streptophyta > Magnoliopsida > Asparagales > Orchidaceae > Platanthera > Platanthera zijinensis. Next base: position 215,856,573 of record CM077080.1, read on the forward strand.
CGGGCGACTCCCTTGCCGCCCGCCACCATTTTTGTTGCCCCGTCTAGGGGCAGGGCCGCCCAGATCGGGTGGCCTCCTGGCCGCCCCATCTATGGGGCGACAATCCGACAGGGTGAGACGGGCTGCTCCCAGGACGCCCGCTCCCGCTTCTTCCCCCCCGCCAGGGGGGAAGGCTGCTCAGGTTGGGCGGCCCTTTGGCCCCCCGATCTGGGCGGCATCTTTGTTGTATGGGGCGGACAGCCCCTTGGCTGCCCGCCCCATGGTGATGCCCCGCCCGGGGGAGTGTCGCCCCAAATCGGGCGACACTTTGGCCACCCGGTTGAGGCAGCCTGCTCACCGCCACCGAATGGCAGCGGCCTCGCCGCTCGGTCGCGGCTGGGGGATCTCTTCCCCAGCCGCCGACCTCCTCCTCGCCTAGGCCGGGCGACCAAATTGGCCGCCCGAACTTGGCTCCCGGCCCTCTCAAGCCGCCGCCCTTGCCGACCGCTCCTCCCTCGTGGGAGAAGCGGTTATTTTCCGGCAAGGGCAGTTATTTTTTCAGCTGGGGGCGGTCTTGTCTTTTGCGTAAATATGGCGATCTGTGTGCTCTAAATGGAGCGATCCTATTCGTCCGGGCGGTAGTTACGGGGGAAAGTTACCGGCTTGCCCCTCTTGAGATTTATAAATAGACCCCCTCTCTATTCATTTTCATCTCCTCCTAGGCTGGAAAAATTCTCCTACGGATTTTCTCTCTCCTCTCTCTTCCTCCTACAGATTTTCTCTCTCCCTCCTTGTGCGCACGTCGCCTCCGTGCGCTTCGCCGTCAAGATCGTCCAATAGCACCTCCGTGCACTCCGTCATCAAGATAATCTAACCGCGCCTCCGCGCGTTCTTCGCCAGCAAGCGCCCCGCGAGCTCTCTTCCAGCAAGCGCCCCACGCGCTCTTCACCAGCAAGCGCGCGCCTCCGCGCGCTCTCCTCCAGAAAACTCCCCGCGTGCTCTCTTTCAGCAAGCGCCCCGCGCGCTCTTCGCCAGCAAGCGCGCCTCCGCGCGCTCTCCTCCAGCAAGCGCCCCGCGCGCTCTCTTCCAGCAAGAGCCCCGCGCCCTCTTCGATAGCAAGCACACCTCCGCGCGCTCTCCTCCAGCAAGCACCCCGCACGCTCTCCTCCGGCAAGCGCTCTGCACGCTCTCCGCCGGCAAGCGCCCCGCGCACTCATGGACAATCACTTCGTCCACTGATAAGACAACCACACCTGACTTCTCCAAGAGTCAATCAGAGACAAGCCGCAGAGGATAAGACGCGCAAACCGCGCCGCACAAGCTTCCCAGACACAAGTACTGGGGCGAGCAAAGGAGGTCGCTCTTGCTTCCAAGCTTCAAAAGAAGGCTTCAAAGCACAACGAGTTTATCCATCACAGCACAAGAAGCTCATAGCTCCGTGAGAGGTGTCCTGTCACCCTCCGAGCCCAGCTCTCTCTCTCCCCCCAACTTGTAACGAGAGGCGGTCTGTCGCCCTCGAGTTCTTCAAAGCAGCTCTATACAACTAGTAACTAGTGGAAGTTTGGTCAGCACAGTTCCAACCACGTGGTTTTTCACCCTTTTTTGGGGTTTTTCACGTTAAAAAATTGCCTTGTCAGCATTCCCTTTTTTGTGACTGTTTGCGCGCTCGACCGCTCCCGGGCTAAGGCAGCGGTCTACCGGAGCCTCGAGCGATCCGCAACACCTTCCAATAAGACTAATATGGTGTGGACATGTACAAAGTAGACCATTAGAGGCACTTGTTAGGAGTTGTGAGAGTTTAGTACATAGGCATGTTAAATGGGGGAGGGTAGACCAATAAAGACTTGGAATGAAATTATAAGGAATGACATGATGTACTTAAGAATTAGTGAGATTATGACTAAAGATAGGGCACAATGGCGACAAAGGATCCATATAGCCGACCCCACTATTGTCGGATAAAGGCTTGAGTGTTGTTGTTATTGTACATTCTTATTCTTCCATGTGTTGCACAAAGCAATTGATCCCCGACAGCATGTGGTATTTAATCCCCATTTCTTAGGCGTGTGAATAAATGGGTGACTAAGTAAAAAGGACATACATTAGTGGTCAAAATCATTTATATCCATTGTGAGACTAAACATGATGATACTGTGTGGAAAATGGTGGAAGCAAAGAGTACCAAAAATCCCAAAAGAAGTAAATCGTAGTGAAAAGATGGCGGCTTTCTCAAATTGAACTCCTTCTGTTGTGCAAGCTGAGATGCCACACTGTGATCAAAATAATAGAGAACAGCTATCATTGTAGCTGGAATAAATGCTCCAATTATGTAAAGCAATGGAACGTGCACCATTTCCTGTTATTGAAGAGTAATTAATTATTACTGTTTTCAAACAAATATTGTGAAACAAGGAGAAGATATTTTATACATAAATTCTAAATCATGTACCTTAATGACAGTCCAGTTTTCATATGCACCAGGTGACCAAGGATTTGGGCTAAAAAGTCGTCTGGGTATTCCTTTCGGGACACTGTTAGAAGGTATATAAGAAATCATAGTCCACACCAAAACCATCAAGGGCACCCCATAATCAGCAATGAAACCTCTTAGCCAGCCTGCGGAAATTATTTCAGCTTAGTTTCGGACTCCCAAAGAGAAAATTTATTTATAAAAAAATCCCCTTAAAATGAGAATATGAAGACTTACCGCAACCATATCGCCATGATCTTGCCTTTCTACTTCTCAATGCAGTCAGTAGAAGACCAAAGGATAGAACCAGAGCAAACATTCCATTGCCAAACCTCCAAGATGAACTGAACTCCGGTGTTTTTTGATCCTCCGTATTGGGTATGCGAAATTCTTCAACAAGCCCCTAACATATATATACACACCAAACGTTCAACATTTTCCATTAATGATATCTATAATTTCAGTATGATAATCAGCATATTTCAGTATGAATTTATGTATGATATCTCACAAAGAATTCAATTGGAATTTGGGGACATTCATTGAAAGGTTCTTTTAAATGAATGTTCATAGGTTCCTCGAATCATGTTAAGATGTTCAAGGAAAAAAAACTTGTTTGTGCCATGGAATAGTGCTTTAACCATTTTAGAAAGGACTTGAACATGTTTGTGAAATGCATTAGTGAAGTCTATTGCTTTAAACATTTCTGAGAGGACTATAGGGCTCTACTTGACTTGAAATAATTGGAAGAGTACTTGAAAATAAAATGATAATGGGAATAGAAAGGGCATTGAATTGAATCAGTCTTCACCCACTTGCTTGCTTGAGAAAGAATAGTTTATCCTAATTTGTCTATTAAAATAAAATTTTGGTTTCATGTCAGGAGAAAATGCATGGGTTACATCAACACCACAATAAATGTTTCGTCTCTTTTTTTTACTATGGTTGGGTAAGGTATTTATCAATAAAAAGTGTTGCGGTCACCCAGTTTTCCTCCGGTCCAGAGAATCGGACCGTCTTAACTCGGAGTCGGACTGGGCGCGCAAACAGTCAATGAAAATCTAGCAGCAATGACATTGGGCCTTTTTTAGCGTGGAAAACCAAGAAATGATGAAAAACCACGTGGCTGGATCTGTGTCGTGCCAAAACCCACTATTTAGCTTCGGGTTTACAAGTATTGGAAGTTTTCATGGAGGGTGGTAGACCACCTCTCCGTTACAAATTTTGAATACAGAAAGAGCGGAAAATAAACTAAATCCACGAAGCTTGGATGTGAGCGTCCACGAAGCATGGATGAGAGCGTCCTTGCGGAGAAAAATGCTATGTCCTTGAAGCCTTGGAGTGTTTTCACGCGAGCATCCGGGTGGAGCGCCTTCCAGTGCCTTCTCTCGAGCTCACAAAAACGTCTAAGTGAGCGTCGGGCATTATGCACGCTAGAGAGGGAGCGGAGCGAGTTCCAAGCAGAGAAACGATCTAAGTCCTACATTCTTACCGGAAAACCTCAAAGCTCTCTTTAGTCTCTGAAGTTGTTTGTCTTCAAATGAAGGTCTGGGGTCTTTTTATAGTTTTCTAGAGGGACATGTTGGTAATTGCGCCGAGTTGAATCCTGAGTTGGCAAATGACGTCGCTCCGCTCCGGTCACCGAGATCACCAGGCGATGGGTAGGTTGCCCGGCGGGGGAAACGACTGGGGGAGTCAGGCGGCGGCACTCGGCGCGCGCGCGCGCAAGAAGCATGTGTGGCGCGTGTGCGCTGAGCGCGCTCGTTGCGCGCGTGTTCGCGCACGCGCATTGTACGCGCAGTGTGCTTGTGTTTCTCCTCGCGCGGGTGCTCGACTCCTTTGGCTTGGCTCGGGTGAAACCCCTGGGGGACCCCATCAAATGCCCCCAAATTTCTGGGTGTCGTGATCCGCAAAGCTTCGAGCCCGAAAATTTTTGATCTTAATTATTTTGCCTTAGGGTCGTGGCCTTCGAGTTATTTTACAAAAGTGCACAAGTTTTATGCTTGCGGCGTGGAAAGTCCTTTCCGTTCGACCTGGATGTGTAAAAGTGAGGATAAGATTTACCTTTACAGAGTGGGGGGGGGGGGGGTGAATAGAGTATATTAAAATAATTTTCAATAAAAATTATTTGCAGTGGAAGACATTTAAGAAGGTGTAATGTGCACAAAAATAAAAGATAAGATCTAAAGAAAATAGCACACAGCAAAGCAAAAACACAACAATGGACACAAGGATTATAGTGGTTCCCCAATCAACCTGGGTACATCCACTCTTCTACCACCCTAGGTAGGAATCCACTGCAGGAATAATTGATCAGGTGTCCTGAGCACCAATGAGCTCTTGATAAGGTGCTCAAAAACCAAACCAGATTTTTTGATCAGGTGTCTTGCCACCACTGAGTTTTGACAAGGTCTCAGAAACCAGCCACAAAACTTTTGAAGGGAGTTTTGAGAAACCCTTTTACAGCAGAGTAAAAAAAGAAAGAAAAGAGTTTGTTGTTCTTCTCTGTCAACAGTCTAAGAGAAGACTAGTGGATGATGTTGTCAAAGCTCCCCCTGAGATCTGCAATTGTTCAGGAAGAAGAGCTTTGTATAAGGTGATAGGTCTTCAGTGACTTTAGATCTCCAGCAAGAGATGATTTCAGCAGTTGCTGAAATGTGATGTGTCTGGAGTATTTGATGAAGAAGCCTTTGAACACTTGAATCAAGAAGATCTTGAAGGAGTAGAATAGAATAAATCTTTTCTGTTTATGATCTCCTTCACAGTATGATTCCTTGTGTTCTGTATGAATTCTAACTCAGTAATCCTGTAGACTTGTGTCTCTTGAGTCTATTCTTAGAATTCTTGATTGATATCTCTTGTTCTGTATCTTTCAAATAATTCTCTGGAGATATATTGAAAATCTGTCTTTGAGATAGCCGTTAACCAGTCATAAATGACTGCCTTAAATGACATTTGTCTCTGGAGGAAAGTCCTAAGAGACATTCCTTTTTGTCTTCTTTGAAACTTGCTCCAGATTAGTTGAAACGGCTACAAAATCCTTTGAAATAAATGCTGAATAATAAATCGGATTGAATTCCATAACTGTCTGAATTTGAATTCCTGAAATCGTCGATCTCTTCAGAAAAGCGTTGATCTGAGCTCAACTATCGTCGACTTGAGCTCAGAGACTGAAGCTAGACTGAAAATAGAAATCGTCGATCTGAGCTCAACTATCGTCGACCTGAGCTCGGAGATTGGATTATAGCTAGAGACAGAAACGTCGATCTGAGCTCGAAGATCGTCGAACCGAGTTCGACAACTCATTGAACTGAGCTCAGAGATAGTCGAACTGAGTTCGACGTTTCGTCGACCTGAGCTCGACGAAAATTGTCCTAGTCTTCTGCACTTGAGTTCTGATCTAAGAAGGTCTTGGAGGCAGCTTCCAAACCTAAGTTCTAACTCTTAGACTCATTCTAATTGACCTTTAAGACTATACAATAAGGTCAAAACAATTTCCTAAGAACATAGTGATCCTTGCCCAAATTAGTAATAGGGTGTTCCAACAATCTCCCCGTATTTGGGTTAGGATTACTATTTACAAGACAAATAGGAAATAATAAGCATACAGACAGAATTCAAAAGCAAAAACAACAATGTAAAGAAAAGAAATGCAGCATTGCAGAAGCACAGATAGAATCACAGCAGACAGTCAGAATTTAGATATATTGTCAGCTTACACATTTACTTCTTTTCATTGCCCTTCTTGAATAGGATTTCTCTGTTAGGGTTGAGAGCTTCCTTCTTGGATCTCATGTCATCAGCAGCACCTAAGGAGGTTTGAGATTTGGGCCTGGGAACCACAGCCTCTGGGTGCAGCTTCATATAGCTTTCTGGATCAAAGAATTTTCTTGATGAGTATCTTTCTAGTTCCTTCTTTCTTTGCTCAGATAAGGTTGTGATGTTTGAAGTGTCTTTTCCTTGATCTCTTGCCTTCTTTATCTGATCCAAGGCAGCTAGCTCTTTCATTCTGGCAGTCCAAGCTAGTGGATTATTTTCTGGATCTTCAAAAGAAACTGGAGGTTCATATCTATTCATTGTATCATCAGAAGGAGGAGTTCTTGAAGCAACAGTATCTTTCAGCTTATAAGGGAAATGACCAGAAGTTGAGTCAGTGGATCCTTGTCCTTCCCTTTGATATGGATGTTGTCTAGATTGATCTTTGGAGTATACTTTATAATCTTTTTTCCTTCCTCTGTGTTGTCCTCTCCTTAACTGATAACCTCTTTGTTAATATCCTCTTGGTTGAGATCTGTCTGAAGGTTGAGAAGAGCTTTGTTTTGCAGCAGATCCAAATTGAGAAGCAGAACCTCCACCAGTACCTGCATCTGGAGGAGGAGGAGGAGGATTAAAATGAGAAGATCCTTTATCATACTTATCAATCTTCCTCTTTTTCTTCATGGCCTTAAGCTGATTCTTTGAATATTGCATCCAAGGTTCTGAGATGGGGCAGTCATGCAGAATATAGTATGGAATGTCATTGTCATCTTTCACCTTTTCTGGAGGTACCCTCTTCAATGTCTTGCTTCTAGCTTTCCTCTTCCTTGCAATAGTTGCAGAGGAGTCATCAGAATCAGTTTGGAATTTGTCACTATCTGAACTCTGAGGATTGTCATATAATTCATCAATCCTTTTAAGGTATTCCTTTTGTTGTTTTGATTGTTCAACAGAGATAACAACAGTAGCAGTAGTAGCAACAGTGACAGAAGCAGCACTGACAGATACAATAACAGCAGCAGAGACCATTGGAGCAACAGGAGCGGCAGATACAGACACTTCAGTAGCAAAAACAGAAACTGAAATAACAACATCAGAGACAGCAGATTCTTCAATATGAACATCAGGCTCATCAGCCTCTGTCATCAGTAAGTCAGCAGCACTATCAGAACAGACTACATCAACAACAGCAGCATCATCATTCATATCATCAACAGAAAGAACATTTTCCACAGCCTTAAGGGACTTGATATATGCAGAAATCAGGTTGAGCTCACAGCTGGCAATAGGCACAATGGCCTTAGTAAGGTCCTCAGCTTCAGAAGCTGGAAGAAATCTGCTCTGAAGAGCATCAAAATCTAACAGCAGTGACTTAAAGTCAACTGTTCTGAAGGGAAGCACTGGAGCTGAAGCTGTAACTGAAATCTCTGGTAGGAAATCTCTGAGGCAGGCACTAGCTCTTCTTCATGAGGCATCTCCCCCTGCCTAGATTCAGTATACACTTGATCAAGGCACCCCACAGAAGGGACTGCCTGAGGAGGAGAAAGGGAAGAGAGCCTGACAGATAACTCCTGGATGGATTTCAGGAGTGGAGCCATGGAGGTCTCCAGCAGGACTGTTAGCCTGGGAGCCAACATCCCATACAGCCTATCTGCTAGGGCAGGAAGGTCTACTTGCTCAAGTGAAACTTGAGTAGAGGTAGAGGAGAGAGTGACAGAGATTGGTGTAGAAGGGGCTGTAGATATGGGAAGAGAAGTTGTGGATGGTAGGATGGATGGTTGAGAGATTGGAATGGTGGAGATGGAAGTTATTGGAGTGGAAATGAAGGATGGTTCTGTAAGAATGTCTTGGAGTAGTTGTTGATAGGAGGTAGAGGATGATGGGAGATCAAGAGGTGAGGAATGAGAATCATCCATGTAGGAATCATCAAGAAGACTGAAAGATGGAATGGATGAGTCAATATCAAGTGGTGGATAATAGTGTAGGGGATGGAAAATGTCTACAGAAGTTGCTGGTGGTGGTGGTGGAGAAGTTGAGAGTGGAGATGAAATGGTGATGGGGGAGGAGATTGAGATAATGATGGTGGAAGAAGGGGTGGTTGAAGAAACAATGGGTGGAGATGAGGAGGAGGCAGACAGTTCTTCCAATGGGGCAGTTGTCTGTGGGGAATTGACTTGAACAGTCCTGGTGCCTGAAGATGAGATAGCTGCAGAAGCTCTGCTTGGTTTTACAATCTGTCTGTCCCATTTACCAAATAGGGCACAGGACAGCCTCTTAGAGGCTTTAATGTGCATCCCACTGGACACAAGCAACTGAGGGCACCTGTTATGCAAGAACAGCCTTAGGATCCTCCCAAAGTTAACAAAATTTTTATTCACCTTTTTCTTGATTAAATCAAAGAAAATCTCTCCCCAATTGAGATGTTTCTTATCCACTACAGCAGCCATCAAACAGAATTGATACCTAGAAATGGTATCATGAGCAGAATACTTGGCTAAAAGCACTTTTCCCACAACATCAGCTAAGAATCTATATTCCACTGACAGATTCTTTTTAAGCAGCTTGTTAGGGTTTGCTGCAGAGTGACTCATTCTATCAAGCATACTTGCAAACTTTTCTCCAGATAACTCAACAGAATCGTCCCCAGAACTCAACTGAAAAACTTCTGTAAGGAGGGCAGGAGTTAGGGATACCTGCGTCCCGGCTATAGTACCAACCACAGTATTCTGATCCAGATTATGAGTCGTGTACACCCATTCTTTGATCTCATCGGCAGCAAGTTTCATCCTTGTGATCATAAGATGCACCAACTGCTGTTCTTTGAATAAGTCGAGAATGTCTTTGAATATCTGGTCACTGCCGTCAAAGGAATCCATATCGATGTCGAATCCAGTATCGAATTTCATTGCGGCAAGAACTGCAACAGAAACGGCCATTGTTTACCTGCAAAAACGAAACAAACACGACCAAGTGCAGAGAAGTTTGGAGTGAAAGAAAAGTTATGCAGAGAGTATGAAAGCGCAAAAGGAGAACGACGGCCGAAAAATGAGTTTTATATTAGGGTTCGATGCCGAAAAGGAAAGATCGTTGAACTCCGTTCGACGATCTGGGCTTCTAAAGGAATCTGAAGAGTCTTCAACATCGTCGATCTCCGTTCGACGATATTGGAGAGAGTCGATCTCCGCTCGACGATCTCTGACCAGAAGAAGATAGTCTAGCGCTATCTGAAAACGCTGAACTCAGGTCGACGCTTTCGGAAAACGTCGATCTCCGTTCGACGATCTTGGGGAAAAACGTCGAGCGCAGTTCAGAGAGCAGAAACACCCTATAGACACTAGAAAAATCATGTTTTTAATCTAGTCTTGGTCAATTTTAGGGTTTTAAAATCTTGGATCTCATTTTAAGCTTCCACCATCTAACATTCCTAACTGATTCAGGAAGAAGGTGTGTTTCGTTTCATCTAATGGTTGGTGAAAATGTCTCTCATTTGCAAATCAGTTGGGATATATTGAAGTTCAATTTTATTCTTCTCAACATTATCCCTTAAAAAGTGATGTCTAATCTCTATATGTTTTGTCCTACTATGGAGGACTGGATTTTGTGCTATAGAAATAGCACTGGTGTTATCACAAAATATTTTTGACTTTTCTAATTTGTAACCATAGTCTAGGAGTTGGTTTTGAATCCACAAAATCTGTGAGCAACAACTGCCTGCTGCCATATATTCAGTTTCAGCAGTTGATGTGGACACAGATGTTTGTTTCTTACAGAACCAGGAGACAAGTCTGTCACCAAGAAACTGGCAAGTTCCACTGGTGCTTTTCCTGTCTACTCTACATCTAGCATAATCAGCATCTGAAAATCCAGTTAATTCAAATCCTGAGTCTTTTGGATACCAAAGACCTAGATTTGGACAACTTTTCACATACCTAAGAATCCTTTTTTACTAATGTTAGGTGTGACTCTCTAGGGCTTACTTGAAATCTAGCACATATGCATGTAGCAAACATTATGTCAGGTCTACTACTTGTAAGGTACAATAAAGAACCAATCATTGCTCTATATGTTGTCTGATCAACAGGTTTCCCATGTTCATCAGCATCTAATACAATATTAGTAGGCATAGGTGTTTTCATACATGATGTTTCAGACATACCAAATTTCTTAACCAATTCTTTTGTATACTTGGTTTCAGAAATAAATATGTCATCAGCATGTTGTTTGACTTGCAATCCTAGAAACAAGGAAAACTCACTCATGCTACTCATTTCAAATTTAGAATGCATTAGATTAGAGAATCTTTTGCACAAATTTGAATCAGTAGATCCAAATATAATATCATCTACATATATTTGCACTAGTAGGATATTAGACTTATGGGTTCTAATAAAAAGAGTTTGGTCTACTCTACCCCTTATAAAATCATTTTTCAGAAGAAAGCATGCTAAGGTCTCATACGATGCTCTAGGAGCTTGCTTAAGACCATATAATGCTTTATGCAATTTAAAAACATGATCAGGATGAGTTGGAGAGATAAAACCTGGGGGTTGTCTAACATAGACTTCTTCCTTGATATCTCCATTGAGAAATGCACTCTTTACATCCATCTGATAGACCTTTAATCCTTTGTGAGCTGCATAAGCTAGAAATATTCTTATGGCCTCTAACCTTGCAGCTGGTGCAAAGGTCTGGTCATAGTCTATTCCCTCTTCTTGAGAGTATCCTTGTGCAACTAGCCTTGCTTTGTTCCTGACAATGATTCCTTGATCATCCAATTTGTTTCTGAACACCCACTTTGTTCCAATAATGGAGTGATCCTTAGGCCTTAGCACTAGCTCCCAAACTTTGTTCCTTTCAAATTGATGTAATTCCTCTTGCATTGCAATGATCTAGTGTGGATCTTGTTCTGCATCTTGTATGGATTGAGGTTCAATTTGAGATAGAAAGCAAGTGCGCATCAGGTTTTGGTTGACCTGATTTCTGGTTTGCACACCAGTTGAGATGTCTTCAATCACTTGAGAGATTGGATGATCTCTTGATGTTACTAAATCAACAGGGGGTGTTGATTGTTTCCTCTTGTGGAACAACAACTGGCTCTTCCAGGTAATTCTCACCAGGATGTTGAGTACCAAGATGTTGAGTGTCCTCTTCATCTTCACTGTTTTCACCTCTTTGTTGGATAGGTGAATGTGTTGTATCCTTTTCTACAATATGTAACCTATCCAAATTTTCTGAAAGAGAGTGTACCTGCAAAGGTTCTATGGTAGAAATATTCTTCTCCTTGTAAAACATGTTAGTTTAATCAAAAGATACATGTACAGATTCTTCAATTTTAAGAGAAGTTTTGTTATACACCCTATAAGCTTTACTGATCATGGAGTATCCCAAAAACACTCCTTCATCAGCCTTAGCTTGAAATTTTGCTATGTATTTCTTGTCATTATTGTGTATGTAACAAATACAACTAAAAATATTGAAATAATCTACTTTAAGTTTCTTCCCTTTGAGTAATTCATAGGGAGTCTTGCCCTTCAGTTTATGTATCAAACTTCTATTCAACACATAGTTTGAGGTGTTTACTGCCTCTGCCCAAAAGGATAGAGGAAAGTGAGCATCAGTCAACAATGTGGTGGCAGATTCAATAAGGGTTCTATTTTTCCTTTCAGCTATCCCATTTTGTTGAGGAGTTCTAGGAGCTGAGAAAGTGTGCTTGATCCCTTCACTCTGACAGAACTCTTGCATAAGAAGAGAATCAAACTCTGTCCCACGATCACTTCTGATCAGGGCAATGTGAGTATTGAACTCAATCTGTATGCATTTGAGAAACTCTGTCAAACACTTAAAGTTATCAGACTTCTTCCTCAGAAAGAACACCCATGTGAATCTAGAGAATTCATCTACAATCACCAAAGTGTAAGAATTCTCTCCTAAGCTTTGTACTGTAATGGGTCCAAAAAGGTCCATGTGTAACAGATACAAGATCCTAGGTGAATCACTCTTATTAAGTGACTTAAAACTATTTTTAGTTTGCTTGCCTAATTGACAAACCCTGCAAAGTCCTTCCTTCTTGGACAAGGTAGTCCTCTAACAAGGTTGTTTTTGGATAGCCTAGCAATGGTTCTAAGGTTTATATATCCTAATCTTTTATGTCACAGATCATTTGGCTTGCAAACAGAATTGAATAAACAAATATCTACCTTAGTTGAAAGAAAATCTACAAGATAAATATTACCTTTCCTTTTACCTGTTAACACAGTTATGTTATCCTCTGATTTGATTTTACATGAGGATTTGTTGAATGTCACCTGTTAGCCTTTATCACACAGTTGACTGATGCTGATTAGATTGTGCTTCAGTCCTTCCACATAAGCCACCTTCTTAAATGTGACTGAGTCAATCTGAACAGCACCATATCCTTTTGTTTGTCCAAAGTTTGAATCTCCAAATATTACTTTGGGTCCAAGTTTGGTTTTGAAGGATGTGAGATTCTCCTTGCTTCCTGTCATGTGCTTTGAGCACCCACTATCCAGATACCATTGTTGGTTCATTGCTGGATAGGTCTTCTCCTGCACATAAGCAACTTATAAGTTTTTGACCCAGTTTACCTTGGGCCTAGGTTGATAACCTTTAAATTCTGAAAAGAAAGACATCCCTGGCCGACTCTTATAACCTTCAGGATGATATCTCCTAGGAGGTATTATCCATTCAGTATAAGGGTTAAAGTTTTAGGATATAGGACCTCTAGGATTGAAGTTTGATTTACCTTTAAAAAATTGTTCATAACTCTGATCTCTGTTCGACGATCTCTGAGCTGAGTTCGACGATCTTGGGTCAGATCGTCGAGCTCCGTTCGAAGATCGATTTTGCCAGAGTTCAGAGTTCGGCGATCGTCGACCTGAGTTCGACGATTCATCTTGAGATCGCTGAGCTCTGTTCGACGATCGTCGAGCTCTGTTCGACGTTTTCCGTTGAACCTTGTTTTTCTTAGGTAAATCAGGATTCTTCCTAGCTACCTCTACAACACCATTTTCTTTATCTGAGATAAATTTAATTGGGGTTGTTAATACTATAGGTTGGCTGGATGAAGCACCCAAGCCCAGTGTACTGTTAAGTCTAGAGTTCACTGTGCTTGTGATGTCCATCAGTCTGATGCTTCTCCCATTAAGGGATTCAAACTTCTCTGCCTGGGATAGTTCACTTTTCAGTGAAACTATCTCCTCCCTACAGCATTCTAACTCCTCAGAGAGTTTGAGGTTATCTGATTTTAAGGTGCTAAGTTCAGATAATTGATTTCTGAGAGAGATAATCTCTTTCTCAGACTTTAGCAGGTCTAAACAAAGTGCCTTAAATTCAAATTTAAAATCCTCTGAATTAAAGTCAAAGGAATCTATTACCTGGTCTTCTTCATCTTCATGTTCAGATTCAGATTCTGATTCATGTTCTGCATCAGAATTATGTTGGGAGGCATTGATAGCCATCATGCAGACTCCTTCTCTTCAGCATCATCTTCATCATCACTTGTGCTTGATGAAGCCTCTGACTCTTCTTTAGTTTCACTCCAGGTTTCAACTACAAATCCCTTTCTGGTATGTTTGTTCTTGCTGGAGGAGGATTTGTCATTGCTGTTTCTCCTGGAGTCCTTGTCTTTTCTCCTATCTTTCCTGTCCTTCTTGTCCTTATTCTGATTTTCTGGACAATCAGGCACAATGTGGCCTGGTTTCCTGCATCCAAAACAAATAATTTCTTTATTATTGGATTTGTCATACCTTGGCTTCTCATGCCCTCTGGATGACCTCTTTCTGAAATCATTCCTGACCATCTTATAGAATCTTTTGGCCAGAGAGCTCATTAATTCTTCATTGTCTGTGACCTTGTCTTCAGGCTGATCTTCTGTAGCTTTGAATACTATTGTCTTCTCCTTCCTGATTGCTGGAGAAGCAACCTTCTGTTCTTCCTCTTTATTCTTGATGAGCAGCTCATAAGACTTGAGCTTGCCCAACAAAGTTTCAGTGGTGATTTCATTTAGGCTTCTGGCATCCTTGATTGTCCAGATCCTTGAATCCCCAGTGCTGGGGAAGCACATTAGGATTTTGTCATTGAGTTCAGTTAGTGAGATCTCCTTGTCCAATGTTTTTAACTTACTGACTATTAGGCTGAGCCTGTTGTACATGTCAGCAACTGACTCAGTTTCTCCCTTTTTGAAATTCTCATACTGGGTTATGAGATGAGATCTTCTGTCTTTCCTTTCATCAGCAGATCTTGATACAATTTCTGACAACTTGTCCCATATTTCTTTTGCTGAGTTACATTCAGCCACTTTCTGAAATATTTCATCAGACATAGTCTGAACCAGAATATTCATTGCTTTGGCATCTACAACTTTCCATTTCTTGATTTCTGCATCTGTTCCTGAAGGAGGTGGAACAACACTTATACTTGTAATTACTGGGGGTCTTGGACACACTGTCAAAACAGAATTGTAGATGTCCTCATCAATAGAATTCATATATAATTTTATCCTTGCCTTCAAAAGTGCAAACTTATGAAGGTTGCACACTGGAGGTCTGGTGCTAGCATAATCTTTGTTCTGTGTCATGGTTTTGTATGAAAATAAATATAATACAAATAATAACCCTCTATTAAATATTGATCTTATCAGAGATCTTTTGGTTCAGGTGTTAGCCTGTAAAACAACCAAATTAGTGAAGATTCAGTTGTTGAGTAACCAACCTGGCTCTGATACCAATTGAAAGTGAGGGTAAGATCTACCTTTACTCTAGAGGGGGGGGGGGGTGAATAGAGTATATTAAAATAATTTTCCAGATAAAAATTATTTGCAGTGGAAGACTTGATTTAAGTATAGGTGTAATGTGCTTACAGAAAATAAAAGATAAGAAGCAATAAACAAAATCACAGCACACAGCAAAGACAAAACACAGCAATCCAGAAGACACAAGGATCTATAGTGGTTCCCCAATCAACCTGGGTACATCCACTCTTCAACCACCCTAGGTAGGAATCCACTGCAGGAATAGTTGATCAGGTGTCCTGAGCACCAATGAGCTCTTGATAAGGTGCTCAAAAACCAAACCAAATTTTTTGATCAGGTGTCTTGCCACCACTGAGTTTTGACAAGGTCTCAGAAACCAGCCACAAAACTTTTGAAGGGAGTTTTGAGAAACCCTTTTACAGCAGAGTAAAAAAAGCAAGAAAAGAGTTTGTTGTTCTTCTCTGTCAACAGTCTAAGAGAAGACTAGTGGATGATGTTGTCAAAGCTCCCCCTGAGATCTGCAATTGTTCAGGAAGAAGAGCTTTGTATAAGGTGATAGGTCTTCAGTGACTTTAGATCTTCAGCAAGAGATGATTTCAGCAGTTGCTGAAATGTGATGTGTCTGGAGTATTTGATGAAAAAGCCTTTGAACACTTGAATCAAGAAGATCTTGAAGGAGTAGAATAGAATAAATCTTTTCTGTTTATGATCTCCTTCACAGTATGATTCCTTGTGTTCTGTATGAATTCTAACTCAGTAATCCTGTAGACTTGTGTCTCTTGAGTCTATTCTTAGAATTCTTGATTGATATCTCTTGTTCTGTATCTTTCAAATAATTCTCTGGAGATATATTGAAAATTTGTCTTTGAGATAGCCGTTAACCAGTCATAAATGACTGCCTTAAATGACATTTGTCTCTGGAGGAAAGTCCTAAGAGACATTCCTTTTTGTCTTCTTTGAAACTTGCTCCAGATTAGTTGAAACGGCTACAAAATCCTTTGAAATAAATGCTGAATAATAAATCTGATTGAATTCCATAACCGTCTGAATTTGAATTCATGAAATCGTCGATCTCTTCAGAAAAACGTCGATCTGAGCTCAACTATCGTCGACTTGAGCTCAGAGACTGAAGCTAGACTGAAAACAGAAATCGTCGATCTGAGCTCAACTATCGTCGACCTGAGCTCGGAGATTGGATTATAGCTAGAGACAGAAACGTCGATCTGAGCTCGAAGATCGTCGAACCGAGTTCGACGACTCGTTGAACTGAGCTCAGAGATAGTCGAACTGAGTTCGACGTTTCGTCGACCTGAGCTCGACGAAAATTGTCCTAGTCTTCTGCACTTGAGTTCTGATCTAAGAAGGTCTTGGGGGCAGCTTCCAAACCTAAGTTCTAACTCTTAGACTCATTCTAATTGACCTTTAAGACTATACAATAAGGTCAAAACAATTTCCTAAGAACATAGTGATTCTTACCCAAATTAGTAATAGGGTGTTCCAACATGTACGTTGATGTTTGGTGTTATTCAATGCCAACTTTGCGAGGCAAGGGTCCTACAGTTGATATCAGGCGGCAGATATTGGCAGCTTCTAACTTGCACATTGCTTTTGTCCTTGCGGCTTAGACGGATTCAGAGTCCGCTCTGATTAGATGATGTAGGAGGATTCGGGGTCCGTCCTAGGGAGGAATCCGGAGGAGGATTTGCGACTCTCACCTGTCTTGAAGAGTAGAAGGACTCGAGGTTGGTTCTTGTCATGGGCCCCGTTTGTTTGGGAGACGCCGAAGGTCCCCAACTCTTCTCTTATGAGGAATCATCAGATGACTTTGTGCCCGTTCTTATCAAGAGTTGAGGCAGAGCCGTCCGAGGTGGAGGTCGAGTTGGTGTGGCCAGAGGAGGAGGATGATGTTCGCGCTCTATCCTGCTTTGGAGGTTGGTCCGTCGTGGGAGGATGAGTGTGTTGTTGTGTTATGCCTTGCGCTTGGCGAGAGATTTTGTGCAACAAAAGGGATGTGAGGGTGTTCCATCCTTTGAATGGGTGATGCCTCGAAAGGTGGTGTTGATGTTTACGTCGATAAATTACTTGATTGTATGTGCGTCGTACACACACTCCGTTTCTTTTGTTAGAGCTTTTCCTTTGCTGCAACGCGTGCGACTTAGCCCGGTAGCTTGCATTTGGTTTGTGATATATCTCATGGGGCGCCTATTTGAGCCTTGGGTGCCCTGCTAAATCGAAAGCGTTTTGCTTTTCGTGCTCCTTTTCGCTCAGACGTGCGTGCTTTGACGCAGCGTGTTGATCTTGTAATTTTTGTCGGGCGTGCTGATGCTTAAATGTAGTGTGAGGGGATGTTTTCCTCTTTTGTTTGGATGGCTCCTGGAGACTCGAAGTCCGCTTTTGGCTAAGTAGCGCAGGACTCGCGATTTGCCCTGGCTAGACTCCATAGGAGAATTGGGGACTTATTCCTGTCTTGGGAGGACTCGGGTTCCGCTCCCTTGGAGGTGGCAAAGGATTTTTGTTTATTCGCTCCTCGAGATGACCTGGATCTGTCCGGGTGGAGGGGCGAAGAACCTTTGTTCGTTCGTGCCTCAGGAGGACTAGACTCTGTCCAGGTGGAGGTGGAGAAGAACTTTTGTTCGTTCATGCCTCAGGGGGAACGGGGTTCGTCCAAGCGGAGGTGGTGAAGAACCTTTGTTCACTCACACCTCAAGAGGACCAGGGTCCTTCCAGATGGAGGTGGTGAAGAACCTTTGTTCGTTCGCGCCTTAGGAGGACTGGGGTCCGTCCAGGTAGAGGTGGTGAAGAACCTTTGTTCGTATGCGATTCAAGAGGACCAAGGTCCGTCCAGGTGGAGGTGGAGAAAAATCTTTGTTCGTTTGCGCCTCAGGAGGACCGGGGTCCGTCTAGGTGGAGGTGGCGAATAACCATTTTCATTTGCATCTCAAGAGGATCGGAGTCCGTTCGAGTGGAGGTGGCGAATAACTTTTGTTCGTTCGCGCCTTAGGAGGACCGAGGTCCGTCAAGTTATAGGTACAGAAGGACCTTTGTCAATCTCATTTTGGAGGTACAGAAGGACTTTCGTCTATCTCGCCTTGACAGTAAGAGGGAATGGGACCCGCTCATCTTCCAGAGATTCATCTGTTGCGGAAGGGAAAGCAAATGCTTTGTTACTAAAAGGGAAGATACAAGAACTCACGAATTTCTTCTCGTGACTTATTCTTGTGAAAGTAGGGAAAGCAATAAATAGCGCGGAGAGCGTTTGCCCCCCGAGTATGGCTTAAGCTCTGCGTAGTCCTTCAGGGCCTGGGTCCTGGTCGGGGTGTGACTGCTGCAAGTAGCAGAGTCATGCCGCCTCCTAATCACCCTACACAATGCATATCCCTCCAGGAGTGACGAACTTCATAGCCAGGTGTGAAATAGAGGGGATTGCCTCTGAGCATTTGGAGCGGATGACTGAATATTGTGTTGTATGTCGAGCTAAAGTCGACCACCATGAACTGAACTCCCCGGGTGGCTTGCCTTAGGAATTCCCCTAGGGTGACGGGAAGAGTGATCATCCCTCGCACTAGAACCGGGGCGTTGTCAAAACCGTACAGCGATCTCGTCGCCGGCTCGAGGCGCTCTTGGGGATCTTCATACTGAGTAGCGTGGACGTGAACAAAACGTCCACCGAGCTTCTGTTGTCGATCAGTATCCTCCTGATCTTGAAGCAGGGATTGTCGATTCCTATGTTGATAACGAGGGGATTCTGGTGCGGCGTGCGCAATCCCTTTAGGTCTTCGTCCCCGAAGGTGATGGCGGTATCCAATAGCGGCTTCGTATCTTCTGGATCCTTCTCTGGTTGAGTGACAAAGAGGATATGTGCGACGGGGAAGGGTGAGCCGACGATGGTTATGACCTCCTCGACCATTTGTTTGCCCCCCTACGCGTCCTGGCGTGTTGGGGGCTGCCCTCGCTCGGACTGGTGTGGCGGTGGCCGATTGGTACTTAATTCCGCAACTACCTCCCCAGATGTCCCTGTAAGATGAGGCGTTCAATCTCATTTTTCAACATGGTGCAGTCCTCCGTGTTGTGTCCGTTCCAACGATGAAACTTGCAATACAGTGTTTGGTCTCCCCGATTTGGTGGTAACGACAGAGGCCGGCGAAGCATACCGGAGTCCTGGATGGCCATGAGCATCTGCGTCCAAGCAGTGTTCAGGGAGTTGAACCCTTGGTGTCGGCGAGAGCCCTGATCCCTGTGAGGGTTGTTGTAGTGGTCGTTGCTCCTGCAGTGTACGGGATGGGCGGACTCTGGATCCCTCTTCTGCTTGGAGGTTCCCTCGAATTGTTGGCGGTGAGCCTCGATGGCCTCATTTGCCGCGATCTGCGCCTCAACCCAATGAACGAGTTCTGCATATTTCAGCATTGTTTCTCGCATCAATGCAGAGTAGAATCTGCTTGGGCGGAGACCTTTGAGGAATACTCCGCAAAGGAGCTCGGGGTCGACTCTCGGGATTTTTCTTGTCTTAAAAATAAAGTGGTGAAAAAACTCCTTGAGTGACTCCCTCTTGTTCTGGCGAATGACGGGAGCAGTGAGATGGGTCCCTGACGATCCGTCGATTTGCTATGAACTGATCGATGAAGAGGCGTGTGAGCTCCCCAAATTTGTTGATTTCCTTCACCCGTAAGAAGTGGAGCCATGTGCGTGCTTGTCCCTTCAGAGTGGTGGGGAACACTTGGCACAACAATTAATTCGGTGTATTGAAGAGCCGCATGATTGTCTCAAAGTGATTTACATGCTCTACGGGGTTTCTATCGCATCGAATGACTCAAAGTGTGGCAGCTTGAACTCGTACGACACTGGGTGTGCCAGGACCTGAGGGGCGAGCGGGCACCCATGATGGAACGGGCATCGCGCGCTCCCGGGGCGGCGCCGTCCCTGGGCGTACTCCTCCTCGATCATATCCCTTTTGGCGAATAAGCATCTGATCATCCTGCCTTGCGTCCACCTCCATTGGGCGAGGGTTTAGTTGAGCGTTTGCTTGCGGCTCTAGCCTTCGGATGGCATGCATGAAGCTTGCTTCATCGAAAATCCAGTCGGCAGGAGGATCCTCAGGGCGAGTCGTGTTTCAAGGTAGAGCGCTCTCATGCGCGATTGATGGTTGCGTTCCATGTGCGTCAGCTCGGTTGGGAGGATTCGAGACTCCCAGATCCTGCAGAAGGATGAACACTTCTGTCAGGCGCTCCTCTATCAGTCGAACGCGCTCCACTGAGCTTGCAGGCACAGCTGTTGTGGCTCCTTCCAATAGCAGAGCGTTTCTTGTAGGCGAGTTGGCGGGGTCCAGTCCGGTGCACTCTTACAGAACAGTGTCATTAGCAGTGCATGCACTTTTCCTTATCATTGTCGTCAGGTGAGGGTGATTGTGTGTGGCAAGCGCTGCTTTCATAAGGTTGTTGTAGAGTTTGAGAATACTTTCCCACAGACAGCGCCAAACTCTTGCGGGTCATCCGGTTTTCTTCCGGTACAGAGAATCGGACCGTCTTAGCTCGGAGTCGGACCGGGCGCGCAAACAGTCAATGAAAATTCAGTAACAATGACAAGGGGCTTTTCTTACCGTGGAAAACTCGGAAAGGATGGAAAACCACATGGTCGGATCTGTGTCGGGGCCAAAACCCACAGTTTAGCTTCGCGTTTACAAGTATTGGAAGTCTCCATGGAGGGTGACATGCCACCACTCCATTAGAAGTTTTAAATACAGAAAGATCGAAAAATAAACTAAATCCATGAAGCTTGAATGTGAACATTCACGAAGCTTGGATGAGAGCGTCCTTGCGGAGAAAAATGTTATGTCCTTGAAGCCTTACAATGTCTTCACGCGAACATCCAGGGGGAGTGCCTTCTCCCGAGCTCACGAAAGCGTCCAAGTGAGTGTCGGGCGTTGCGCATGCTAGAGAGGAAGTAGAGCGAGTTCCAAGCGGAGAAATGCTCTAAGTCCCACGTTCTCGCTGGAAAACCTCAAAGCCCTTTTAGTCTCTGGAGTTGCTTGTCTTCAAATGAATGCTTGCGAGTCATTTTATAGTTTTATGGAGGGACGTGCTGGTAATTACGTTAGGCTGGATTCTGAGTTGGAGAATGGCGTCGCTTCTTTCCGTCCACCTGGATCGCCAATTTTCATGAAATGACGGGCGTGCCCCCGGGAAGTCTGAGCGATCAGGGTAGGTTGCTCGGCGGCGACGGCGGTCGGGGGAGTACAACGGGAATAGAGGCAGTCGTCGCTAGCGGCGGTGGCCGCCAGCCCGCGCACACATGCAATCAACGCATGAAAGAAGCATGCGCGGCGCGTGCACGTGCTCGCGTGCGCTCTGAGCGTGCGAGGGCTATGCGCGCACATGTGCGCTTGCTGTGCACACGCTATACGTGCGATGTGTGCGTGTATTTCTACTCGCATGGGTGCTCGGCTTCTTTGGCTTGGCTCGGGTGAAACCCCTGGGGGACCCCCATCAAAAAGTATTAGAACCGAGAACCCATCTCACAAAGTTCGAACCGAAAGGATGACCGAAAGTTACTGGCCTTAGGATTAGCAAGCATAGACACGCAAAGAGCTAGTGAGAGAGAGGTGGGTATGGTGCCTACAAGTACGATTCACGTGTCATGGCATTGAGGTCCTATCCCATACCGAGGAGTGTATCAAAACTTCCCTCCCAAACCAAGGTGGAGATGGATTCGGGGAGGAGGATGGTGAGCTTGTTGGTTAAAGGCGAGGATGTTTCTTAGTAGTGAATTCATGTCGTTCCTCGTACCCTTGGGTCATATTTATAGACATGGACTAGGGGTGATGACGAGGGGGGGGGGGTACCCACCCAGTTGTCAGTGAGTGAACCTTAACCCCAACCAAACTGATCAAGTTGTTTGGCAAGCTGATCCATAACTGGAGCGTATTGTTGTGGCCAGTGGGAAGTTGTCGGCGATCTGTTCAAGAAGGTAGGCGAGCTCCGGGCAAGTTTCTTACGAGTTGGGTAGGGCCTTCATACAGTTGTCTTGGGGTCAAGGACCAAGTCTCTCTCGCTTGTACTCGTCAATTACAGGTTTTACAAAAACCCCCACTTTTGCGAGCACATGAAAAACTATCCAACCTGGTTCGGCAAGCTGTAACTAGGCCAACTAGAGCCATTAACCCTTGGAGTATCGACACGCTCTCAGACCATTTGCATAGAGGCCAAGCTCAGGAGATGAACAGGGAAGGTCTTTGTACGATGTCAGTTCAAGACTGGATAATGTTGACACACTCTCAAATCATTCGCGCAGAGGGCGAGCTCAACTGGAGGAGATGGATAGGCCGGTTGTTTGTCAGGATGTCTGTCCGAGACAGGATAATATCGACATACTCCAGACCATTTGCGCAGAAGGTGAACTGAACTGGAGGTAGATAGGCGAGTTGTTTATCATGACGTCAATTTGAGACCGGATAGTGTCGACACACTCCCAGGCCATTCGCGCAAAGGATGAGCTCAACTAGAGGAGATCGATAGGAGAGTTGTTTGTCGTGACGTCGGCCTGAGACCGGATAATGTCGATATGCTCCCAATCTATTCGTGTAGATGGCGAGCACACTAGAGGAGGTGGATAGATTAGTTGTTTATCGCAACATCGATCAGAGACCGAACAATGTTGACACACTCGCATACCATTTGCATAGAGGGAGAGCACAACTAGAGGAGGTGGATAAGGGAGTTGTTTGTCAGGACATCGGTCCAAGACCGGATAATATTGACACGCACCCAGGTAAATTCGCTCAAAGGGAGAGCTTAACTAAAAGAGGTGGATATGCGAGTTGTTTGTCAAGACATCGGTCTGGATAGTGTCGACACGCTCCCAGGTCATTCGAGCAGAGAGCGGGCTCAACTGAAGGTTGATAGGCGAGTTGTTAGTCATGATGTCGATCCGAGACTAGATAATGTCGGCACGCTCTGAGGCCATTCTTGCATAGGGGAGCATAACTGAAGGAGGTCGATAGACGAGTTGTTTGTCGTGATGTCGATCTGAGACCGGATAATATCGACACGATTTCAAGAGCATAAAGGACGAGCTCAACTAGAGGAGGATATGTGACTTGTTTCTACGGACGTTGCCTCAACAGAGTTTTCTAGGATGTCTTTCTCCAAACTCATGGCAAGAAGTTAATGGATGGAGTGGTGTGAGCACCCGAGGAGTAAGCAAACAACATGCAAGGGGAAGCTGATCTCACCCAATAATGCAGAGACTTGGATCTAGAGACATGCACCATGGGGCATCGTCCGATCGCACGATTAATGCTTTTCAGGGGGTAGGGGATTATGTCCATCTAGGCAACTACAAATGTATGTCGTCCCGATACGAGAAATAATGCCCTGCTGTTCAGGGATAGACAACCAATATGCAAGGTGGGAGCTGATCCGACTAATAATTCAGAGGTTAGAATTTAGAGTCATGTCGCTCGTAGGCTATGTTATTAAAGGTGCAAGGTGCACTGAGGCGCAAAGAGGTTCTGGAGCCTAGGTTCAAGGCGCGGCGGGTACACGCCCGAGGCACGTGAGGTGCAAAAATGAAAAAAACATAAAATCGGTGAATTGGGCGCCCAATTCACTAAAATCCGGTGAATTGGGCGTCCAATTCACTGAAATCCGGTGAATTGCCTAGGTACTCCTCAGGCACCTCACTGCCTCAGCCTTGCTGAGGCGCCACGGAGTGTGCCCGTTGCGCCCGACGCCTCCGACGCGCCTAGGCGCGCACCTTGATAACACAGCCAGTAGACATGTCGATATCTTATGTGTGACCCGAATGAGTTCACAGGGGAGCATATATAATCAGAAGAAATATACAGAATAATGTTATTATGGTTAAGAGATTCAAATTGAAATACATATGGGTTACCTTCAAGTGCCTTACAAGAAGGGATCAAGGATAGTACCTCCTCAGATCATCGCCACTCCAAGTGTTTCCGAGGTCTAAGCTTTTAAAGTTTATTAGGTGGTAGGCTCCGTGATAGGAAAACTGCCAACAATATTCCTGATTTGAAGATGTCCTCGGGATAAAGATAAACTCACTTTATATTTGTTGTATGCTTTAGTTTTGATGTTTCAAGTGTTATTTAGTGCAAGGTTAGGGTAGGGCTAGACTTAGGTTCCGTTTGGGAGGACTTATTTTCACCCCGTCAAGCGGTAACGATCGCATGAACCGAACCTTAATTAAGGTCAGGTTCATGCGGTCGCAACCTCTTGACCGGTGTAAATAAGTCCCTCCAAACGGAGCCTTAGTGTCATTAAACATAGTTTTGTGAATGTAATCCTTCATTGTGAAAAACACCATGTCGACATAAGTTTTAGACCATGTTAAGTTTGTCACTTGCTCAATTTAACTATTCACAAAAGTCCACACAGCTGGTTGGAGCACTGGTTAAAAGTTCAAAAAAGTTTAAAAAAAAATCTAAGTCAATTATCGACTAGACATCTAGTCGACAATAAGAATGTCAACTAGACCCAGTGTCGACATGAACAAGGAGCAGCTTGTGTCGACTAGAAATATTACATGTAAAAAATTGTCTAAGTCAAATATCGACCAGACCCTTAGCTGACATGCAGGAGCTACAGTCAAAATCGACCAATATAGTCCTTGAGAAAAATGACCTAGTCATTTATTGACTAGATGACTTCCATATCGACTAGAGATGTCGAGTAGACAGAACAAAGTATTTTATCGGCTTAACTCTTTATATCTACTGGATGATTAGCATGTCGACTAGAGAATCAACATGTCAACTAGAAGGTCTATTATCGACTGAAGTAGGTACATCGACTGGAATATCAGTGCTTGTCGACTTGACAGATAATGTAGACTAGAAGACTTCCTTGTTGACTGGAGATGTTCAAGACAGTGAATGTCAACTTGATTAATCATGTCGACAAGAATAAACAATTCATATCGACGAGACCACATTTATATCGACGAGATAGATTGCGTTGTTTCCAAAATTCATTGTACTGAATCAGGAATTCAAAAGGCGATCTTTTTCGTGCGTTTCTTTTCGTACAACTATCTTGTACACGTGGAAGCATCAGGGTGAAGTCAAAATAGTTGTTAGATCTTGCGTCTCTTATAAATACGAAGGAGAGGAGACGACTAACCCAAATCAACCGAATAAGAACTTTTACACTTCGTTGAATCAATTGTTCACGAGAAATCTACGAATCTGAGAACGGGTGAACGAGAAGACCGCCGTTGCAATCAGAAATCATTCGGTTTTCTCAAGTCTAGTTCAATTACTTCTTGCAAATCTTCATCAAGCAAAAGAGCTTCTCAGATCCATGACCCAAGGTCAGATCAAAGTTTTCACATCAAGGTTCTCCTTCCATCACTGAAAGCTAATATATCTGAGGAGACAAATTTCTGTCAAGGTCTGAAAGTTTTGATTTTGAAGAAAATCGCCAATCCTATTCCTTCAAGCTTCAAGAAGACTCGACAATTTTCAAGATCTACTTTTTGAGTCTAAGGAGTTTGTTGTAAAAACAATAATTATTCTTCTTTACAATATTCATTTGTGAATCCGAGTTTTTTGTGGGATTCCTCTGTGGAATCTGAGGTAGGATTTCTCTGTGAATTCTGAGGTAGGATCCCGAGTTAGGGGATCCGAGATATGGAACGAGTTAGTGTTCCTGAGGTAGGAAATATGTTCTCCGAGTGTAAGATCATCTGTTGATTCGATTTTATTTAAAATTGTTGTCGAGACCAGCACACTGTCAGATATGCGAAGGGGAAAAGTGGACGTACCCAAATCAGGGAACCACTATAAATCCAGTGTCTTCTATGCTTTGCTTTTTCTCTCTGTAGTAGCGTTTCGATTATTTCGCTGCGACAAAATTTTAAAGACATCACTGATGCACCCCTCCCCCCTCCCTTTAGGTGAAAGTTAGGCTATCGCATATAGTACATTGGCTTTGGTTTCTTCATTCTCGCGAGGCCTCATCAGAAATTATCACTCAGTCTCTTCATCAATGGCACCGAAGAAAGGAATCAAGAAGTTTAATGTCGGTAGCGAACTGGTTTGAGATGGCTTTGCTAATGGTAACACAAATCCCAGAGCCGTGATTGACTTGTGATCGACGTCGGGCAGGACTTCGTTCTATCTGAGCCAACGAATACTCTGAATAGAGAGATCATGGAATTTATTCAGAATGCCAAAGTGAATGTCTCAGGGAAAGATATCAAATCCTCAGTCACCGAAAACTGTGAAGGGTAGCTGCTAGAGCTCTTACGAATATTCTTAAGTTAACTGCCCTACCAGAAAAAGAGGAAGACGAGGAAGTAAGTACTATTGAGATTGCCCAAGCATTGGCCTGGCGTGATTACTCCGACAAGCTATACGGCTCATTGCATAGAATCAAAATGAATCAAGCTGGGAAGCTTCTGGCCAACACCATTGGCAAAGTGCTGATCTGCAAGCCTAGTTCACATGATAGGATATCTAGAGAAATGTTCAATTTGATGACAAGGGTCACCCTGAAGAAGAAAACAAATTGGGGAAGAGAGTCTGTCAAAACTCCAAACTTTGGAAGAATCATGTCTCTATTCCTATGCAATTCTTTTGGAGACATGCTAGATCAATCCCTGGGAGCACCCATTCAATATCTGAATAAGATTGACCTGGAGTCTTTGGACAGGTGGGAGAAAGTGATTCCTAGGAAGGGAAAGAAAGGAGAAGATGAACCTTCTAGTGTTGTTCAGATTCAGGAAGAAGCTGAAAAAGGAAGTGCAGTCCCCTTTGATGAACATGTTGATGACCAACCCTCTGCACACACTGAGGGGGCGCTTGCTGTACAGCCAGCTGTAGCAGATCCAATCAGTCCTGAACTAGATATTGTTGAGGGGGAGACTCACCAAGAGTCATCTGCCCTAGAGGAAACTTCACAAGTTCCTGCTGATGTTGTTGAGGGGGAGATTCACCGGGAGTCATCTGCCCTCTGCCCTGGAGGACATATCTCAAGTTATTGTTGATGTGCTTGAGGGGGGGGGGACCCATCTTGAGTCCTCTGCCCAAGAAGACCTAGTTCTTGAAGATCCAGAAGTTGAGGAAGAGACTCCTATGGAGTGCTCGGTCCAAGAAGACCTTCCTGTTTTTGAAGTTCTTGGTGAGGGAAAAGCTCATATGGAGCTATCTGCACAAGAACCAGTAAATACCTGCAGAGAGATCACTGTTTTTAAATCCTAGAAGTCAGGGAAGAACAAATTCCAGATACCCATGATGAGATCTTTGATGACTCTTTACTAGAAGAAGGTATTAGGTTGCAGGAGAAAGAGAAGGGAATAGAAATTCCTAGCTCCTCAGGCCTAATTTTAGATCAGATGAGACTCTTATTAGGGGAGCAGAGGAGACACTTTGAAAGGTATATGGATAAAGCTATGGCAAAAGTGAAAGCAGAAATGTCAACCAAGCTAGATGTTGTCATGGCAAACATGGATCATGTAAATGTTCAAATCATCAGTTAGTTTGTCCAGACAACTGTTGCAGTGGATCAAAATTACAAGGCACTCAATTTTCTGGATGAGAAGCTGGAGAATTCCCATCATACTTCCCACGGTGAACATCAGATGCTAGTGGAGGAGCTTGAAAGTGCAATTGAGTTTCTAAATAAGAGAATCACTGTTAGCGAAGAAAAACCTTGAAGAGACTTGTGTATAGCCAAGAATTTTCTGATCAATTTTTGTCTGACTATTTGGAGAAGTGCAAAGATGAGCTTATGAAGCATACCTTTGAAGAAGTCGGAAAGGGGGAGAGAGTGACCCGTGACAGAGCTTTCTGGTTGCTAAATGAGCTAAGTCAGATGTATCGGCCATATCAGCCCCCCAGAAGCTTACTATCAGTCCCTAGAGGAATAATTCTATACAGTTGATGAAGAAGTTCACATCAAGAGGTAGAGCATTGATCCAGAACATGTACCAAAAGAAAACTATTTGAAGATAAGACAGATGCACAATGGAGAAAAGGACAAAGGGAGAAAGATCCAAATTTTAAGATCTGGAGTCCTGAATCATGGAAAATCATTCTTTGGACTTGGGAAAACTTTGGAAAGGGTGGCAAAGAGACAAGTAAGCTTTACAGTTCCGAGGAATGGAAGAAGCATGAACTACAGGAGACTAAAAAAAGAATTTCTAACAAAAAGTACAAATATGCACCTGGACGATTTCCTGAGGATGCCCCTCCTGATCCCATAAGATACATTCCTAAGCCCCTTAGCTACTTTGAGAGGTAGAGGCAAAGGAAGCATCTATGGCAGAAACCTCAAAAGAGCAAAGAAGGCAGCGGATGATGTCAAGGGAAATAGGCTATTGTAGCTTAATTTCATTATAAACAATTAAATCTTATTTATATATGAAATTTTGGTGTGTTGATGCATGTATATTTTCATATTTTTATAATATAGCTCAAGTGCAGTTCATCTTTGCTGGAGGTTCTAACTTCTTCAAACAATGGGAGATTGTTGGGAAAATTGTCCACAATATTCTTGATTTGAACAAGTCATCAGGATAAAGATAAACACACTATGTATTTGATGTATCCTTTAGTTTTGATGTTTCAAGTGTTATTTAGTGCACGGGTATGATAGAGCTAGACTTAATGTCACCAGACATAGTTTTGTCAATATAATCCCTCATTGTGTAAAATATCATCCACATAAGTTCTAAACTATATTAAGCTTGTCACTTGCTCAATTTCACTATTCACAAAAGTCAACACACCTGGTTGGAGCATTGGTTAAAAGTTCATAAAAGTTAAAAAAATGTCTAAGTCAAATATAGACTAGACATTTAGTCGACAATAAGAAAGTTGACTAGACCCAGTGTTGACATGAACAAGCAACAACTTTTGTCAACTAGAACTCTTAGATATAAAAAAATGTCTAAATCAAATATCGACTAGACCCTTAGCCAATATAGAGGAGATACAGTCAGAATCGACCAGTACAGTCCTTGAGAAAAATGACCAAGGCAATTGTCGATTAGAAGACTTCCATATCGACTAGATATGTCGAGTAGACAAAACTATGTATTTCATCGCCTTAACTATTTATATCGACAGGAAGATTAGTATGTCGACTATAGAATCAGCATGTTGATTGGAAGGTCTATTATCAACTGAAGTAGGTACATCGACTAGAAGAGCAGTGCTTGTCAACTTGACAGGGAATGTTGACTAGAAGACTTTCTTATAGACTTAAGATGTTCAAGACAATGAATGTTGACTTGATTAATCATGTCAACTAGAATGAACAGTTTATATCAACGAAACCACATCTATATTGACGAGACAGATTGCACTGTGTCCAAAATTCATTGAGCTGAATCAGGAATTCAAAATCAGACGATCTTGTTCATTCGTTTCTTTTTGTACATAAACAGAACAACGTATTTTATCGGCTTAACTATTTATATTAACTGGAAGATCAGTATGTCGACTAGAGAATTAGCATGTTGACTAGAGAATTAGCATGTTGACTAGAGAATTAGCATGTTGACTAGAGAATTAGCATGTTGACTAGAGAATTAGCATGTTGACTAGAGAATTAGCATGTTGACTGGAAAGTCTATTATCGACTGAAGTTGGTACATCGACTTGAAGTGCAGTGCTTGTTGACTTGAAGTGCGGTGCTTGTCGACTTGACATAGAATATCGGCTAGAAGACTTCCTTATCGACTTGAGATGTTCAAGACAATGAATGTCGACTTGATTAATCATGTTGACTAGAATGAACAGTTCATATCGAAGAAACCACATCTATATCGACGAGACAGATTGCACTGTTTCCAAAATTCATTTAGCTGATTCAGGAATTCAAAATCAGACGATCTTGTTTGTTCGTTCCTTTTTGTACGCCTTTCTTGGACACGTGGAAGTATCAGGGTGAAGTCAAAATAGTCGTTAGATCTTGTGTCTCTTATAAATACGAAGGAGAGGCGATGACTAATCCTAATCAATCGAAACAAAACTCTTACACTTCGCCAAATCAACTGTTCACGAGAACTCTACGAATCTGAGAACGCGAGATCAAGAAGACAGCCGTTGCAATCAGAAATCATTCGGTTTTCTCAAGTCTAGTTCGATTCCTTCTTGCAAATCTTCATCGAGCAAAAGAGGTTCTCAGATCTACAACCCAAGGTCAGACCAAAGTTTTCACATCAAGGTTCTCCTTCCATCACTGAAAGCTAATCTATATGAGGAGACAAATTTATATCAAGGTCTGAAAGTTCTGATTGAGAAGAAGAAGATCACAAATCCTATTCTTTCAAGCTTCAAGAAGACTCGACATTTTTCAAGATCTACTTTTTGAGTCTAAGGAGTTTTTTGTAAAAACAATTATTATTTTTCTTTGTAGGATTCATTTGTGAATCCGAATTTTCTGTAGGATACATCTATAGAATCTGAGGTAGGATTTCTCTGTGGAATCTGGGGTAGGATCCTGAGTTAGGGGATCCAAAGTAGGGAACGAGTTAATCTTCGAGTATAAGATCATCTGTTGATCTGAGTTTATTTGGAGTTGTTTTCAAGGCTAGCGCACTGCTAGATAGGCGAAAGAGAAAAGTGGACGTACCCAAATCAAAAAACCACTATAAATCTTGTGTCTTTCTGTGTTATGCTTTTTTTCTCTGTAGTTATGTCTCGATTATTCCGCTGCAATAAAATTTTAAAGACATCACCTATTCATCCCCTCCCCCCTTTAGGTGAAAGCTAAGCTATCCCATATATTACACTCCGTGTTGCAGCACCTCCTGGATGACGAAGGGTCATTCCCAAGTGGGGTTGGGCTTTTTAATGCCGACTGATCTTCCTGTAGTGTCAAATTTATCCAGGATAAGATCCAGGGATGGAAATTGTCTGATCCTTGTATATTTGTCGAAGTGCCTTGCCATCCTACATTTGATCTCTTCATATCAAACTACAGAGAGATGTATGAGCTCTTTGATGAAATCTAGGGAGACCCTTTGTGCTTCTTCATTCTCGAGCCGTCACTTGACGTCTCTGTCTTCTATAGCAATTAATGGGACTCCCGGCCTCAAACTTTAATGGGATAAGCATAGTTGATCAGTGGGAAAGTTTGAAAGCGGTCTCTCCCTATAGCCGAATTGGGGGTCATCCACAATGCCCAATGGACTGAAGGGAGTTACTCCACCCAATTTTCTTTCAGATTCTCAACCATCTTTTTCAACAAATTCAATATCAGCTTGTTGGCGCCTCAAACTAGCCTTTGCTCAATGGATGGTGGACCGGGGCGCAACCATGTACTAGCAAAACTCCGCCAACCCTAAGATTGCAAATTGAGGGTCGTTGTCACTTGTCAAGGATAATAACATGGGTACTCCGTACCTGCAAGTGATATCCCACAACATAAATTTTTTTACAATCTATTTGGTCGTCTTCGACAGATTTATTGTCTCGATCCACTTGGAGAAATAGCCAATCAATTTTCGCTACCGCTGGCCTAGGGGAAGGGCCCGATCAAATCCATTCCCCAAAAGGCAAAGGGTCAAGTAGCCGCAATAAATCTCAAGTGTTGGGGTGGAAAAAGTTGAAGAGGCGCGTATAGTCAGCATTTTTGGCATCTCCGAGCGAACTCCTCGATATGCCTTCGGATAGTCGGCCAAAAGTATCCTTATCTGAGCACTCGCTTTCCAATCATGCGGCTCCCAGAGTGACTCCCTCATTCACCAACATGAATCTCTTTCAAAAGTCGGGGAACCTCTGTTTCCATGACGCACCTGGCCAAAGGGTCGAAGAGAATAATTCAATCCAAGTCCTCATTGTGGAATAAATAATAGGACAACTTGTATCGAAACTATATTCCATCCCTAATGATTCGGGGAATGATCTTGTGTTCAAGAACTCCATGATCAGACCGATCCATGAGGGTTGTAGATCGATCTCTAACCGTTCTACTTCCACCACCATTGCTTCGAAAGCCTTCTTGAATATCACATCCACATAACTGTTATTAACCAGGATTCTAAAAATCATGAAGTTCTCTACCGCCGCATTGATCACCTTCGCGTTATGAAAGGGTTGTCATGGGTGGGCATATCCTCCGCCAAGAATACAATTTCATCGATTGGGGGAGGAGCTTGGACATTGACACGAGGCTTCTCCAATACATGGTATATAAACTCACCTTGCGCGAGGCCTCAACATCGCCCCTGGTTTATTGCGCCTATACACTTGCTCGCACCAACATCTTCCTTATCCTCATAGCAAGGTCGCATTGGATCGGTATCTCCTCTCGACAGTACGTCTCGCGTGGCCTCCTCTAGTCCTCCGCCGCGATCGTCTTCTCGCCTCTTTGCACCATTCACCCAGGCTACAAAATCACGAAACTCCTAACATTTCATCGTGTTGTGCGCTTCCACCTGATGAAACTCACAAAAAGGTGCAAGGTCTTTCCCATGTTGTTGTTGCACTCTCCAACCCATGCGACCCTCCCGAACTCGCGTGATCACCATTGCCTCACAAGGCGGTGTTATGTTGTACCTTCCCCAGTTACCTCACCGCTCAAGCAAGTTGCCACAGTTCCGTCGCTCCGGCTAGTTGTGGTGATCTAGCCCGAAGTGGCGCTGTCTTCCTACTGGTCTCCATAGCAGCCTAACGACTAACACTTGAAACCTCCTATCAGGTTGCAGGGGCTCTGACACCGGATCCCATCATATAAACCTCCCTCCCAGTCTTTTCACCTTCTCAGGCCCTCTGGTATGCAACATGGTTCGTGGCTCCTCCATCTGGGTCAACCGGGTCAAAGAGGACAAGAAAATATTGTTTGTGTCTCCCTCAAGGAACCGATTGGTAAGGCTAAGGAGGTCTTCAAAAGATATCGAAGGGTCGTGACTGATTTCCAACTTGAACAAGAATTCTACAGGCCGCACATCACGACCAGTTGCAAGGCATATCAGTCCACCCCTGGATCTCTATTACTTCATCCTGAAAGATGATGACATAGCTTTCCATCGATTCATGGGCTCTTTGTTTGATCAATAAAAGCGTGTGTGGTCATTTCTTCCTCCTTTTGATGTGGTAAACATAAACCGCAACATCAGGCCATAGCGGAGGTTGTTGAAGTTGTAAATGGAGCTCACTGGTAGCTGGTGAAACAAGTCACGGGACATTTCCTTGAAGGTGATTACAAAAATCTATACTTAAAAGCATCAGTCATGGTACAAACAGATATAAATACTCGGACCACTGGAGGACAGATCATCCTTCCCGGAGTAATAGAATAGTGTCGGCTAATGAAAGCTTTCCAGCATGAACGCAGTTAGGATTGGTTCGAAGAAAGGGATGATGGTTACATGCTGGTGAGGTGGTTGGAAGTGCTCATTCTCAAACTCGTGAGGTCGCGAGATCGTGTAGGATGCAATATGAACTTGCCCCCTTAAGAAGTACTCCTCGCACTTCGTGGCATGCTCCTTTCCAACTCGCCAAGAAAGTTGTGGTGTATTTGATTAGGCAAGCACATGGGGCGACGTTGCCGTAACTTCAATCTAGGGCGCGAGATGATTGCACAATGTCTCCTATAAAATCTGACGGAAGTAGACAAAGTTGCTCCTTATTACGAAGTCACCCACTGCACGTGACCTATCCCAATCTGTCTCCTGTCAGCCATTGCGTTTCACTGAAGGAGCTTCCTCCTGTAACCAAGGTCAACGCTCGCAGCACCAAAATGTTAGCGAGAACCCAACTCACAAAGTCTGGACTGAAAGGATAGCCGAAGGTTATTGGCCTTAGGATTAGCAAGCACAAGTGTGTAACAAACTAGAGATAGATCGAGGGCCCGAGCTGCCTACAAGTACAATTCACGAGTCACATCGTAGAGGCCCAACCACACACCCAGGAGTGTATAGGAACTCCCCCTCCCAAACCAAGGCTGAGCTCGGTTCGAGAAAGAGGTCGATGGGCTTGCTGGCTGTAAGAAAGTAAGCTTGTGGATCGTGAATGCATGACCTTCCCCGTACCCATGGATCATATTGATAGGAAACTGGGACTAGTAGGGCAGAGGGGTATCCAGTTGTCATTGTGCGAGCCCAGCCCCTTGCCAACCTGATCAAGTTGTTCGGCAGGCTGATCCATAGTTGGGGGGGGGGGGGGAATTATTGTGGCCCGAGGGAAGTCGCCGATGAGTTGTTGGAGAAGGCCAGGCGAGTTCCGTGTGAGTTGGGTAGGGCCTCCGTACAACTGTCTAGGGGTCAACAACCAACTCTGTCTCTGGTAATGTACTTGTCGAAAACTGATTGGACAAGAAGTGCATTAAAACACATTAGCTTTGTAAATCCAACTAGCAACCAAATTGATATTATAAAATTGTATTCCTTCAAATTTCATGACACCAAACATACCCTAAGAATCGTCAAGAATGCACTTTACTAAATTACAAGAAACAAAAATCTAACCTTTCTCAATTCCTCACTACAGAATCCCAAAAAACTTTCATAATAACAGGATTCTAAAAGTCAAAATTCAAATTTTGAACATCTACCTCAGGGACAAACACTTTGTCCTTTTATAAAGACCAAGTAGGGGTTTAAATGGAAAGTTTCAAAAGGAGATTTATTATATCTTTTAAACTGTTAACTATAGAAACCATTGTAGTTTAACATGGAAATCATGAAAGGAGCTTCTCAATAAAGAAATATCCTGACGCATACAATATTTTTGTGTTATCACAATATCAGATTCAATGAACTAACGACACCACTTACAGCATAA
Source organism: Platanthera zijinensis (assembly GCA_039513925.1). Lineage (NCBI taxonomy): Eukaryota > Viridiplantae > Streptophyta > Magnoliopsida > Asparagales > Orchidaceae > Platanthera > Platanthera zijinensis. The sequence continues at coordinate 215,891,301 of CM077080.1, forward strand.
CACCAAAACTTTAAAAAGGGATAAAGTCAAGAAAGCATAAAAAAATTATGTGCTTACTTTAATAGCCTGTTGCATAAAGAGCATCGCAATCAGCATACCAAATAGCTCACCGGCCACTCTGGTAAATCTATTAATAATTGAGCATGCGCCGAGAATAGCCAGAAATAATAGAAGAAGGGAAGTCCACACACAAACCCTGACAGTTCATCCAATACAAATTAGACAACTTATATTTAATCTATAATAATCATATAAATATGTATTGATGTAACCACTACTCTAAATAAATCTCTCTTAAACTAATGAGAAATAATTAAAAAATCAGGAAAAAAATATTTGTGTACTACATATTAGTATGATTTTATAGGAGTTGACTTCACATGGGCTTCATTCTGCAGTGCTTATGATTTTCAACTGTTGCTGCTAAATTTTTTTTTAAAATGTCTTATGGGAAAGATTCAATTATCTATTTGAAAAGAAGATTTTCTGAAGTATACTGTGGGAGTAGCAGAAATAATTTTGTCTGTAATTCTATCCAAATAGCCTCTACCTTTTTTTGGCTGCTTCCCTACAACTAAGGAAGAGAGTGAGCTGGAAAAGATGAAGCCTTAACAGTAGGCGTCTGTTTGGCGCGTCTATGGAGGTTGTGAAATTAGTGGTTCATGAATTTTAGTCCACTAATGCCTGACATTGCCGCAGGAACCACGTCCGTGTTTAAGCTCAAAATGAGATTTTCAATCGTTGTCATGTCAAACGGATTTAAAATGGCGGTGAAATTTTTGTCCAAACGAGAGCAAAAACACTATGTCAAACAGACCCGAAGAATACAACTAATACAAAGCCTTCACACTCAATAAATGTTTGTAAAGATGTATGATTTATCTGAAAGCGTACCACCCAGTCCATGCTAGAAATAACTTTCTGCCTAAATCTTCTCTATCTTTCGCAAAATTGAACATGAATGTGTACATAAGAACAGTGGGCTCTGCAACTCCAAGGACCAGTAAAGGCTGACCTCCAACTATTGAGTGTATGATCCCACAAAGTGCAGTAGAAGCTAGGGTTTGGACTGCAGTAATTACACCATCTGTCCTAAAACCAATTTCTAATTAAATTAGTAATCACTTCCGGCAAATAAATCAATCAAATTTCAAATTTATTCAAGCTGAACTTTACCAGTATTCCCTTCCAATTGCTCCCCAAAAGATATTACTGGGATTGCAGAAGCAAAGAATATGTAGGTTGTAGGAGCCAAAATCCTATCTTGCACAAAAAATAAAAAATAAATAAATTAAGTTTTGTGAAATTAATGGCATCGAAGTTGGGCATGATATAGCCGTGGTTAAACTCATTCTCAATCAAGAAGAATTTAGAAAACACTGGAGATTGAGGGCTAGCCAGATGGTATTTCTTCACCAAAATATTTAACATAAGACAAAACCCAACCACTCTTACATAAACAAAAATGAAAGTAAATGAGATAGAAGCATAAAAAATTCAAAAATAAAAAAAAGAGAGCTTCTTCCATGAAGTTTCCATAATACCTAATTCCTGCACGAAATCCTCCACTCCAGTCCTGCTTATAGCATATAAATCTTCCTCGAAGATCATTCTTTATTCCTCTAAAAGGCACAAATGTTTCCTCCATGCTTCCTTAGAAAAACAATGCAAATGCACAATAGTCATTATTCCTCAATAAGGCACAAATAAGAGTGCACATGAAGAATAGTTTTTTCCACACCAACGGAGATGAATATTGAAAATGCAAGTAGAAGACTGTTTTGCTAAAATCAAAAGACTAAACTAGATCTAAAATGGGCAAGCGGAGTAGATCTCAGAGGACTGCCTTGCTTGCATTGAAGCCTCTAAGGCTAGGTGGAGAAAACACCAGCATTTATATGAAATGTGATGATTTTGAAAAGGAAAACTCGTCATTAGTGGGAATAAATCTAGTTAGTGTCAGTGCCTATACGCTAAGAAGAGGTATGACAGTTTAAAGGAAAGTAATACAAGTAAAAGAGAACTTAATGAAGGATGACTTGGAAAGCATACCAGGTTCAGTGAAAGGGGAGGTTTTGAGCCTCTTCAGAACTCTGGCTTCAGGGAGCAAGGAAGAACAAGAGTGGTTTCCTTAGAAGAGATTATACTCTGTGCTCGCAGTTTTATAGAAAGAGGGAGAGAAGGGAGGGAGGGAAAGAGGGAGAGGTAAGGGCTAACGCTTTGTTTTTTTTCATATAGAATAGAGGGAGAGCTTGACAGAGCATTTCAAGCTGTCTGGTCGAACTTTGGATGTATCTCCCATCTGCAGGTGAACTATAAATTATAAACAGAATTTTTTTTTGAATATAACCATAAAAATGTACGATTAATTTCAAATATTTCCTTTTAAAAAATTTATGTTCGCCTGAATATAATTATCAGTACTGTTGTCCTTACTTCTTTTAAAATAAAGCTAGCATAAATACTACTAATATAAGTACTGTTTTATGTAATTACTACAACTTTTTAAAATTAATTAGTAGTAGGTAAATAAAAATATTTAGTTAATAATAGTCTTGATAAATAAGTATTACAATTGAATTTTATTAAAATATGTGTATCTGATTGTCAATAATTATATTAGTATTTTCATTAAAAAATGAGTATTCATTTGTAAGCAATTAATTATATTTATCATATTAAGGCATTACTATGTTTAGAAAATTTGATAGGTAGCTCATCTCTGTGCATAATTTTAAACATAAAAGCTAACATAAATACTACTATTGGGGGTCGCCCGGTTTTCCTCCGGTCCGGAGAAAAAGACTATCTTAACTTCGAGGACCGGGCATGCAAATAGTGGAAAACCAGAAAGGGTGAAATTCACGTGGCTGATTCTGTGCTTCGCCAAAATCCATTGTTTTTCCTTCAGTTTACAAGTGTTTCTATTCCTCGAAGGGTGAGAAGTCACCTCTCCGTTACAAGCTTTGAGTACAAAGAAGAGAGAAAAAACTAAATCCACGAAACTTCCACGAAGTGTCCACAGGGGGCGTCCATGTGAGCGTTCTCATATGCCTTCTCTCGGGCTCACTGAAGAGTGCAAGTGAGCGTTGAGCGGATTAGAGAACAAACAGAGTGAATCCCGAGCGAAGGAACGATCTAAGTTCCATGTTTTCGTCAGAAAATCTCAGAGCTTTCTCTAGTCTCTAGAGTTGCTTTGTTTTCAAATGAAGGTTTGTGGGCATTTTTATAACTTTCTTGAATGGATGCGTTGATAATTGTGTCTGGTTAAATCATGAGTTGACGAATGACATTGCTCTATTCCGGTCTCCTAGATCGTCAGTTTTCACAAAATGACGAACATGCCCTCGGGCGGTCCGGGCAAATAACCAAGATGACGAACACGCAGGGGAAGCTCAATTTGTAATTTTCACTAAATGATGAACATGCCCCCAGTGCCTGGTGACTTTTGACCCTCTGAGCGGGCGCGGCTGACTCGGACGGGTTGTACTGCTCGAGTGTTTTGATGAATGTTTTATCGGTTTGATTCAAAAATCTTTAGGGGGAACCACATCAACTACTAATATTAGTACTATTAATATTTATTTTTATTTTTAATACGTATCATTGTAATTGTTGGTAATTTATGATTGGTGAGCGTTTAGTACTCTCCTTTTATTTAGTCTCACATCCCCAATCAGTTATTTGATTCCTCTCTTGAGTGTATATATAGGGGGGAGGGGGCAATGTAAATGCCTTGTATATAATAAAAATGACATTTTTTCACATGTCTACTTAGTATCAAAGCAAAGTTTGATCAATTATTCCTCGAGCAGGTACGTCTTGTTATTTTATTATGAGTCACTTAGATCACACCTAGGGGGTGAATGGTGTGATAGGTGGTTTTTAGATTCTTTTTTATTTTAGAAAGATGATAAGAGGAGCGCACACAGAGATTTAAAGAGGTTCCCCAAGAATGGCTTGTGTAGTCCTCTCTCCACACCAACTATCTAGCATTGTACTAGACTAAGCAAAACTCCTTCAAAACTCAGAGCTAACAATAGAGATCCTACCTGTGTCTTCAATACAAAAGATCTACACTCAGGATATCCAAGTCCTACCTCAATCTCTACATCCAGAGATCTACACTTAAATCTTCTCCATAAATCCTACCTCAGATCTCAATAATCTTACCCTCTAATTTCCACTGGAATCCTACAACACGCTCAGATCCATGGGATCCTATAATGACAGAATGATGAAAGAAAGACAATGAAACTTGACTCAAAAGAAACTTGTCTTGAGTCTTATGTAAAGGCACAACAGTGAGGCTTCTTCTTCGTTGATCAGATCTTAGATAATATCTTCTTTGAAATGTATAGTCCGGATCAGGAACACTTCTTGTTGAGAGAGTAATCTTCAGAGAAACCTTGATTCGATGTGCCTTAGAAAAATTCAAATTTCTCTTCAGAGTTAGCCGCCAGAGAACTCTTTAAAAAGAATGCTTGAATACTTGTTTTGATCACTGAAACCCTAAGGCTTTTATAGGGGGTCTATCGACAATGACTAGATTTAAGAATTAAATAGAATTTAAAAATTTCCACATAAGGCTCCCTGATTGGTACAGCAAATGACGTGATTCAAAATAAATTTTAAATAACTGTACACTTTGTGGCTTTCTTCCAACGCCTAGTCGATATACAAATCTTTTGGCCGATGTAGTCAACATGGACCTTCTAGTGTCTTTATGAACGTTGTAGACGATACAATTCTTCAAGTGTTCCGCTGATGTCATCTAGCAGATGTATTTTTCTTCTATCATTCAGTTGATGCAGTCGATATATCTCTTCATTTATCCAACTGATGCAACTGATATTTTACTTATATTATCTAGTTGATGCAACCGATATTTTACTTCAATTATCCAGCTGATATAGTTGATATTTTACTTCTATTATCTAGCTGATGTAGTCGATCTTTTACTTAGCAGAGCTTGATATTTTTCTTCTATCATTCAGTTGACTCTAGTTGATTTTTTCTTTGATATTGTCAAGTCTAATATATGGTTAGGGCATATGTCAACATGAGTTTTGCACCTTGAGGAATTACTAGGACAAACCCTGTTTAGGTGACTATAAACCTAACTCTACATTAGCCATGCATTTTAGTTATACATGTCACATCAAAACTAATATATCCATCAAATACATGATGTGTACGTTTATTGTCATCTTGAGGGCTTCATCAAATAAGGAGTCATGTGATCATTATTCCTAACAATATCTCCATATTTGAAGAAGTCAGAACCTCGTATGATAATAAACACAAAACCATAATTTAAAAACAAAGTGGACACAAAGTATAAAGCAAACATTCCATTATATATTGAAATTAGAATAATATTTATATTATGAAAATACAATTGCAAAGCCCAAAAGTGTCTAATCCATCACTTGCTCCTTTTGACCATCAGTCACTGTCATCTGTAGCTTTCCTTCCCTGCCTCTCAAAGCAACTTAGTGGCTTTGGAATATATCTTGGAGGAGAAGGTGGTCCATTGGGGTGATTTCTCTTGTAGGTCCTCCTTTTTGACTCTTGCTTCTCATATTTATTCCATTCCACAGAGCCATAAAATCTTGATGTATTTGTATTAGTACTGCCAAACTTATTCTATGTTGTCAAGATGACTGTCTTGAACTTTATGCTCCATTTTTCATAGCCAGACAGACTTTGAATTTCCTCTCTTCTTCTTTGTCTAACTAGCATCTATTCTTTAGATGTAACAACTTTCCTTTTGTGAGAGGGCTATATAAACTGAGGACTGCTATGAGATTAATATGCTAGATAAACATAGTATTCAGGCTTTGGAATGTATTCAGGCTCTAGAATGTAGTTCAGCTGAGGTAGATTCAAAAAAAGCCTTATTCCATTTGAGATCCAGATGACCTGGTCAGCACTGTGATGTATGACAGCTTCCTCCCCTTTTGACTTCTTTAGTGTCATACTGAAAGATATTTTCTTGAAGGTCAGATAGCTTTTGTTTGAGCATATTCACTCCTCCATTGAGGTGATTCTTTATTTCCAAAAGGTGTTCATCTAATAGTTGACTGTAGAATCTACTCTCTCTAGAACATTTATTCTATGCTCAGTCATATTATTTGTTGTTGCTTGGAAGGCTTGCTGTAGATTTTGTAAGGTGGCAACCTGATTTGCTAAGATGTCGGCACGCTTTTATGAGTTAACTCTTATTGTTAGGCTATATGATCCACAACATAGGCAGGCTTTGTGATTAAGTGAAGAGTATGGGTATTCAAGTGATTCATTTCAGCTTAAAGTCATATTATTTTGTCAAAAATTTTATGTTTTAAGCTTTGGACTGTTCTATCCACATAATACTCTAGGTATTTTCTTTGATTGTCTAGCAATACTTTCATCTGATCCAAGAAAGAACTAGAAAGTGCTTCACTGGTTGCAAGAATGGTGGTGCTGGGCTCTTAAACAGCTTCTCTAAGAGGTGGATTTGTCTCAAATGCATAATCTTAATATAAGCAGTCAGATGTATCAGCTTTGGGGGTGATATTTTGAGGATTTATGTCTTCCATAATTCTCTTCCCTTTATACAAAACGATCTCTTTGCTAGAGAAAGATATTTCTGCTAGCTCATTATGTGCAGGCTCAGGGTCTGGCTCACCTTCAGGAATAGGCTCAGTAATTTGCTTTGTGACCAGATCGACAACATCATGGTCACCAACATTCTGGGAAAAATCTACCAATTGAGACTTCCCCTCAATTATTTATGTTATGGTAGCCTCCTCTTCAAGTTTTTCAGTCCCTTGGGCAGAATTCTCCATGAATGACTCCCCTCAACAATCTTTGTGTCCTGGACTAAGAATTCTAGGTGAACTTCTCCCTCAATTTCATCATCCTTTTCACTTATAGCAACTACCCTGGACATCTCCACAAGTGTTGTGGTATCCAGGTCTTCTAGGACTACAACCCCAGACCTTGCTTACTCTGTTTCTTTAGGTTTCTCCCCCTCAATATGACTGGGGGATTTGGCAGAACTTGACACAACTTCTTTTTTCTTTTCTTCCTTCTTCTTCTTGGAATTACTCCTCGACTCTTTCCAAATTTGGGGAAAGGTTTCTCCCACCTTTCTATTGACCGATAATCAATCTTCTTAAGGTAATGCAAAGGAGTCCCAAGTGACTCATCAAGCTTGTCACCCAAGCACTTCCAGAGGTATAGAGAGATGATTCTTCCCAGGTTGGGGGCATTTAGACAGCCTTTCAATTTCTTGAATATGAACTGACACCAGTCCGTTTTCTTGTTCAGTATTATTGAATTCATACTATTGAATATCTCCTTTGATATCCTATCATGGGATCCATGCTTGCATAATAGGGCCCACGATATCAGATAGTAATTTCCATGGAGAGTTCATTTTTGACCCGTGTGTTGATTTGTATTTTTCACTAGAATAGTCGCACCATTCCAATGATGATTTATAGTCTTCCTGGGTGATCTTATCGCCTTCTTCACCATCTGAGAGCGCTGGTAGGTGAAGAAGTCGACTGAGACTATGGGCTGTAACTCTCACATTATTCCCAACTACATATGTTTCTATGTACTTAACTATAAAGTTCATTTCGCATTTTGGAAGAATTCTTTAACGGCTTTCAGCATAATGGATGTTGGTTCAGATAAAATGACTTCTATCCCTACCACACTCAGAAGAAAGATAATGTTCTTAATTTCTTCTGGCAAATTTTTGAATCCACCCTACCTATTCATTTCTAGCATTTGTTTTAATGGAAAAACTTGACTTGAGAGCGATTTGTGATTCAAAGAGCATGAAACAGAGAAATCCTTCCTTGAGGGACAGGAGGAAGTGCAAAAATCTTGTAGAAGACTTATGGGTTTTACGATGTATTTAACCTTACAGTCTAAAATGATTCTAATTTTCATAAATAAAAGCAATGTAAAGAGGCGTGCACCTATTTGGCAATAATTCCGAAGCAATATTTTAAGTATAGATCCAATCAAGATGTTCTAATAGCTAAATGTTGCACCTTGTTAATATTTAAAAGGATAGGTGTGCCCTTATAGTAAAAATATTGCATACCTTGACAATGTTATTAGCCTGAATGGGTGTCGACCAGATCATTAGTCTATTTTGAGCATTACAATCTCAATTTTGAATCGATTAAACTTTGCCTCATCAAGAGGCTTTGTGAATATGTCAGCCACTTGACTGTCTGTAGGAATATACTCCAAGCAAATGTCTTTCTTCTCCACATGCTCCCTAATAAAGGGTACTTGATCTCTATATGCATGGTCCTGTTGTGTGACACTGGATTTTTGGCAATTGATATAACACTTGATAAATCACAATACAATAAGGTATTCCTTATTTGTAAGTTGTAGTCTTCAGCTGATGTTGAATCAAAAGTAATTGAGCAGAACAGCTCCAAGCAGAGATGTATTTTGACTCTAAAGTTGAGATTGCAACACTAATTTGCTTTTTGCTGCTCCATGAGATTAACATTTTCCCAAGGAATTAGCATGTCCCTAAGGTGTTTTTCCTATCTTCCTTGCATCCTGCAAAGTCTACATCTAAAAAGCCTGTTAGCTTAAAATCATTGCTTATAGGGTACCATGCCAAGATTGTGTGTACCTTTAAGGTATCTCAAGATCCACTTTGTAGAAGTGTAGTGAGAGTCCTTGGGGTTCACCTAATATCTGACACAAACACATGTAGTAAACATAATGTCTAGTCTACTAGCAGTTAGGTAGAGCAGTGATACATTAAGGTTTTTTATTCTCATCCTTGTCTAGAGACATATTAAAGCCCATTGGAGTCCTCATTGAGGTTGCACTTTCCATTCGAAACTTATTTATGAGCATTTTTGTGAACTTGGTCTGAGAGATAAAATTTCATCCTCAAATTGCTTCACTTAGAAACCTAAAAAGTATTTCATCTCTCCTATACTACTCATTTCAAACTTCTCTTGCATGAGATTGACAAATCTCTTACAAAGGTATTCATCTGTAGATCCAAAAATTATGTCATCAACATATATCTTAACCAGTAAAGTCTTGTCATTTACTTCCCTTAGGAATAATGTCTTATCTATCTTTTCCCTTGAAAATTTGTTTTTAATGAGAAAGGTAGATAGAGTTTCATATAAAGTTCTAGGTGCTTACTTAAGACCATATAAAGTTTTCTTGAGATAGTAAACATGATTAGGATAAGTTAGATTTACAAAACCTGGGGGTTATTCTATATATACTCTCTTTCAAGTCTGCATTGAGGAAGACAAACTTCACATTCATTTGGTATACCTTAAATACTTTGTAGCAACATATGATAAAAACAAAATGATGGCCTCCAATCTTTCTACTACTCCAAAAGTTTGGTCAAAGTCTATGCCTTCTTTTTATCTATAGCCCTTTGCAACCAACATTGCTTTATTTTTGACAATTACTACTTGTTTATCCATCTTGTTTATGAACCACTTGGTTCCAATGATATTGTGGTCTTGGGGTCTAGGAACCAGCTTCTAGACTTTGCATCTTTGGAATTGATTTAATTCTTCTTGCATAACTAAGAACTAGGATAGGTTTGAATTGACTTCATTTATCATCTTTGGATCTACATGAGAAAGGAAACTCAAGTGTAATACCTCATTTATAGTACTACTTATATGGATTCCTTGATTTATATCCCTAATGATTTGATTTTGTGGATGATCTTTCTGAACCTTAGTACCAGTAGCCAAGCATCTATTCCTCTCAAGTATAATTTTTGTAGGTTGAGTAGCTTCAACTTCATGATTTGTCTCTTATTCTTCAACTTCTCCTTCAACACTGACTGGATCAAAGGAGAGATCTTCCTTTATATCTTCAGTGTCTACTATCTTTAAGGTCTTGAGCTTTAAGCTTGTATCTTTCGCTGGAGATCTAGAGGAATCTTCAAGCAATATGTTGGATTCATCAAAGACAATATTTATGGATTCTTCAATTATTCTAGACTTTAAACCATAAATCCTATAAGCTTTATTATGATGACTGTAGCCAGCAAAAATGTCTTCATATGCTTTTTCAGCAAACTTGGTCAGTGGGTGCTTCCTATTATTTAACATATAACTCTCACATCCAAAGATTTTGAAGTAGTCTAAGGATAGTTTTCTGTCTATCAGAAGTTCATAAGGAGTTTTATTATAATTCTTAATGATTAAAGACCTATTTTGTACATGACAAGCTATATTGATAGCCTCATCCCAAAAGTATTCTGGTAGTAAGGAGTCACTCGACATAGTTCTACTAACTTCAATAAGGGTTCTATTGTAACACCCCCATCAATCATGTAGATTATAACAGAAGATCCGGTCGGGGCCCCACGCCATATTCTATGGACAGTCTGTGGAGTTACGCATTAATTCCAAACTATTTACGTATCCTAACTTAGAGTGCATTCTAGCGGAAGAAATTACATGTACTAAAAGTAAATAAGAACCCAATCACAGGAATATCCACTAAACAAAAGTAGGAATGATAACCAAAATATACAAAAGAGTTTGGCCTCAAGGTTCTACAAATTATTTCTAATAAGTTAGAGTGTTTTGCATACATCGGCACGCAGACCGCCAATACATTAAAGTAGTAAAAAAACTTTGCTTGGTATTCGAGGGCTGACATAATGTAAAATCTCTCCTCCTAGGAATTGGGCATGGTCGTGAAGAGATTTTATGCCCAAGACCGTCACCTTACAATGACACCAATTACGAGTTAGTTGCCACCACAAGGCAGCGACCTTGCCGGCAAGCACAATCATTCACGCACCTTGCTGCCAAGCATGATCATTCACGTAACAAACAAAAGAAGAAATAAAACAAGTTTATACATCACATGATAGATATAAAAATACCCAAATAAAGGTCCATATGACATAAATGAAAGAGTATAAGTAATATGGCTTATACCTAGTACATGAATATCATAAATATCACTCTCTCTCAACAAACAATGCGGAAGATAAACCATATGATCATCAACCTGATGCCGGGTAGTAGTAGTAGTGTGCGAATCTGACTCCTTAGATCCTGGTATCTCAATCTCTGGCTCCGCCCGGTCAAACTGCGGCGGTGTCTCCACCTGTCCCTAAAATGATATAGCCAAATGACCGTCAGTCAAACTAGACTCAGCTGCTTCATCCCCGCCTTACCCCCGCAACTCCTAGGCACCGCATGGGAGGAAGAAAGCGGAGGAGAAATAATATCAGAATGTATAAGCAGGTGACAGTGATATATATAGATAATACTCTAGCAGTTCTATATCAATATGAGCAATAACAAAAGTATAAAAGAGCAACAACTAGCATAATATACAAGTATAGTAAGAAGTGCTAAGTAAAACTAGTAAAGTAAAAGAACTACGCAACAATGACAAAAGCATACCCAAACTTATATGAATGCCCATACAAACATATACGTTTAGGTTTCTGAAATAATAACTCATCATATAAAAGAGCCCATACTAATTTATATGATGAGGATCTGCAAGTGCGTATATTATTTCATGTTATATAATGTAATGATTATGTAACTTACATACATGACTCTATGCACAGACCTTTCATGCATCCCCACTTTTTGGAGGTGGACAACCTCTTAGGTACCAACCATCGTGGTTCACGGAGGTAGTGGAGCGGGTGTCTCCACTCCTAGGCGGGCAGGCTCACTACCAGGCCTAGACCTCTCGCACGCCTCAATGCTAAGAACACAACAACAGAGCCCCTGCATACTCTTGCTGGCAACTACCAGTCTTCTGTGGTCTGGTGTTCTCTTAGGGGACACAGTCTTCAAGACCTCGATATAAACATCATACCGGTCTCCCCAAAGGTCTACACTCTGCGCCCGAGTCATCGTACTTCTGTCAGTGTGCCGACTGAACCAGTATTGAGTGACCCACCACATAAGCACAAACTAGGTATAATAATATCCTCCCGAGCCTCCAGCTCGCAGGACCAACCCGTCCTGATATCAACCAACAACCCGAGCCACCATCTCGTAGGACCAGCAAGCCCTATATCTCTCCAACCCACACATGGGTGAGATCGTTATAACATTCCTTAACCCTATCAGTCTACTCTTGTCTAACTTTTGGATTGCTTAGCGATTTATGGTTAACATTGGACTTCTTGAGGTCTACCCTATGAGGGGCTCGCAGCGGTACTAGGAGCTATGATAGGCTGAAGCTCATCGTCTCTTTCTCAAGACACTCAGTAATATTATGCTACCCTTAATCAAATCCACTCATAGGGTTACTAAGTGTGTGACCTCTCCAAAACAAGAACTATTGAAAACACTAATTTTCCAAAATTGCTTAATGTAGACCATATGATCTTGTATGTGTGTATGAATAGGAATCCTCCGAATACTTGACCCTAAGACCTAAGATTATTTCTTGAGACCTATCATGATATCTAGTCTTAATTCCAGAAATTTATAATTTTCCTAAAATAATCAGCAACTAATATAATTTTCCCAAATTATTGCTACATGTGATTTTGAACATAAAGTGTCACATTATTTTATCAAACTAGAAAGATAAAATTATCCTAACATTATCTTGAGTAATAATGGCTCTGGACCAAATTTCACATAATTTCAATAATATTTGATATTTAATTTCTGATTATAAAAATCTGATCCACTAGGTCAGGTTTCACATGAAGTACTATAAATATTCATCAAAAAATTTCAGAAATATTACTGGAGATAACAAATGGTAAATAATTATTTTTTCAAAAATTTATAATTTTATAACTCAATTTGGCACAATTATCTCAATAATATAGAAGGGGTAAAAATGGTAATTATAACTGCAACACTAAGATTCTGACTTCCAAAAATTCCAAATAATTTACCCAGTATTTTTTACACTAAATCATTGCTATTTGCAAGGTTTCATAACTTTTGCAATTATTTTAGTTACTCTAATTTCACTAATACACTTGTTAAATAAAAATACTAATTAATTCATTTGTTAAGCAAATCAACTCAAAATGATCAAAATTTCTTGAGGAGGTTTACTTTCACTAAATAATTGCATGTATAAAATTTTACAGGATTTGACCAAGCCAATCTTGCTAAATTCACAAAATACACCTTTTTGGCTAAATGCACACCACATCGCATACAACATGACAACTTCCAAGTGAGATTCACCAACCTACATGGGTCCAAAAAGTCTGAACATATTACTGGTACCTTTTAACACCCTAATTAACCCCTCACCAAAATTTGGGATTAAAATAATTACTTTTTACCAAAATATTTCAGTTTTATTAAAAATCATATTTGTTCTAAAACCTTAGGAAAATATTATCCAAAAATTTCTATTTTTTGACTGTTGATGTATCTATGGTATGTGCTTACATGACCCAAATTTCATGTCAATTCCCTTAGTAATTAAAAGCTATTATGGAAATAGTTGATGTTTTTAGTTGTCTACCTAAATCACCTAGAGGGGAGTGAATATGTGAGGTCTGCGTCTTTTTGCGGAATAAAAACTTGAAACGACGGAATGCAAAAAATAAACAAGCAAGCCACAGAAAACACAAGATTTATAGTGGTTCCCCAACCTTGGGTACGTTCGCTCTCCACCTCACCGATCTAGCACCACGCTAGACTCGGCTACTTCACTATTAACTCAGATTAGAAAACAATCCTACAACTTGGAGAAACGCCCCTACAACTCGGAGTCAAAACACTCCTATAAAAATCTCGAAGAACAAAGCTCCTACAACTCGGAGAAAAAAATTCTCCAATAAGAATAAATGTTTTACAGAAAAATACAAACAGAAATATTTCAGATCTGAATCTTCAGCCCTTCTTCCTTCTTAAAATTTGAAGCTCTATCAGAAACAGATCGAAGAAGAAAAGGCGAAATCTCTGGATCTGAAAACTTAGGATCAACACGATCAAGGAATAGATTTGTCGATGTAGAATGTCTCGATATGTTGAAACCTTCTTGTTCTGAATCTCTTGGATCGAAGAAGGTCAGCGACGAAGATGATGATGAGTAGTCGGCGGCGCTTCCTGATTTAGAAATAAAAATTTGCAACTCAGAAAACTTAATTTTCTTCTTAGGGTTAGTCGATTATGATAAGACCTTTTATAGGACTTGCCTAACGGTCATAATCATTAATGACAGAATACGTGGACCAATAAGAAACGAGATCAATTTGAAATTACTTCCGTTAGGACTTAACAAAAAATTTCAAAGAAAGAACTTTATTTCTCGAGTGAAGGAATGACTTCTCGAGAACAACTTTGGTTTCTCGAGAAGAGATATAAGGTTCTCGAGAGGAAGTACTTAAGGAAAACACTGAAAATGAGTTTCGGCTTCTCGAGAAAGAAAGGATTATTACTCGGGAAATAATTTCTATTACTCGAGAAATAGGTAATGACTTCTTGAGAGCTGACTGGACTTCTCGAGAACAATTTGGACTTCTCGACAAATAACTTTGGCTTCTCGAGTAATGACTTCTACTTTCTCGAGACAAAACTTGGCCTTCTTGTGAAATAACTTCTACTTTCTCGAGAACAAACTTTGGCCTTCTCAAGAAGTGACTTGGCTTTCTCGAGAACAAACTTTGGCCTTCTCGAGAAATACTTCTACTTCTCGAGAACAATAACTTTACTTCTCAAGTACTAGACTTAGTGCTTCTCGAGAATTTTATATAGAGAAATTTCTTAACAGAATTTTTAATTCTTCTTCTTGGAGATCTGCAACCCATAGTTTCTTCCATATCTTTAGTACTTGAAAAAGAAGTGTGTCCCAATAGAGGGCTACACATGAGTCAACACCATGGATCACACAATTAGGGATTACATTATATGGTCCTGTATTTGGTGACTCATTATAGACTGACATTGGTCTACACTTGGCAATTATGACCTGCAAGCACTTAACTTGAAAAGAGTATCAAATACAAACTTAATTCATCTTAGTTCAAAGGTGACATCATACAAATCTAGGTTATTGTGGATACAATACCCAACAATCTTCCCCTATTTGTAGAAGTCAGAACCCTCTATACTAAGGTGAATTACATCAAGATAAACAAATAAAATAACTAGCAAACAAAGTAATAATGAGAAATGCTATGTTATAAAATTGTGCAAAAATTGGGTGCCTTGATACTGCCTTTGATTTTGACAAAAATCCTTATACCCCACTGAAATTTCTTCCTACAGATTATAATAGTCATCATGTCGAATAAATCATTTATGATGAAGCTGATTGAACTGGTGCGACACAGAAGGATTTTTCCGAGAATGTCCACAAGCAACTTGCTCTCTGCATTGAGATTAGGGCGGCGAATAGTGCACATAGAAACGGAGACACCACGGAATCTGCAGGCGCGATCATAATCTTCGATAATTAGGCCATCTTACTCATCGATGATAGGCAGCCGAAGGAGCTTGGAGACGATTGGGGCAGTCAGCGTGATCTTGAGTCCGCGAACCTTGCTTTTGAGAATCTTCCCATTTCTTTTTATTTTGGCATTCTGGAAGAATTCCTCGACTTCAGGAAGTAGAATCTTGCACGGATGTTCCAAAATGCAAGACAATCCGGCGGCTTCTAGTAGCAACAAAACATTGTGGAAATCATCAGAGAGTTCGACAATTCCTGTGGAAACTTGCTCACTGCCAATACCAACTTTCGACGGAGGAGCCATCGATCAAGATTGATGAAGAAGTATTTGGCCTTCTGAGAGAAAAACTAAAATGGTGGCAGGGGAATGACAGCGACAAAGAGGACGAAAGGTTTCTTATTCTCGAGAAAAGTTTTGAGATTCGGGATTTGGGCCTTTTTCTGGACTTAATCTATTTATATAAATCTTAAATCACGATGATTAAGGAAATAATAATACTAAAATACCTGAAATATGGCGGTAGAAGTGCCTGGGTGCCAATTTGAGAAAGAAAATCAGCATCAGATTTCTCGAGACACAAGTTGTTTCTCGAGAGAAGGCATAGAAGTTCTCGAGAAGAAGAGAATGTTCTCGAGTAGAGATCTTATTTCTCGAGAAGCAAATCTTAAGTTATCGAGAAACAAATAGGTACTCGAGTAATATTTCTCTGGAATCAACTGTGGTTCTCGAGTAGATATCTGAGTACTCGAGTAATATTTCTCTGGAATCAACTGTAGTTCTCGAGTAGATATCTGAGTACTCGGGTAATAAGTATGTTCTCGAGAAGTGAAGTGCAGAGATAGAATTTTCTTGAATTTTGAAGTGTAACCCGATCTTGAACTTTGCTTGAGACCTTTTTCTTCATTCTTCCTTATTGAGCATGCCAAGTTCTGTTTTGAAGAACGAGAACTTGGCCTCGTCTAGTGGCTTCATGAAAATGTCTGCAACCTGCTTGTTAGTTGGAACATACTAGAGATTGATGTTTCCATGCTCCATATAATCCTTGATAAAATGGTACCTTAGCTCTATGTGTTTTGTCCTGCTGTGAGAGACTAGGTTGTTGGAGATTGCAATTGCACTGGAGGAGTCGCAAAATATCAGAATGTCCTTGAACTTCATATTGTAGTCTTCAAATTGGTTTTTTATCCATAGCAGTTGTGCACAACAATTGCCTGCAGAAATATATTCTGACTCGGCTGTTGAAATTTCGACACAATTCTGCTTCTTTCTGCTCTAGGAGATAAGCCTTCTTCATAGGAATTGATAAGTCCCGGAAGTGCTTTTCCTGTCATCTTTGCTTCCTGCAAAATCTGCATCTAAAAAACCTATCAGTTCGATATCATTACTTCTTGGGCACCATAAGCCAAGATTTGGTGTACCTTTAAGGTATCTCAAAATCCACTTTGTAGCAGTGTAGTGAGATTCCTTAGAGTTCACTTGAAATCTAGCACACACACATGTTGAAAATATTATGTCCGGTCTACTAGCAGTAAGATAGAGCAAGGATTCAAGTATGCTTC
Organism: Platanthera zijinensis; assembly: GCA_039513925.1. NCBI lineage: Eukaryota > Viridiplantae > Streptophyta > Magnoliopsida > Asparagales > Orchidaceae > Platanthera > Platanthera zijinensis. Next base: position 215,908,287 of record CM077080.1, read on the forward strand.
TGTACTTGGTTTCATCAAAAAGTTTCCATTTCTCATCCTTGTCTAGAGACATAGTTGAACCCATTGGAGTCCTCATAGAAGTTGCGTTCTCCATTCTGAATTTCTTAATTAACTCCTTGGTGAATTTCGTCTGAGAGATGAAAATTCCATCTTCAGATTATTTCACCTAAAGTCCTAAGAAATACTTCAGCTCTCCCATACTGCTCATTTCAAACTTACCTTACATAAGTTTGGAAAACTTTTTGCAAAGGTTGTCGTTAGTAGAGCCAAATATGATGTCATCTACATAGATTTGCACTAGCAAAATCTTGCCTTTTATTTCCCTAAAAAATAATGTCTTATCTATCTTTCCTCTTATGAATTTGTTCTCAAGAAGAAAGTTAGACAGTGTCTCATACCAAGCTCGAGGAGCTTGTTTCAAACCATATAAAGCTTTAAATAAAAGATAAACATGCTCAGGATGGTTAGAATCAAAAAAACCTGGAGGTTGTTCCACATACACTTCTTTCTTTATATCACCATTAAGTAAGGCTGACTTCACATCCATCTGATTGACAGTGAAGCCCTTAAGTGATGCATATGCTAGGAACAACATGATTGCCTCCAGTCTTGCTACTGGAACATATATCTGATCGAAGTTGATTCCTTCTTCTTGTTTAAGTCCCTTGGTGACGAGTCTAGCCTTGTTCTTTATAATTTTTCCATCTTCATCCATCTTGTTCCTGTAGACCCATTTTGTTCTGATAACGTTCTTACCTTTGGGTCTTGGAACAAGCTTCCATACTTGGCAATGCTTGAATTGATTTAGTTCTTCTTCTATTGCCATTATCCAAGATGCGTCTGAGTTTGCTTCCTCAAACTTATTTGGTTCAACCTGTAAGAGGAAACTTAAATATAGATTTTCATTAGTTGTACCTCTACGAGTTCTGCCACTATCCCGGGGATCTCCTATGATTTGATCAATCGGGTGATCCTTCAAGTGTTTGAGCTCTAGAGTTCTTGCATTTGGAGCTTCCTCAATCACTGGAGTGACTTCATCAACTTGGATGACATCTTCATCATGGTGATCATCCTCTCCAATAGGGGTTGGAGTGGTGATCTTGATGAACTTTTGATCTTTTTCTTCAGTCGGCTTATCCAAGTTTAATTCCTTTAGTCTTGAACCTGCATCTTCAATAAACACACTAGAAGAGCTGTCTTACAACAAGCTCGTCTAATCAAATACAACATTAATAGATTCTTCTACAACCTACGAAGATACCTTAAAAGCTCTTTTCACTAAATTTAGTTGTGTAATACTTCCCATTGTTAAGGACGAAGCATTTTTTACCAAAGATTCTAAAATATGAAATGGTCGGTTTCCTGCCCTTTAGTAGTTCGTAAGGTGTCTTATTATGGTTCATGTTTTTAAGTGCTCGATTTTGCACGTGGCATACAGTGTTGACGGCTTCAGCCCAGAAATATTCCGGTAGTAAGGCATCACTCAACATGGTTCTGCAAGCCTCGATGAGTGTTCTATTCCTTCTCTCAGCTACTCCGTTCTGTTAAGGAGTACGAGGAGAGGAAAACTCATGAAAGATACCAAGGCTTTCACAGAATTCTTTCATGGCCCCAGACTTGAACTCTATTCTATTGTCACTTCTGATTTTGACAATGGAACAGCTGTATTCATTCTGAATTTGCCTGACAAAATTAGTAAAGATATCAAAAGTATCTGACTTGTGTTTTAGAAAGAACACCCACACAAAGCGAGAGTAATCATCAACAATAACCAATGTATAATCCTTACATCCCAAACTTCTAATTTACAGTGGACCGAATAAGTCCATATGAAGTAGGTGTAAACACCTATTAGAGTTTTTGACATTAATGCTTTTAAAAGTAGCCCTTGTTTGCTTGGCTTTTTCACATGCATGACAAGGTCTATCTTTAATGCACTTAACGTTGGGTGCATCACGTACTAAATTAAGAGAAAACAATTTATTAATAGTTTTGTAATTTATATATGCTAATCTCTTGTGCCATTGGTCACCAAGAGACGCACTATCTTTTGCCAAAAAGCACACTGGTGTAGAAGAGCCTATGCAAATAAAATTTAAACAAAATATATTCCTACTACGAGTGCCTGATAAAATCATTTCTAGATTGTCTACCAATTTTATCAAGCACTTGTCTGCATGAAATTATACTATGTATCCTTTATCAAAGAGCTGGTTTATGCTTATAAGATTGTGTTCCAATCCTTCAACATAAGCCACATCTGAGAAGGATACACTACCATTAGTAATCATACTATAGCCTTTGGTAATTCCTTTGTCAGAACCTCCAAAGATGACCTTTGGCCCGTTCATGTCTGGAGAATAATTTTGGAGTAGGCTTCTAGTCCCGGTCATATGCCGAGAGCATCCACTATCCAAATACCAGATAGGATTCTTGGTGGCCTTTGGACATACCTACAAAAGTAGAATCTATTTGCCTTAGGAACCCAAACTCGTTTGGGTCCTTGGTCTCTAGTTAGCATACTCCCCCTATGTGTGTTAACATTGTGAGTGGTCTTTCTCACATTATTAACTTAAGGAGTTACATAATATCTGGGGTTAAACCAGAAATCTATAGCAAAGTGACCAACTTTGTCGCAGCACCAACAGTCAAACCTGTTGTATCTTTGCCTGAAGTTCTCTTGCTTGACCTTTTGAGTGGGTGGTCTAGCAGGGGCAGCAGACTTGGAGGTAGAAGCTTCGTGGTGATGGCACTCACATGACTTCTTCTCCTTAAGTGGCTTTTCCACCATAGGTTTTACTTTTGGAGCTTTCTTGATGTTATGACCATGACTATAAGGGCCATAGCTCTGAAGAGTGATCTCCTCATAAAGTGCCTTGAAGACACTTTCACCAAAGTTCCGGGGAAGGGTCCATCCTTGGTACCGAGACTTGGTCTCTATATAAGTAGGCCTAGCAAAGTGACCGTAGGATGAATAAAGATCAAACTCGTTTGTAGGAAAGATAACCTTTTTAAACAAAGTTTAGTCTTGAGGAGCTTTCCCCTTCTCCTTGGCTAAAGCATTCTTGGCAGCCTTATTTCTACTTTGGGCTTCATTTCTCTTAAAGGATTTACTAGGGGCAGCCACATGACCTAAGCTAGCTCCTTTACTCTGAGCAAAGAATTCAGCCATAAGTGGAAGGACTGTCTTGGGCTTGGAGAAACTTTCAACAAGTTTCTTTTCAGCAACAAGTTGTTCTTCCAACTTTTGAATGATTTTCTCATTCAGGTTCAGGTGCTCAAGAGATTTATTATATTCTTCCATCGCATCATGGAATTCCTTTCTGAGTGAGTCCATCATTATGACTTCCTCCCTCAAATTGCTCTCCCCAGCCTTAAGAGATTTAATCTTCTTATCTTGAGTTCTTGCGACTCTTCGACATTTGTCGTAAGCCTTGATTAAATCTTTGTATTTAGTCATAAGTTCAGATTCATAATCAGACGAACAGTCCTCATAATCATGGTCAGAAGCATCTGATTTTGAGAAAGGAGTGTGAGAGTTTACCTTCCCAATGAACTAGGGTTCTTCTTCTTCAACTGTATGTGCCATGAGCCAAAAGTAGGCTTCCTCATCATCACTAGACTCAGATGAGTCTGTATCGCTGAGGGTCTTGGCCTTCTTGGCTACCAGGCTTCTTTCAATTTTCTTCTTATTATAAGAAGATTTCTTCTCCTCTCTTCTTATACCCTCCTTCTTCTTATGAGCGAAATTAGTTATGACGTGTCCTAGCTTATTGCAGCAATAAAAAAATAATGTTAGAAGAAATATGTTTGTTCTATTTTGAGTAATACTTAGCTTGGCTACTTGAGCCTTTCTTGTGATGATCACCATCATGACGTGATCTTCTGAACGAGGCATCTTTGCCTATCCACTGTTTCTTCTTGTTCAAGAACTTCTTGAACTGCCATGAAAGAAGAGAAAACTCTCCTTCAGATAGCTGTGAGCCTGAGGTACTTGGCTCTGAAGCTCTTGTTCACTCTCTTCCTGTGCGGGAGCAGGAGATGTAGATTTTGACTTCCTCGAGATGTCTACCTTTAGAGCGACAAACTTCTCCTTGGATGAAGACCAACTTTTCTCTTCTTCAGCTTTTCTTGAGTTTATTTGGAGCTCATACTACATAAGCTTTCCAAAAAGATTCTGAGGGTCAGTCTCTGCCAGCTTACCAAACTCTCGGATTGCACAAACTTTGTTGTCCCATTCCTTAGTCAGGGATCTCAGAAATTTGTCATTCAGTTCTCCATTAGTGAAGACCCGACCATAGACTTTTAGGCCGTTGACAATCTTGAAGAAGCTTTCAAAAGTATCAACAATTGAATCCTTGGGACCTTGTCTGAATGCTTCATATTTTTGATTCAGAAGGGATTTTCTGTTATCCCTTACCTCTTCAGTACCTTCCATTAAAACGATGAGAGACTGCCATATTTCCTTGGCGGATTGCTAGTGAATCAGATTCTACAACATCGAATCATCGACTACACTTGCGATGATATTATTGGCTTTCTTATTTAAAGAGATAAGTGCAATCTCATCTTTGTCAAGATCCATGAGCTTCTTTAGAACTTGCCTTGCTGGGTCAATGGTGGAGGTTATCATTAGAATATAAGGTCCTTCTTCCACTATCATAAAGATCCTTGGATCCACAACTTCAATGAAGAATTTTATTCTTTCTTTCCACATGAGAAAGTTAGTCTTTGTGCATAAGGGAAGCTTAGCAAAATCCTTGGCTCTGTCCAGGCTTGTATCCTCTTAAGATAAGTAGGAGCAGATCTGTTCAAGGTGTTAACCTTTTTGATGAACAACCTCCCTCTGATACCAATTAATGTTTTTTGTTGTCTACCTAAATCACCTAGAGGGTGGTTAATAGGTGAGGTCTGCGTCTTTTTGCGGAATAAAAACTTGAAAGACGGAACGCAGAAAATAAACAAGCAAGCCACAAAAAACACAAGATTTATAGTGGTTCCCCAACCTTGGGTACATCCACTCTCATACTCACCGATCTAGCACCACGCTAGACTCGGCTACTTTACTATTAACTTGGATTGGAAAACAATCCTACAACTCGGAGCAATGCCCCTACAACTCGGAGTCAAAACACTCCTACAAAAATCTCGGAGAACAAAGCTCCTACAACTCGAAGAAAAATTCTCCTACAAGAATAAATGTTTTACAAAAAAATACAAATAGAAATATTTCAGATCTGAATCTTCAACCATTCTTCCTTCTTGAAATTTAAAGCTCTATCAGAAACAGATCGAAGAAGAAAAGGCAAAATCTCTGGATCTGTAAACTTAGGATAACCACGATCAAGGAATAGATCTGTCGATGTAGAATGTCTTGATCTATTGAAACCTTCTTGTTCTGAATCTCTTAGATCAGAGAAGGTCAGCGACGAAGAAGACGATGAGTAGTCGGCGACGCTTCCCGATTTAGAAATGAAAAATTCCGATTTAGAAAACTTAATTTTCTTCTTAGGGTTAGTCGATTATGATAAGACCTTTTATAGGACTTGCTTAACGGTCAGAATCATTAATGACAAAATACGTGTACCAATAAAAAACAAGATCAATTTGAAAGTACTTCCGTCGGGACTTAACGAAAAATTTCAAAGAAAGAACTTTATTTCTCGAGTGAAGGAATGACTTCTCGAGAACAACTTTTGTTTCTCGAGAAGAGGTATAAGGTTCTCGAGAGGAAGTACTTAAGGAAAACACTTGAAATGAGTTCTGGCTTCTCGAGAAAGAAAAGGATTATTACTCGAGAAATAATTTCTGTTACTCGAGAAATAGGTAATGACTTCTCGAGAGCTGACTGGACTTCTCGAGAACAATTTGGACTTCTCGAGAAATAACGTCGGCTTCTCGAGTAATGACTTCTGCTTTCTCGAGACAAAGCTTGGCCTTCTCGAGAAATAACTTCTGCTTTCTCGAGAACAAACTTTGGCCTTCTCGAGAAGTGACTTGGCTTTCTCGAGAACAAACTTTGGCCTTCTCGAGAAATACTTCTGCTTCTCGAGAACAATAACTTTACTTCTCGAGTACAAGACTTAGAACTTCTCTAGTGTCGACTAAATCCACCTATGGGGAGGGGGGAATCGGTGTCGTGCAGTCTTTTGCGGAATTAAATGTACCTGCACAAATTAACAAACACAGCACATAAAACACACAAAGAGTTATAGTGGTTCCCCGATTTGGGTACGTCCACTTTCCCCCTTCGACCTATCTCCCACCAAGGGACGACTCGGTCACTTCTCCAAACGGATTGAAATCCAATCCTCACACTACGGAAGGAACCCTTCCAACAAAGGAGTCACAACTCCACCACCACGGGTTGCACCCAACCCTTATAACTAGGAATAAAAAAATTCCTTTACAATAAACCAAAATAGAATGTAAAAGAAAATACAAACAACGCTTTTGGAGATCCTGATGTCCTTCTTCGTTCTTTGAAGCTTGCTTGAAGATTACGAAGAATACACAACCAGATTTCTCTCTTGGAGAGGATCTTGTCAAGATCGGCGGCGACAAGTGATTGCGGCGGCGATACTTTGTAGATCCAAACTTCTTGACGAAGCACATAAGGTCTACGAACGATCTCAGTTGGATCAATCGTCTCCACTGATTCGGAATGAAGAACTGGTCTTGTTCAACGAATCGAGAGACAAGATATCTCAAGAGAGATGCGTGAGACGCTCGGCTTGCCTCGGTACTGTCGTCGGAAGATCAAAGAAGCACTGAGATCAACGATCAATGGCGACGACGAACTTGCGAGCGGCTATAGGCGATCGGCGGTTTCCGCGATCGGCTAGGGCACGACGTCGGCTACTTTTGATTTTGCGTGAATGAGTTACTGTAGAAGTTCGAAATTCGCGTGTATATATACCCTGATCCAACCCTAAAAGACCGTTGTGGGGACCACAAGGAGAAACCCTAACCCTGACCTAAACAGCGCACAACAAGGTGGTTCGGTCCAGCGAACGAAGAAAATTTGCCTAAGGCAAAATTGACGAGAATCATTGGTGATTCCCGTCGAAGTCGGCGGGAATCTCTCACGATTCCCATCGATTCTGCCTTGGCCTAATTCCAGTTGGAAACCTTATCAGCCGGAGGAAATCGGAGGGAATGCAGACTGATTCTCGTCGAATCGACGGGAATCACTAACGATTCCCGTTGAAGACGGCGAGAATCACTTAGTGATTCCCGTCGATTCTGCCTTGGCAGAATTTCTGTTTGGAAAACTGATAGCTGGAAGAAGTCGACGGGAATGCAGACTGTTTCTCGTCGAATCGGCGGGAATCACAAACGATTCTCGTCGAAGTCGGCGAGAATCATTTAGTGATTCCCGTCGATTTTGACTTAGAAGAATTTTCTCTTCCTTCCCTTGATGACTTGGTCTTTGACCCATCTTTGCTCCTTCTTCTGCTCTTGATCTGCCTTAACCCTGTACTTGTAAATAAGTATACTCCAATAGAGAGAGCACACGTGATTCAACACCCTGATCTGCTCAATGAGGGATTACGTTGCACAGACCCGTGTATATTGACCCACTACACCCTGACATTGGTGTGTACTTAGCATGGAATAGCTACAAGCATAACTTGATAGAAGATCGTCAAATACATTGTGAATCTATCTTAGCTTGACTGGAGTCTTCTTCAAATCCAGTTAATTGTGGATACAATACCCAATAATCTCCCCCTATTTGAGGAAGCCAAAATCCTACTAGCTAAGATGAATTACACCAACCAGAAAGATATATAAAAAAAATATGCGAGGCAAGAAATCAGAATAATAAAATTTCACGCATTTAGAACAACAATTGAATCAGCATGTGATCATATATATATCCAAAGTGTTTATCATTACAAGAATAGACGCACACGCATATTGAAAAATAAAAAGTTTAGATTCCAAGTCTATCCCTCCTTTGCCTCAGCGTCTCTTAGTTGTTTAGCCAGGGACTTCTTGCTTTGTCTTTCAAAGTATTCCTTAGGCTTCGGGTAGTTCCTGGGGGGAGGAGCTTTATTCTCCACAGTGTTTGTCCTGAAGAATATGTTTCTTTTAGCCTCGTATTCTTTGTGCATTTCCCACTCACACTGACTGTATACTTCATTTCTATTAAGCTCTCCCCGCTGTTGTAGCATGAATGTATCCAGTATGATGCTTCTAGACAATGGACTCCATCATTCATTCTTAACTTCACTTTCCTTCCTTCTTAATTTCCTCTCTGCTGGAGTTTCTTTAGAAGTTCCTTCGTGAAGCTTTCTTTTCCCTTTCGCAATCGCTTCCTGATCAAACATTGCACTGTGAGCGGCTTTAGAAGCAGCTTTAGCAGCCTTTCTGGCATCAGCTTCACTCAAGGGAAATTCCTCAGCAATAGTAACCTCATCAGCAGCAGCAGTAACATCATCAGTAGGATTAACAGGAATACGTATACCTGAAGCTTGCTGAGCTAGCCAATGACAACTTTCAAAAACATACTCATTTGATTGCTTGATGTTGTCGACCATGATTTGCTCTAACCCAGCCATCTTAGCTGCATATTCCTTCTCCCCCTTTTTGGCTCTAAGGCAATTGAGTTTGCATAAGAATGCAGTGACTCATCTATATGCTTTACATTATGAGTAAAATCGGTCAGTAGGGTATTCTGATTCGTGTTGAGTGTGACCATGTTGGCATCGAACAATTTGATGTTGTTGGCAACAACATGAGCATTTTGATTTACCACTGCCAGGTCAGCTGTATTTTTCTGTAGCCCTTGCATCAGAAGATTGACGGCAGTGCTAGCCTCAGCATACTTAGCTTCAAACTTTTGTTCCATCTTATCCAGCTTGTGATTTATCTCCACAACATTCTTTAGCATCAGATCCTCTGATTGCTTAATTCGTTTAAGTACCTTGTTGTGAGATCGTTCAAAAGAGGTCTTCAGTTCATCAACTATACCTTGAATGATATTTACGGTGTGATTTGCCAGGCTAGGTCCAAACCGATGATCCTGATGTATGGCCTGGTCGTGATCTGGGGGGATAGGACTCTGTGAGTCAGGAGTTTCTTCTTCAGATACACTTGTGGAGCTTGATAAATTTACCATCTCCTGTGGAGGGATAGATGCAGCATCTGCCAAGTGTCCATGTATACTTATCACTCCCTTCAGCATAGTATCAGGTTATTTCTGAGGCCAGGAGGTCTCCCCCTCAACTGTTGCGTCAGTCACATCAGGAACCCTTTTCTGAATTTGTTCCTCAGAAGGGAGTTCAACATCAATCTCCCCCATGGCCATATCCTTTCCAGCTTGCTCATCATTAAAGTCCTCAGCAACATGCTGTTCAGGGGAATCCACATCATTTTCATCAGCAGCAGCATTCTCCAAATCATCCTCTACTTCCTCCTCGTCAGTCTGATCAGTAGCGAGGGTTTTCACTGCAGCCTCAACGATGAGGGTAATGTCAGTAACGACGTCAACTTTATCTGAGACTGAGGCTTCCATCCTGATGGAAGCAGAAGGACTGGGTAACGACTACCCCTCAGTTCCTGCATTCAGCAGATCAGGAACTTCACTAAGCTCATCCGAAGGATTTGTGAACTCTGGTGCTCTGTCTTCTTCATCAACACATGTTCTAGACGCACCCCCTTGGGCAATTCTTCTTTCCCACTTTTCAAAGACGCTGAAGTCCATCTTCTTTAGGTAGTGAAGGGGAACTCCCTTAGTCATATCAAATCTATCTCCGTCCATCTGATTCAGATATAGACTGATGATTCTCCCGAAGTTAGGAGTACGTAGGGTATCTTTTATCTTCTCAAATAACATGGCCCCCAAGTTGAATTTCTTTCTGCACACTATAACTATCAGAATCTTAAACATGTCACCTGAAATGTGATCATGGGAGCCAGGTTTGCATATTAAAACCTTCCCTATGATATCTGAGAGGAGATTTCCTTCTTCGTTCATGTCCTTGTGTTTAATAGCTTTGGTCCCTCGAGCCAATCCACAAAATAGTAGTGTCCTCGTACGATCATTTTCATCTAGATAGTCCTCTTGTATAGAGCTGGAGAGCTGGAGATGATGTGATAGTTTTGCAGCTGTCATCTTTATCCTTAGTCTTGCTATCTTACTCTTTATTAGGGTGTCCTTGTGACGCAGCTTGGAGTTTGCGTAAAACTCGAGAACTTCCTTGTCTAGGACCTTGTACGGGTGCTCGAGAATGAAGGAGATCCCGGCTTGTTCCAGTATCAAGATGATGTTTCTGAATTCGTCTGAAGCATGGGCAAAGCCTATCTTAACCAACTCACTTCCAGTGAGGAGCCCGACCGTTGTTCGAGGAGCCATGATGAACCTAAATGAGTTAAACCCAAGGAGTTAACTCTATCTAAATCTAGAATTTGTAGGAACTAAACTCGGAGGGATGATCCTTGAAAGTGGACTTGAAAGTCGAGCTTACAATTCAAGGAAGAAATAGACGTTACCTTGCACTCGGAGGGTGGAAGGTAGGAGACGCGAAGCAGCCGATGAGAGGCCGATGAGAAGCATGCGTCGGAACCAAAGGCTAGCGGTGGGTCGGCATGACACTTGCGTCAAGCTGATACCATTGATCGATGGGCTACGATCAATGGGAGACGACGGAAGATAGACCGGAAGGTTGCGGAAGTCGACGAACTATGGATGGGGAGCGACGGAAGGCTCGTTTCCACAAGATCTAAGGGATTCGGCGAGGTTTCTGCAGGGTCGACGGGAAATAGCGAGATTTCCGCTACTTCCTGCAGGGAGCTGAAGAGTCGGCGAGGCTTCCGATACTTTCGACGGGAATGACAGGTTTCCGCTTGACAGTTTTTATATCAATAAATTTAAATTGACGGTCGGGAGACTTTTTCCGGTCTTACCGTTCGATCAAAACGCTCGACGAGAATTCCTGTTAATTCGAAACTTTGCCCTTTTAAATGATGGATAAAAAATTTCCCGATCAAAATAGCTAAGCCGAGTCGAAGGGAGGTTAACACTAGAAATAAACACTGGCTATTTCTTGGTGAGTCAAAATGTAAAATTTTAGTTGCAACTACTGGTACACATCCCTTAAGTTTTATCGGACCAATTGACACCCACTGTCACACATTATCAATGATATAGAAAATTTATCAGATTCCAAACTAAGGATCATACAATTATTAGCTTGCGTGACCTTCCATTTCAGGTGAGTATATATATATATATATTTTGAAGGAGAATCTACATATGTGTCTGGATATATATGTATATCTATGTAATGCGATTCAATTTTCGAAACTGAATGCGCGTACCTGGGATTACTAGGTTGATCATTCGGATCCACTATTTGAAGTACGAAGGGTATCATGTACAAGTAGGACACTGTGGTTAGCATTATCTCTTATCCCATATACTTGTTCCATAGCAAGCCTGGAACATCTCTTGTCTAGGTCCCATCAGGTTTATGGGTACCTAGACTATCCTGCAAAAAAGAATTACCTTATCTTAGGAACCCAATAGGTATTGGGTCCTAGGTTCTTGTCAGCATAAAATACAGCATGCCTTCCTACAGTATTTCTGTCAGGAAGGCTATCTCTTTCCAAAGGATGTGGACATACCCTTGCCCATGGCACAGAAGGATTGTGCCAACAATCGATGGCAAAGTGACCCACTCTTCCACAACACCAACACTCATGAATATTGTACCTCCTTTTCTGACCAGGTCTATTAACGGAGTTAGTCATGACCCTAGGTCTGAAAGAGGCAAAGTTTGAACGGCTCTCAGATTTACCCTTTCCACCGAGACTCGAGGGGAGGGGTCTGATGGTGAACATGTGGTGAGTATCATGAGGCCTGGGGGATGGTGCTTTCTTTTCAGCCATCACACATCCGGGGGCCCCATTGATGCTTGCTACATGTTTGCCAACTCCCTTTTCCTTTGTCCTAGGGTGGGAAGATGTTTTGTGAGAGCTGGTTCCAGCAATGTCATGAAGTGAGGGGGCTGAGGCCGTAAATACAAACGGTTCATGAAGAGCCGTGTGTATTTTCTCACGGGTAGCCATAACAGTACTTGCACTATGGGTGTTTCCACATGAGGGCCGAACATTCTTGCAGTGACCATAGTTGTTCTTATGGCCATACCTGAAGGAATGATGTGTGCCCTTCCTACTCGGTGTGGGGGGTATGAAAAAAGTGTCCCCATTTCTCCACGATTTTATAATTCGTGAGATCCACCCGTTTTCTCCCTTTCTCTTAATAGCATCTACCTTGGAAAAGTTAGATACTATTCTCTCCTTGGTCTCTAGAGAAAACTCTAGATCCGAGATCTTTGAGTCCTTCACCTTGATGGATTCTAATTGGAGGTCCATCATGGTCCTCAACTGAGCAATTTCCATAGCTTGTTTCTCAACAAGCAAGTTGCTCTTCTGAAGGGCACTACGATGGGAATCAAGAGTTTCAGTCTTTTGATTGAAACTGTCAATTTGCATTGCATCAATTGATGGACAAACCTCCGAACTTCTCCTGTCTTCAGGAGATACAAGGGGAAAGGAGCATGAAGAGGAGGACACCTGATCCTGAATGGGCTGATCAGGGTTAGAGTTATGGTCTGCAGAGACTGATGTTTCAGCTTCATCACAACTGCATTCCTCAATTTCTTCTTCAGTCTCTGATAGAGAAACGAGAGCCCTGATATTGACAGGTTGTTCTTGACTTTCATCTTTAGAGATGAGGACCCCCACATATGCTTCATCTTCTTGCTGGCATTCATTCCAAGCAGTCTTCTTTCCCTCCATGAGATCAGAGATTGTTTCCCACATGGACTTTGCAGTCTTACACTTATCCAATTTTGTAAGAGATGATCCTGACCAAATATCAAAGATGATCTGTCATACCAGCTTGTCCAAGTTGAATAGTGAGAGCTCAGTCTCAGACATCTCTGCGGGACTCTTGAGGATTTGGAGATCTTTTCTAGAACCAGAATCCTTCATGGGAATGAAGGGACCCTCTTCCATAATGAATAACGCACGAGGGTCAATGGCTTCTAGATGAAACTGAACTCTCATTTTCCAGATGGGATAATATTCCTTTGTGCAGGCAGGGAGTCTCAGAGGAGAGACATCAGTGTATAGCTCCATGCTTGAGTCTTGTTTTCTTCTTGACACTAGATACAGGATCTTACTCAAGGTATTAACCTTATTGATGAGTAATCTCCCTCTGATACCACTTAAAAGTCTCTAGTGTCGACTAAATCCACCTATGGGGGGGGAATAGGTGTCGTGCAGTCTTTTGCAGAATTAAATGTACCTGCACAAATTAACAAAAACAACACAGAAAACACAAAAAGAGTTATAGTGGTTCCCCTATTTGGGTACGTCCACTTTCCCCCTTCGACCTATCTCCCACCAAGGGACGACTCGGTCACTTCTCCAAACGGATTGAAATCCAATCCTCACTCTACGGAAGGAACCCTTCCAACAAAGGAGTCACAACTCCACCACCACGGGTTGCACCCAACCCTTATAACTAGGAATAAAAAAATTCCTATACAATAAACCAAAATAGAATGTAAAAGAAAATACAAACAACGCTTTTGGAGATCCCGATGTCCTTCTTCGTTCTTTGAAGCTTGCTTGAAGATTACGAAGAATCCACAACTGGATTTCTCTCTTGGAGAGGATCTTGTCAAGATCGGCGGCGGCAAGTGATTGCGGCGGCAATACTTTGTAGATCCAAACTTCTTGACGAAGCACGCAAGGTTTACGAACGATCTCAGTTGGATCAATCGTCTCCACCGATTCAGAATGAAGAACTAGTCTTGTTCAACGAATCGAGAGACAAGATATCTCAAGAGAGATGCGTGAGACGCTCGACTTGCCTCGGTACTGTCGTCGGAAGATCAAAGAAGCACTGAGATCAACGATCAATGACGACGACGAACTTACGAGCGGCTACATGCGATCGGCGATTTCCGCGATCGGCTAGGGCACGACGTCGGCTACTTTTGATTTTGCGTGAATGAGTTACTGTAGAAGTTCGAAATACGCGTGTATATATACCCTGATCCAACCCTAAAAGACCATTGTGGGGCCTGCAAGGAGAAACCCTAACCCTGGCCTAAATAGCGCACGACAAGGTGGTTCGGTCCAGCGAACGAATAAAATTTGCCTAAGGCAAAATTGGCGAGAATCGTTGGTGATTCTCGTCGAAGTCGGCGGGAATCACTCACGATTCCCGTCGATTCTGCCTTGGCCTAATTCTAGTTGGAAACCTTATCAGCCGGAGGAAATCGGCGGGAATGCAGACTGATTCTCGTCGAATCGGCGGGAATCACTAACGATTCCCGTCGAAGACGGCGAGAATCACTTAGTGATTCCCGTCGATTCTGCCTTGACAGAATTTCTGTTTGGAAAACTGATAGCTGGAAGAAGTCGGCAGGAATGAAGACTGTTTCTCGTCGAATCGGCGAGAATCACAAACAATTCTCGTCGAAGTCGGCGAGAATAACTTAGTGATTCCCGTCAATTTTGACTTAGAAGAATTTTCTCTTCCTTCCCTTGATGACTTGGTATTTGACCCATCTTTGCTCCTTCTTCTGCTCTTGATCTACCTTAATCCTGTACTTGAAAATAAGTACACTCCAATAGAGAGAGCACACATGAGTCAACACCCTGATCTGCTCAACGAGGGATTACGTTGCGCAGACCCGTGTATATTGACCCACTACACCCTGACATTGGTATGTACTTAGCATGGGATAGCTGCAAGCACAACTTGATAGAAGATCGTCAAATACATTGTGAATCCATCTTAGCTTGATTGGAGTCTTCTTCAAATCCAGGTAATTGTGGATACAATACCCAACACTAGACTTAGAACTTCTCGAGAATTTTACTTAGAGAAATTTCTTAATAGAATTTTTAATTCTTCTTCTTGGAGATCAACAACCCATAGTTTCTTCCATATCTTTAGTACTTGAAAAATAAGTGTGTCCCAATAGAAAGGCTATACATGAGTCAACACCATGGATTATACAATGAGGGATTACATTGTATGGTCCTGTGTTTGGTAACACATTATAGACTGACATTGGTCTACACTTGGCAATTATGACCTGCAAGCACTTAACTTTAAAAGAGTATCAAATACAAACTTAATTCATCTTAGTTCAAGAGTGACTGCATACAAATCTAGGTTATTGTGGATACAATACCCAATAATAGTGACTGTCCTACCCTAAGGACTAGTCCCACAAGAATTTCCCTACAGGGAGCCACAATGCTCCATATAATGTAATTTTAATTTCTAATTAAAGTTGACTCAAAGTGCTACCTTTTTTTATGTTGGTCACTTTTCATGGTTCAGCTCCTAAGGGCCTCCTTTTTGTGTTTCAAAAATGCATATTAAAGGGGACAAAATATATAAAAATTAATATAAATCCAAATGATCAATAGTGGTGATTTCGTCTTCCTCCTCTAGCCTAAGACCGAGATCATCCTGACCTGGAGCATTTTCCAAGGCCGTTTAACGGCGATCCAGCCCTTTTCTCGACCGGCCACCACCCCCACTATAAGACCCCATTTTTTTTAAAACCACCGAGGTCTTATGCCCAGAACCGCCGCTTTGCGGTGACACCAACACACCCGGGAAGGTCGTCGCTACAAAACACTGATCCTGCCGGCCATACCGATTGCAGAAGAGTAGAATGAATATAAGTGTACACGAAATATAATAAATCTCCACGAAGGGAGAGTTCACAAAAAAGATAAAGTAAAGTACTAAAGAGGGCTCCTGCCCGATACATCAAAATCCTCAATACAAATCACTCAATGCGGAAGCAAATCTATAATCTCTACTAATGATCGAGACTCACTGTCCCTGCTGGCTGAACTCTTGTATTAGACTGTCACATCTCCAAGCGTACTGACCTCTGGGGCTGCATCTCCTGGTTCGGCTCCACGATCTTATAAAATGATTTGGTCAATGACAGTTAGTATAAAAGACTAAGTCCTATAATCCCCCACCCCTCCCCCAATGACTCCTAGGCACCGAGTGGGGAGAAGGAAAGGGAAGGTAATGAAGGTGGAGAATAACGAAGGTAAGCAGATGGCGGCAGAACTAGTCTATCATAAGTTCATAAATAGAGTAAATAAATGTAAGCAGTAGTAGGTAAGCAGTATAAGTATACACAAGAGCGAGAGAACAAGTACAGTATGAGAAAGTAAACGAAGTAAGTAACCATGACCTATAAGAATGCCCATACAAACCTATAGACCAAGGGGTCATTTTGCAAGACCTATTGTATAAAGTGTCTCATACCAATTTATACAATAGGTGTCAAGGGTTATATGTAATGATGATGCTATGTCATGCAAGTATGTTATGATGTGAACATGCAAGTGCAACACACACACTCGACTCTGTGCACACAGACCTTTAGTTCCCTCTTTCTGCAGCCTAACCTCCCAGGATACCTCCGTAGTGGCAAACGAAAGAGGTGGGTTGGGCCTCGCCCAACTCTAAACCGGTATCACAATACCAGTCAAACCTATCATACGCCTCAACGCTAGTGCACTAAGCAGAGCTCCTGTATACTCTTGCTGGCTGCGCACATGACTTTATTTGGCCAAGTGCTAAACCACACTTGCTGAGTCCACGTACTGGTGTCGGTGTGATGACTCTCCAATACCGAAGACCCACCACCTTTTACCTAATGCACATGCAATATTACTATATTTTTCAACCGAGCGAAAGCTCTCCGGACTATCCCGTCCGTCACAATTATCATCGAGCCATCGGCTCGTTGGGCTAACCTGCCCATCACCAAAACCACCGAGCCTACCGCTCGAATGATCCAACCTAACTCCCACAACACCTGGGAGTGTGAGTGTAAGTGTAACCCTAAATTATTTCTAATTACTCTTGTAATCCATTTAGTCTTACAACTTATGTTAACCTTGGACTGCCCAGAGCATTCCTTGTGAAGGGCTCTCGGGGGCACTAGGAACTACGATGTGCTGAAGCCCAAAGCTCCCTTTCACAAGGTGTTGGATTAAGCGCATACCTAACTGTTCTAAAAGCCTGGACTGTTGGAAAGGACGCTACTTAATTTCTTAAATAAGTAGCAGAGCGCCACGGGTCAAGTGAAGGAACGTGGGAGCCAACAATCCCCCCCGACGTCCAACACAACCCATCGGCTCAGAGGTGGGGTTACCACATGGCCCACACGGCTCAGAGGTGGGGTTACCACATGTCCACGGTTGTTTGACCCGCCAGACCCACACAGGTAGAAGGGAAAATCGGGATTTAATAGCGCCCCCCCGGTCTTGAACCCGTGACCCCCTCTAATACCAAATGTAAGATCAAGCGCATACCCAACTGTTCCAAAAGCCCGGACTATTGGAAAGGGCGCTACTTAATTTCTTAAATAAGTAGCAGAGCGCCATGGGTCAAGTGAAGGAACGCCGGACCCAACACAAGGCACTTACTATTATTGGTTATTACCCCATTCCCGATCCCTTTTAATATTATTCTAGATCTAACCCTCGTGTGTTTTGACTCTCTCTCTTTCTATAGGAAAGACGATCTTTCGTCGATCCCGAGCACCTCTTAACTCTAGCCAACCCAACACTCTCCTTATCATGACTCCTAATGAAGCTCTTTTTTTTCTCTTTCACTTTACTAAGTTTAGTAAACTAATAATCCCCATCTCCCTATGTCCATTCCACATGTTAACACAATTTCCGCAGTTTTACTAAATGCAGTCCAACCTAAGCTATATGATGTACATGATAGGAGGTACTCCAAATTTTCTTTCAAATGCCCTAATATAATTATTGTGGGTTTATCATGACATATTTAGCCTAAATCCAGAAACCTGTAATTTTCCTAACTAATTTAGTATTTTTTAAATTTTCCCAAATGTTTGGCCACGGGTAAATTTGAACATGAAGTACTAGATTTCCTTAAGTTGTGGCTACCCAAAAATTATGAATACTATATGATAGCAAAATGTTAGTGAATACCAAATTTCACAGATTCTTATAAATATAATAACCTATAAACAATTAATTCAAAGTAATTCAAATAATTGGAGTTAAAGAAGAGAGTACCATAATTCATAGTACAAAAATTACATAAAATTATTAGAGCCTTATAATGATAATAAAATACTACCGACAAAGTTTCATGCAATTCCAAGATCAGTAGGCTATATAGGAAAATACTTCAAGTCAATCCATTAAAGTGCACTTTGTGAAGAACCATTCTTATAAACTCATCCAAATAACATGTAATAATTATCTAGGCTTTATTATGCCCTAAAAGATTCTCTGGCCAAGTAACATAATTTTCCAGCAAGATATAATATTTATTATCTATTTATCAAAATATGGTGCACTAGTTCACTTAACACATGAAGTACTAAGAAGAAATGTCTAAATGATCCAAATAATTTGCTAGTGCCTCTAAATGATATTTAATTAACCTTTCTAGAGTTTCACATCATTATAAGTTAATCTAACCATGGTTACTTCAAAATTATCACTAGGGGCAAGGTGGTGGTTATAACTACAAGTATAGGCTATTGTTTTCTAAACATCTTATGATAAATTTCAAAGCTCAATAGCATTATAAAATCACTTCTACCAACATTTCATAAGGATCCAAGGTCATTTGACCCTTCAATATTTCCATAAAAGGTATAGGCCTAAACTATCCCTAATTGGTTTATGTTGTATGCCTAAGTCTAAATGTTACCAAATTCCTTCCTAGGGCATTTCACCACCTTAAGATCACATGGACTAAACACCAAGTCCATACAAGGACATATCACCCCATGTCCTTCACAAACCCCCAAAGTTAATCCTTCGGGTTTGAACTAGGGTTCTAGGGAAAATCCACCCTAATCCACCCCAAACTCCATGTGAGGGTGTTTAATGTCTTAACAAATCAGTGGCCTAAGTTTCAACCTCTGTTGAGGTGATTTGGTCACCCAATACCACAAAGGGCATTTTACCCTAATTAACCCTTTTTGGGCCTATGCTAGGGTTTACCAAATTCCATATCAATTCTTCTCCAAATTGAATGAAATTTTATACAGAGTCTTATATTGACCCAAAGGATAACCCACAAAAATTTTGGAGGGTTTGGAGGTCATTAATTCTTTTAAATAATTCATACATGGATTATTAAAGTTCTACAAAAACTTTAGGAAAATATTTTTCAAAATTCCAATTGTTGGATATGTTCTAGGTATAGGTAATAGTGAACCCCATATAAAATTTCAAGTCATTTGGATGGCTGGATTGATGGGGGCACTCAAAATAATCTCTGGTCTAGACTAGGTATAGACCTCACCAAAATGAGTGCTGTCATCTGACCTGAACTCCAAATTGCTTCAAATTAATTTTAAAATAAAATAGACTCATAGGGCTACAACTTTCATGTCGACCACTTTTACTGTAGGGGAACCTAAGGATTTTTAATAATTAATTTAAAACAGCCCAATAACTTTGATAGAAAACGAAATAAAATGAATTAATAAATTCAATTACTGCACGGATCTTAAAGCAAATCAGACAATTCCTGGTTTTCTTCTTCCTCAAGCCAATGGCTGAGATCAACCTGACCTGGAGCACATTCCAAGCCCATTTTCCAGCCCCCATCCACCTCCCTTGCCGGCCACCACTGCAACCACCTTTGTTGAGGTGGGTGCTATCGCCGGCGGTGGCACGGCCGCTGGAGGGGTGGTTTCCGGTGAATCTGCAAGGTAGAAAAACCATGGAAATTTTAGAAATTTCTCTCACCCGATCGGGCTCAATTGAGCCCGATTTCTCTCCTAAAAGATCTAAGATGCTAGCCCACGAAGAGAGGAGTAGAGGAGGACCTTTAACCGGGCTTGCCGACGAGTGTGGTGGTGGTGTGCCATGGCCGGTGGTAGAGCTTTTCAGTGCTCTACAACAACACTGTCAAAGGGCTTGGTTTCTTCTGGGGAAGAGTGGAAACTTCTCCTCTAACCTTGGGGAAGCTTTTAAGATCATCAAATGGGGGGAGGGGAGAGGTCATACACCAATTGCCATTAATGGCCTCAAGGTGAAATTTCGGCCAAGGAAAGATCTAGTGAATGCAGTCAATATACAGCCTGGAAAAGCTCTTGATCTCCTCAAAATTGATGGTGAAAGATGAATCAAGACCTTGGAATCAATTGGAGAGGAACTTTTGATCTCCCATGGCCATTAATGACTTTCTCTCTCCTCTTTCTCTCTCTTCCTTATGGAGAATTAAATTCAGCCACTTTGGTGGTTGTCTATGGTTATTCAACTCCTCAAAATTGATGAGGGAGAATGTATCCATCAATTGGAGAGGCCCTTGGTCTCCCTTGGCCATGAATGGCCTTTTTTCTCATTCTCTCTCTCCTCCATTAAAGAGAAAATGGAGCTTTTCTCTCTCCTAGTCATCAAGGCCAATTTTGATGACCACTCTAGCCTAATGGCACCCCACTAAATCATATTATTAATGGAAATGGGGTTATCCTAAGTGGGGGAAATCTTGAGCTTGGGTTATCCCATTTGAGCTAGTTTGACCTAATCTTAGGGTAGAGTTGACCTTGGTCAACATGACCATTTGGGTTGTCCCCAATGGGTCCTTGGTGACCTATTGGCCTCCACTAAGATCTAGGAAGGGTTGAGTAGGGTTGTTTGGGCACCTTGAAGGTCACTTGACCCTTAGTTAGGGCACTTGACCCTTAGTTAGGGCACTTTGACCTTTTTAGGGCTAGGGTTGACTTGGGTCAACTTAGCCTCTTTGGTTGATCCCAATGGGTCCTTGGTGACCCATTGGCCTCCCTTAGGGCTTGGGTAGGTCTAGGTGATTCCATTTGGCCAAGGGGATGTCAATTGAGCATGGGTGAGCTTAGTTTGACCTAATCAAGGCTTGGGTTGACTTGGGTCAACCTAGCCTTTTTAGTTGACCCTAGTGGGTCCTTATGGTTCTACTAGACCCTCTAATTGGTTAGTTATGTTGTGGTGGGGTCGTGGAGCATGGTGAAGCCCTATGATCATCCCTAAGCTAGTAATTGGAATTCTACTATTTGCAGACTAAGGTGGTCTCACCTTCATGCCTAGGTTCACTTGGTCTTCTTGGGCTTCCTAGGGTTTTGTCACGACATATTCATGACAAAACCACTCCTAGGGGTCTATTGTCTAAGGGATGTTACACCCACCACCTCTATTGAGGTGGTGGCTATCACCGGGAGGCGGAACGACCGCTAGAGGGGTGTTTTCCGGCGAACCCGCCACCTCCGTTTTCATGGAAAAATCAAAAATTTCGCTCACTTGATCGGGCTCATTTGAGCCCGATTTCTCTACCTAACGAGCTAGAGATCTAGCACAGAGGGGGAGGGGGATAAACATGCCTGATTTCGTGCTTGGATGCCGCTACTCTGGCGAGTGGCCATGGTTTTGGGCGTTTTACGACGAACCTCTCCCGATCTCGATTCTCCACAGAAAGCTTTGATCCAAGAGTCGATTTCGACAGCTTGAGGGCTTCTGAAGGTGATGAAAGGGTCGAATTGAGCTTTGGGGTCCTCTATATAGGAGATCCATGAATGAGAGGTGGTATGCCATGGCCATTAATGGCCCTCCTTGATGGTGACCGACCTATAACTGCAGGAAAACTCCTCTTCATCAGGGAAGATGAAAGGAGGGGTTGGGAAAGGAGAAGGAAGTGTAACTTAGCCTCCCTAAATTATTCCCCCTCCAAATGAAACTCCCCCCTAATTACCCCATTAAATCCCCATTAAACTCACCTAATTCAGATTAAATAAATATAATAAACTTAGTGGGCCTTAGGTTGGGCATTGGACAAGGCTTTAGCCCACTTGAAATGGTTTGGGATCTCATTTAGCCTTTAGGGGTTAATTTGACCATGGTTGACCTTGGGGTTGACTTTGGTCAACTTGATGGGTTGACTGGTCCAAGGGGTATGTCTTGATTCCCTTGATATCAACCAATGTTGATTGGGTCATGGTGATGCCCTAATTGGGCCCACTTTGACAAATAGTGTGATTTGACCTAAATAGGGTCAAGTTTTCTTTGGTCAAATTGGTCAACTTGGTGACCCCATGATGGGGCTTTTGGGTCCACTTGGCACCTAATGACATTACAAGGGTAGGGGTGGGGTCGACTTTAGGTTTTGAGGCAATAGGACCTCTTAGGTGAAGGTTTGACCTATATTGACCTAAGGTTGACTTTGGTCAATTCGGCCCACTAGATTGACCTAGCCTTGTGTCCATTACTCAATTGCCTCTCTCTTAGGGTTAGGGAAGTGTTAGTGAGCTTACCATGAGGTGGTGAGTTTATGTGAGTGTGAATTGGTCTAGGTTGGCTTGTGCACATTGGGGGTGCACATAATAATTTTCCTAAGTTTGAGGTGAGCTAGGGTCACACTAGGGCCTCCATGCACCACTCAAGCCCTAACCTTAACTTTAGGGGGCATAAAAGTTTGGGGGATGTTATAAATTCCAATAAACAAAACAAAAATTTCATCCTAGAAATTCAAGCTCGGGTCTACGGGGTTTCACAAGAGAAGAAAAGATCAAGTGGTAGGAGGTTTAGTTTGTACCTGAGGTGAAGATCTCCGAGTGTTTCTTCTACATGAGGTCCAAGGGCTCCCAATTGTGCTCCTCCTTCCCATGATTGGACCACAACACCTTGACCAAAGGGACACTCTTCTTTCACAAAATTCGAACTGTTGTATCATCGATCCGGATTGGCTCCAAACGAACTGACCGATCAAATGCAATCGGGCCCGAGGTTGAAGTAATATACTGCCTCGACCGAAGTAATACTTTTCAAAGTGAGGAGACATGAAAGACGTCATGCAGGTTCGCCAACTCTAGAGGTAGCTCTAGCCTATATGCCAAGGGGCCGACCTACTCCAGGATCGTATAAGGCCCCATATATTTAGGGTTGAGCATCTTGTGCCTACGCACCCGTGAAATACCGTGCATCAGACGTATCTTAAAAAACACCTTGTCCCCCACCTGGAACTCTACCTTATGATGTCTCACATCGTAATACTTCACTTGCCGACTCTGAGCTTCTAACATCCTGTCTCTGATAAGCCGAATGAGCGCGTCCATGTCCTCGATGTAATCTAACCCAAGCGCCTTTGGGTTCTCATCTTGAACCCAAGATAGTAGTGTCCGACACTTTGTTGGAACCCTAGGTTTTGATTTGAGTTCAGTCCTCTCTTTCTGTCTCTTGAACCAAGATTTATCTATGGTCAAAGGTTAGTTGATAGGTTAGATTCTCTAGTTGTGTAGAATTGCTTTTCCAGATGAATATTTGGTTAAGTAGTTTTTCGTTCGACTATAGTCGAATGTCGCTCGACTATCGTCTATCGGCTGATCGACGATCGTCTATCAGTTGGTCGACGTTCTGTCTGCATTGATAGCTCGACTATCTGTTTGCTTTGGTAGTTCGACTATCTGTCCTGATAGTTCAACTATCTGATAGCTCGACTATCTGTTGATAGGTCGACTATCTGTGTCGCTTTGATAGTTCGACTATCTGTTGATAGGTCGACTATCTGTGTTGCTTCGATAGTTCGACTATCTGTCCTGATAGTTCAACTATTTGATAGCTCGACTATCTGTTGATAGGTCGCCTATCTATTTTTCTGTGATAGGTCGACTATCTGTTTGATAGGTCGACTATCTGTTTTGTTTGGTAGTTCGACTATCTGTCCGGATAGATCGACTATCTGATAGCTCGACTATCTGTTCTGATAGGTCGACTATCTATTGAGGTAGTTCAACTATCTTCTTTGATAGTTCGACTATCTGGATCGTTCGACTATCTGTCCGATAGGTTGACGATCTCCGTGCGTCGGTCGACGATCTCCGAGGGTCGTTCGACGTTTTGCTGTATATTTTAAAATAGTTTTGTCGTCTTCTATGATGTGACTAATTTCATACTTATTTTGGCATATTTTATAAAAGATTATCTGAATAAATTGTGATATTATTTCCATGCAATATCAGTTCAATTCTTTATGCATGAGCTAATCTTTTTCTGACAAAGTTGTTTGTCTTATAGCTGAGATATGTTTTCTACTTTATCTGCCAGGCTGTCCTTTATAGCCGTTAGACTCAAAAAGTCTTTCTTGGCTGTAAAGAGTTTTTTTGATGTGACTTTCTCTAGTTTTATTTCATCAGAATTATTTGCAGCTTCTTAGAAAGCTTTATCCTGTTATAGGATATCTGCCTGCAGTATTTTGTTTTGCTTTATGCTTTTTGTAGCCCAGCTTACAGAGTTCAGTAGAAGACAAGATTCAAACTCAAGTAAGAGCCGTTGCTGTTGCTGCTATATAAAGACTTCTTTGAAGAAAGAAAAAAACTAGTTCTCTCACATTGAAAAGCTAACTACAGCATTCAAACTAAAAGCTTACAGTTTCAAACTGCTCTCAGCTCATTCACATCTAACTGAGAAGAAGCTTTAGTTCTTCACTCTTCTTCAACCTGAGTTCTCCTGCTTACAGGAAGATCTTCACTCAGAGCCTTTTGAAGAAGAAGAAGAAGAAGATAGCTGCCTGAAGAAGAAATTCTATTTAATATTATTTATCTTCTTGTAGCTTTTTCCTTTAGTAATTTCTGAAGTGTTTCTGCACTGAAGCAAGACTTCACCTGGACGTTCTTTTAGCAAGGGGGAGCCTTGATTCTTTTAGAGCCTTCTAGCTCAGTGCAAGTTATTGTGCTTCTCTAATCTATTGTAAAATAGAGAAGACACCTTAACCTCCTTTCCCCTTCCTGTAAAGGGTTATTACTCCCTTAAAAAGTATCCCTTGGTGGCAGGGCACCTGATCAAAAACCTGTGTTGGTTTTTAGACACCTGATCAAAAGTCTAAAGGGTTTCTTGATCTACCTGAAGTAGATTTTGTTGGTGGCAGGGCACCTGATCAAAAACCTGAGTGGATTCCTACCTTGTTGGTAGAAGAGTGGACGTACCCAAGTTGTTTGGGGAACCACTATAAATTCCTTGTGTCGTCTGGATTGCTTTGTTTAATTACTTGCATTGTGGCTGTGATTAGATCTTAACTAGGTTTTCTAGTTGCTGTTTAGGTTTCCAAGCCTTAACTGTAATTACAGTTGGCTGCCTTGTTGTGCACAACACTTGTGTTAGGATTTAAGGTTTAATCTCAAATATCTATAACCTTCTTTCCGCATTTAACTCCAAGGGAGTTGAGTAGAAAGTCAACTTTGCTAGTGCAATTTTTGATTACTCTATTCACCCCCCCTCTAGAGTAGTATCTATCCCTTCTCTTTCACACTTCCTCCCATATAGAGCCTCATAGGGAGACATGCCAATGCTGGCCTCATGGCTGTTGTTGTAAGAGAACTCAATAAATGACAATAGTTGCTCCCAGGGCTTCTCTGTATCAAGTATACACAATCGCAACAAATCCTCCATAGTCCTGTTGGTCCTCTCTATCTGCCAATCAGTCTGTGGATGAAAGGCAGTGCTAAAAGCGAGTTAGGAACCTAAGTACTCCTGTACTGACCTCTATTCCCTGAAAGTAAATCGACCGTCTCGATCCGATATAATCGTTTTGGGTACGCCATGGTACCTCACAAACTGCTCCATGAATAGCCTCACCAATATGCCGTCTGGAGCATCCTTCCGGACTTGGATGAACCTAGCTACCTTGGTCAATCGGTCAACGATGACCCATATAGAATCGTTCACAGAGTGAGAGCGAGGCAACCCGTGTATAAAATCCATCGAAATATCCTCAAACTTCCACTTCGGCACTAGCAGTGGCTGCAGTAATCCTTTAGGGCTCTTGCACTCAGCCTTCACCCGCTGGCGTGCCTCATAGTGTGTCACGAAGTCAATGCTATCCCTCTTCATCTCGGGCTAATACATGCTCTTCTGCAGATCCGCCATCATCTTGGTGATCCCGGGGTGCACTAAATATCGTGTGCAATGTGCCTCCCTGAGTATGTCTCCTAGGATCCCACCTCCTGTGGGTATATAAACCCATCCATGGAAATGAACGAGGTCACCACGTAGTGAATACTCCTCTAACTTGACCTCTCCTAAGGTTCTAAATATAGACTCCAACACTGCATCCTGCCTCTGCTCTGCCCTGATGAGGTCTCTGATATTGCACTCCATGCTCAGAGCCGCCAAGTACTCCGTATATACCTCTAGATTGTACCTCGACACCACAATATTATGCATATCTTCCATCATCCGCAATATCTCCATGGACATCACCCGAGACTCCTGTTGGGTATTGTATCCACAATGTACCTGATTTGAAGAAGCCCCTGTGCAAGCCAAGGTAAATAGACAGTGCGTTTGATGAAATCTTTTAAGTTGTGCTTGCAGTTA
The DNA here is from genome assembly GCA_039513925.1 of Platanthera zijinensis. Classification (NCBI taxonomy): domain Eukaryota; kingdom Viridiplantae; phylum Streptophyta; class Magnoliopsida; order Asparagales; family Orchidaceae; genus Platanthera; species Platanthera zijinensis. The sequence goes on from CM077080.1 coordinate 215,934,699, forward strand.
TTCCACGCTAAGTACACACCAATGTCAGGGTGCAGTGGGTCAATATACACGGGTCTGTGCAACGTAATCCCTCGTTGAGCAGATCAGTGTGTTGGCCTACGTGTACTCTCTCTATTGGGGTGTACTTAATTTCAAGTACAGGGCTATGATAAAGCAAGAGCAGACAAGGAGCAAGGATGGGCCAAAGACCAGCTCACGGGTTGAAAGACGAGAATCGTCTAAGTGTAAATCGTCGAGAATCACTATGTGATTCTCGCCGATTCGTCGAGAATCACTAGTGATTCTCGATGAGTCATCGAGAATCACTAGATGATTCTCGACAGGTTGGGCCGGCTGTCTCGACGCAATCAGAAAATTCTCTAAGGCAGAATCATCGAGAATCACTAAGTGATTCTCGCCGATTCGTCGAGAATGACTTTGCATTCTCGACGATTCGGCGAGAATCAAATGTGATTCCCGCCGATTCTCCCCGGCCTCTATAACCTGTGCAGCCAGAATTCGCCAAGTAGAATTCGGCGAGAATCGTAAGTGATTCTCGCCGATTCGTCGAGAATCACCTACGATTCTCGCCGAATTTGACTTGGGCAAATTTCCGACATTTCCTGGACCGGTCCAGGTTTCCAGCAGTATTTCGAACCGGACTTAGGTCTTTGCTTTGGTGGGGCCCACAACGGTCATCTTTATGACCTAGTGTATAAATACACAAGTATTGGTGTACAGTGTTTTTTACGAATACAGAATACGAAAGCCGAGCCGCCGTCAAACCCTAAATCCACGAACTAGCTCCGCCGATCGTCTCCTCCGCCGCTCGTGCAGTAGTCACCGTAGCTGATCTCGATCTCCTCCAGATCCACGGTGACAGAAGCCAAGTCTTGCACAGCGTCTCACGCGTCTAACCAGAGATCTTTTGTCTCTTGATTTGAGATAGGGAAATCCATCCCCGTCCGAATCGATCGAGACGATCGATCCTAGTGTGACCGTTGGAAGACCTTGCCGACTTCGCTAAGAAGATTGAATCTCTAGTGCATCGCCGCTGCTTTCAGTTGCCGCCGCCAACACCGAGAGCCTTGCCGCCGCCCGTTGCCGCCGCCGGTCTCGGGGAGACTCTCTCCAAGAAAGATCTAGGGTTGTGGACTTTTCGTTGCCTACAAGAACAAGTAGTCTAACGAAAAGGGACACCTAGATCTTCAAGTTATTTGTATTTCTTATACACTCTAATTTCCTTTTCATTGTAAAGGAACATTTGGTTCCTAGTTGTAGGGTTGGGTGCAACCCGTGTTGTGGGAGAGTTGACTCCTACGTGTGGAAGAGTTCCTTCCGATAGTGTAAGGATTGGATTTCAATCCTGTTGGTGAAGTGACCGAGTCGTCCCTGGTTGGGAGATAGGTCGAAGGGGGAAAGTGGACGTACCCAAATCGGGGAACCACTATAAATTGCCTGTGTTATTTTCTGTGCTGTGTGGTTTGTTTTGATTCTGCAGGTACAATCTTAATTCCGCAAATAAGCTGCAAGTCACCTATCCCCCCATAGGTGAAGCTAGTTAGCACTAGGTGGACTTTCAACTCCGGTGCAGTAGTGCCGACTCTCTTGCCCAAAGCATCTGCTACGGTGCTCTCCTTCCTCGGGTGATAGTTCATGGTAAAATCATAGTCGCAGAGAAACTCTAACCACCTCCGTTGGTGTAGATTCAGGTCCTTCTGCGTGTTAATGTACTTGAGGTTCTTATGATCCGAGAAGATCTCACAATGAACCCCATACAGATAGTCCCTCCAGACCTTCAAGGCAAAGACTACAGCCCCGAGCTACAAATCGTGTACAGGGTAGTTCTGCTCGTGCTTCTTCAGCTGTCTTGAAGCATACACTATAACATGCATGTGCTGCATCAATACAATGCCCTTGCCTTGGTATGACACATTCGTTTAAATCTGGAATCCTTCCTTTCCTGAGGGAAGGTAAAGGATGGGAGTTGAGGTGAGTCTACCCTTCAACTTCTAAAATGTGGGCTCGCACTATTCAGTCCAAGTGAACACCGTGTCCTTCGTCAAAGATGTTAGGGGAAGTGCTATCTTCGAAAACCCCTGCGCAAACTTGCGGTAATAGCCTGCAAGTCTAAGGAAGCTACGAATATCCGAAGCTGACTTCGGCTGCGGCCAATCCTTCACTGCCTGCACTTTGGCTGGGTCCACTTCCAACCCAGCTCCACTAATAATGTGCCCGAGAAATGCCACCTCTTGCAGCCAGAATTGGCACTTTGAAAACTTCGCATATAGCTGGTGCTCTCGCAGCTTCCCCAGAACTAATGCCAAGTGACGCGTATGGTCCTCCTCGGTCCTAGAGTAGACCAATATATCATCTATAAAGAGTATGACAAACTCATCTAGGAACAGCTCAAACACCTGGTTCATCAAACTCATGAATGCGGACGGGGCATTCGTGAGCCCGAAGGGCATCATTGTGAACTCAAACAAGTAGTAGCGTGAGCTGAATGTTGTCTTCAGTATATCCTCCTCCTGAATCTGCAGCTAATAGTAGCTTGAACTTAGGTCAAGCTTAGAGAACCAGTGCGCTCTCTCTAGCTAATCAAACAACTCATCGATCCTTGGTAACATATAAGTGTTCCTCACCGTCAATCAGTTGAGCTCCTAATAATCGATACCAAGTCAGAGAAATCCGTCCTTCTTCTTCACAAATAAGACGGGAGCTCCCCATAGTGAAGAACTCAATCTAGCAAATCCTGCATTGACCAGCTCCCGTAGCTGAGTCCGGAACTCCACAAGCTCCTTCGATGCCATTTGGTAAGGTGCCCGAGAGATAGGCCTCGCAACTGGTACTAACTGTATCTGGAAGTCTACCCCTCTATGCGGGGGCAGTCCGAGCAACTTCTCCAAAAATACATCGGGGAAATCCAGAACCACCAGAATATCACCAATAGAGGCCTCCGCCTCCGCCATCTCAAAACATATCATGTATACCTCATCTCCCTGCTCGTGAGCCTTTATGACATGTACAGATGATAATAAATGGGAGATAGGCAAAATACCTTCGAAGACTACCTCCGAGTTTCCGTGTTTCAATGTGATCCTTCTAGATGGGCAGTCGATCCTGGCAGTGTGCTAGTGTAGCCATATCATGCCCAGAATCAGATCATAGTTTGGTTGCGGTAAAATCATCGTTGGTATTTCAAACAGCTTCCTGCCAATATCTATGGACATATTGCACTTTGTAGTATACTGTACCTTCGATCCGTTTGGAAGTCGGACTATCTTGAGGAGTCCTGGGGAACGTTAACATCCATCCAAATCCTTCGCGAAGTCTTTCGAGATGAAAGAATGCGGTGCTACCGTGTTAAATAAGGTTAGGGAGGGCTTACCACACACATGTACTATGCCTGAGGTTAGTTATTTTGATTTTTTTTTATCAACTATCAATATAAGGGTTGCCATGGTACTATATAATCAATTCAAAGTACAAAATGGTAAAGTACCTGTGATGACCTCCTCAGGGTTCCTAGGCTGGGCAAGATCCAACGCATAGATCTGCTCCGGACTTCGGCCGCCACCGTGAGGTCCTCATCCATGACCTCATCCTTTACCTCTACACCACTATGCCGGAGGGACTACTGGAGGTGGAGGAGGTGGAGGGAAAAGCTATAGGCAGTGGGATATGATGTGCCCAGGCTGGTGGTATCCAAAGCACACCACTAGAGGGCGTCCTCTATCAACAAAACTCCGCGGCTCCTTGATGTGTGGTGGTGTGGCTGGCACTGTGGGAGGTCACTGCTCTGGCCTGACACTAGGATGGGGATGTCCTATACCTCCCTTATGCCTTATGAACCTGACCCGCTATGGCCCTCTTCTGCTCTCACCATAATACATCTCCTCAATCGGCCTCTTCCCTCTACCCTGCACCATCAGATGATCTGCCTCCCACTTCTTTGCCATCTCGATAATCTTCGCCAAAATGGCCTCCAAGATGAACAAAAGATCCTGCCTGGGCGAGTCCTGAAGTCCTCTATAAAATTTCTTTGTATAGTCCTTCTCACTCATGAGACTAGCGAATCCTGCCAAATGTGAAAACTCCCTATAGTACTCCAACACCGACCAGTTTCCCCACCTGAGGTGCAAAAACCAATCCTCCAGCGCATCTCTATCTGTCGGGGATACAAAATGCTCCAAGGCCTCTCTAAATTGGTTCCAGCTGATCTGGAAATACTCATACTCAACAAACATGGAGTCCATGAGGGACTTCCACCACCTCTTGGCATAGCCTGCTAGTGTCATAACTGCCAAGGCTACTACCTGGTTTCCCGGGCAAAGGATCCCCGCTAGCATCTCCTGGATATTGTCCAGCCACTCCTCTGTCTTGTCTGTCATCTCTGTCCCATAATAAGTTGGAGGGGAAAGGCCTCGAAAGGTAGTCAGCCAATTTGAGCTCGGGTTCGGCTATGGTGCCGGAACCTGCTGAGCTCTAAAGGCATCCAGGATGTTCAAGAGTCTGGCCCAACTCTAACAGCTGAAAAGGAATAATAGTTGGAAAAGGGGGAACCATAGCCTGTAGTTTGAAACACTTCAATAGTTAAAGAAGGTTGGCCTCATCTCATTTATGTGGACAAAAGATGTGATTTTCTCACATAGGCACACCATAGCTTCCGCTGCTTAGTTTGTCCGCAAATTGAAGCTCGAGCGGGGTGACCTAGTGGTTTGTGGAATTCTTTTGTTTATGATCGTGGTACGGTGATACCAACTGTAAAATCTCTTCTCCCGAGAGTTGGGCACAATTAAGAAGAGATTTTATGCCAAGGATCGTCGTCTTACAATCATACTAACTACGAGTTAGTTGCCACCATAAGACAGCGACGCTGCCGGCAAGCACGATCATTCATGTAGCCAATGAAAGAAGAAATAAAATAAGTCCATGCATCACATCATAGATATATACTAACCAAATAAAGGTCCACATGACATAAATGAAAGAATACAAGTAATAAGGCTTATGTCCAGTACATGAATATCATAAATATCACTCTCTCAACAAACATCACAGAAGCTAAACCATATGATCATCAACCTGACGCCGGGTAGAAGTAGTGGTAGTGAGCGGCTCCGGCTCCTCAGATCTTTGTGTCTCAATATCTGGCTCTGCTCGGTCGAACTGCGGTGGTGTCTCCACGTGTCCCTAAAATGATGTGGTCAAACGACCGTCAGTCAAACTAGACTCAACTGCTTCATCCCCATCTTACCCGTGCGACTCTTAGTCACCACGCAGGAGGAAGAAAATGGAAGACTAATAATAGGGAAATGTACAAGTAGGTGACAATGACATATGTACATAATACTCTAGCAGTTCTATATCAGTACGAGCAATAACAAAAATATAAAAAAGCAACAACTAGCACAGTATATAAGTACAGTAAGAAGAGCTAAGTAAAACTAGTAAAGTAAAACAACTACACTACCATCACAGAAGCATACCCAAACTTATATGAATGCCCATATAAACATATAAGTTTAGGTTTCTGAAATAATAACTCATCATATAAAAGAGCCCATACTAATTTATTTGATGAGGATCTGTAAATGTGTATGTTATGCCATGCAATGATTATGTAACTCACACACATGATTCTATGCATAGAATTTTCATGCATCCCCACTTTTTGGAGGTGGCCAACCTCTCAGGTACTAACCATCGTGGCTCACAATGGTAGTGGAGCTAGTGTCTCCACTCCTAAGCGGGCATGCACACTACCAGGCCTAGACCTCTCGTACGCCTCAATGCTAAGAACACAATAACGAAGCCTCTACGTACTCTTTTTGGCAACCACCAGTCTTCTGTGATCAGGTGTGCTCTTAGGGGACACAGTCTTCCAGACTTCGGTATAAACATCCTACCGGTGCCCCTAAAGGTTTACACTACACACCAGATTCATTGTACTTTTGTTGGTGTGCCGACAGAACTAGTACTGAGTGACCCACTCCATAAGCACAAACTAGGTATAACAATACTCTCCCGAGCCTCCAGCTCGCAGGACCAACCTGTCCTGATATCGACCAATAACCCGAGCCACCCGCTCGTAGGACCAGCAAGCCCTATATCTCTCAAACCCACACATGAGTGAGATCACTATAACATTCCTTAACCATATCAGTCTACTCTTGTCTAACTTTCAGATTACTTAGCGATTTATGATTAACCTTGGACTTCCTGAGGTCTACCCTGTGAAAGGCTCATAACAGTACTAGAAATTATGATAGGCTGAAGCCCATCTCTCCCTTTATCAAGGCACTTAGTAATATTATGCTATCCTTAATCAAATCAACTTCAAGGCTTACTAAGTGTGTGATATCTCCAAAACAACAACTGTTGAAAATACTAATTTTCCAAAATTACTAAAAGCAGACCATATAATCTTGTATGTGTATATGAATAGAAATCCTCCAAATACTTGACCCTAGGCCCTAAGATTATTTCTTGAGACATATCATGACATCTAGAGTTAATTCCAGAGATTTATAATTTTTCTAAAATAATCAACAATTATTATAATTTTCCCAAATTATTGCTACATGTGATTTTGAACATAAAGTGTCACTTTATTTTATCAAACCAACAAGATAAAATTATCCTAACATTATCTTGAGTAATAATGTCTTTGGATCAAATTTCACATCATTCCAATAATATTTGATATTTAATTTCTAATTACAAATATCTGATCCACTAGGTGATGTTTCACATGAAGTACTATAACAACTCATCAAATAATTCCAAAACAATTACTGGAGGTTAAAAATGGTAAATAATTATTTATTCCAAAAAATTTATAATTTTATAACTCAATTTGAGCACAATTATCTCAATAATATAGAAGGGGAAAAATGGTAATTATAACAACAATCCTAAGATTCTGACTTCCAAAAATTCCAACTAATTTATCTAGTGTTTATAACATTAAATCATTGCTATTGGCAAGGTTTCATAATTTTTACAACTATTTTAGTCACCATAATTTCACTAATACACTTGCATAATAAAAATACTAATTAATTTATTTGCTAAGCAAATCAACTCCAAATATTCTAAAATTTCATGAGAAGGTGTACTTTCACTAAATAATTGCATGCATAAAATTTCACAGTATTTGACCAAGCCAATCTTGCTTAATTCACACGATACATTTTTTTTACTAAATGCACACCACATCAAATACAATTTGACAACTTGCAAGTGAGATTCACCAACCTAAAGGGTCCCAAAGAGCCTGAAAATTTTTACCAGTTCCTTTTAGCACCCAAATCAACCTCTCACCAAAATTTGGGATTAAAATAATTATTTTTCACCAAAATTTTTCAGTTTTATGAAAAATCATCTTTTTCTTAAAACCATAGGAAAATATTGTCCAAAAATTCCCATTTTTGGACTGTATGTGTATCTATGGCATATCCTTACATGACCCAAATTTAATGTCAATCCCTTAGCCAATTAAAAGTTGTTAAGGAAATAGTTACTGTCCTACCCTAAGGACCAGTCCCACAAGAATTGCCCTATAGAGAACTACAGTGCTCTAAATGACCTAATTTTAATTTCTAATTCAAGTAGACTCAAAGGGATACCTTTTTCATGTTGGTCACTTTTCATGGTTCAACTCCTAAGGGCCTCCTTTTTGTGTTTCAAAAATGCATATTAAAGGGGACAAAATATATAAAAATTAATATAAATCCAAATGATCAACCGTGGTGATTACATCTTCCTCCTTTAGCCTAAGGCCGAGATCAGCCCGACCTAGAGCCTTTTCCAAGGCCGTTTTCCAGCGATCAAGCCCCCTCCTCGGCCGGCTACCACCACCACCACCTCCGTTGAGGTGGTGGCTATTATCGGGCGGCGGTGGCCGCCGGAGGGGTGTTTTCCGGCAAACCTACCACCTCTATTTTCATGAAAAAAATTTGAAATTTCGATCACTTGATCGGGCTCGTTTGAGCCTGATTTCTCTGCCTAACGAGCAAGATATCTAGCATAAAGGGAGATGGGGAGAAACATGTTTGATTTCGGGCTTGGATGCCGCTAGTCCGGCAGGTGGCCATGGTTTTTGGCATTTTCTTGCGAACCTTTCCTGATCTCGATTCTCCACCGAAAGCTTTGAGCAAATAGTCGATTTCGACTTCTTGAGGGCTTCTAAAGGTGATGAAATGGTCAAATTGAGCTTTGGGGGTCTCTATATAGGAGATCCATGAATGAAAGGTGGTAGTCCATGGCCATTAATTGCCCTCCTTGATGGTGGCTGACCTATAACTGCAGGAAAACTCCTCTTCATCAGGGTAGATGAAAGGAGGGGTTGGGGAAGAAGAAGGGAGTGTCACTTGACCTCCCTCTATTATTTCCCCCTCCAAATGAAACTCCCCCTAATTACCCCATTAAATCCCCATTAAACTCACCTAATTCAGATTAAATAAATCTAATAAACTTAGTGGGCCTTAGGTTGGGCCTTGGACAAGGCTTTAGCTCACTTGAATTGGCTTGGGATCTCATTTAACATTTAGGGGTTAATTTGACCATTGTTGACCTTGGGGTTGACTTTGGTCAACTTGATGGGTTGACTGGTCTAAGGGGTATGTCTTGAGTCCCTTGACATCACCCAATGTCTATTGGGTCACGGTGATGCCCCAATTGGGCCCACTTTGACAAATAGTGTGATTTGACGTAAATAGGGCCAAGTTTGAATTTAGATAAATTGGTCAACTTGGTGACCCCATGATGGGGCTTTTGAGTTCACTTGGCCCCTAATGACATTACAAGGCTAGGGGTGGGGTCAATTTTAGGTTTTGAGGCCAATAGGACTTCTTAGGGGAAGGTTTGACCTATATTGACCTAAGGTTGACTTTGGTCAATTCGAGTCACTAGATTGACCAAGCCTTGAGTCCAATTCTAAGTTGCCTCTCTCTTAGGAATTGAGAAGTGTTAGTGAGCTTATGTAACGCCCTAAAACCCGAATACGAATTGGATAATATGTTTATAATACCCTCAGTGAAGCCCTATGAAAATTGGGGATGAATTGGAAGTGTTTTGAAGGACTTTTGGAGCCCTTATAGTTTCACACGGGTGTGTCCAGAGCCATATCAAGGAATACAGCCTGTGACACGGGTGTGTCTAGGGCTGTGTAGTGCTCTTTATTTGGTCATTTTATTGTGATTGAGGAACACGACCTGTGACACGGATGTGTCCAGAGCCATGTCGAGGAACACGGCCTGTGACACGGGTGTGTGTAGGGCCGTGTCGTGCTTTGTATTTGGCCATTTTATTGTGATTGTGGGACACGACCTATGCCATGGCCATGTCACAAGCAGTGTACGGACCCAAGGAGATTATTCTAAGGTCAAATCAAGGCCTTTTGTTTTACTTAGGTGGGATCCGACAGCCTAGAGTCTTTCCTGATGAGATAAGGTCGGGAAATGTCGGTTTAAACCTCATTTCCTTTGGCCTATTCTCTTTATAAGAGGTAGAGAGAGGGGAGAGCAAAGGGAGAAGAAGGAGGAATCCCACCATTATTGGAGCTTCGGAGCTCCAAATTGCGAGCCGAGTCTAGATCTGCGGAGGCGAGTCCGTTGCGGTGGTTTTCATCCATCTAGTTTCTCCTCCATAGGGCCAAAGCGAACCTCTAGGATAACAATTCTCTACTTGGACATGTGAAGTCCTCTTCCTTTTGCATTGGAAACCCTCTCCCGCGAGTGTGCGGTGAGCGTGGGTGGGATATTCCTTCGGGTAGATATGGATTATCCCCGTAGTTTTGCATATAGAGTTTAGAATCAAAGTACAGATATAGGCATGGTGTGTGGAGCCCATCCGGATGTGTTGGTTTGGATTGGTAATGTTTTCATTATGCATGAATTGTGGGAGAAGACTTTGTGCTGTATGTTTTCGGGTTTCTACGCGGTAGATTGCAGTAGGAAACTTTGGGTACTAACCCCAAGGAGCACTCGGAAAACTGGGCAGAAACGCATTTCTGCCAGGTACAGTGCTGCAGTAGTGTTACCGCCGGCGGTAGCTCTATGAAAGAGCTGTTTTGAGGCCTGTCTCGCGAAGACCTGGGGGCCAGGATGTGGGGTTGAGAGCTCTGGGAGACCAGCTTGGTGGGTTGAGTGCCGACCTTGTGCATAACCAGGTTATGTATTATTGTATGATCGATTCTTCGGGAATCAGGGAGGCTGACCCGCGCCGATGACTTAAATTGATATGGCGATGCGATCAACGGGTTGAGCTGAACCGTACCCGCTCTATGTGGTTCGGTTAAAGAGACCTAATGTACGTGGCACTTACGGGGGGGCATGGAGGGCGAGTCTTAGGCTTTGGTCGGAAAGACTTAAATGCTCACGATGGTTACCGTCCTGGGGCGGTGGTAAAGCCTCAAAATGGACCGGGTTCACCGATAATGTGCCCTGAGAGTACGAGGTGTGTGGCTGTACGTACCTACGCCTGTGGTGAAGTGTACTTTAATTGTACTTTCTATACCATGGTTGGATATACTAAGGAAATGCAGGGAAGGAGCACCGCCGCCCCGAGTAAGGGGTGGATTTGTTATAATTTGGTCAGCTTTAGCTGACCGTTGCCTTGTTTTACCACTGTTCGGTGGATTGTCTTGCAGGAATAGGTGAGCCTAGTGATAAGTAGCGGGCTGAATCCCTTGATTCTGTGCTGGCCCTTGAAGGACAAAGCAAAGTGTTTTCTTTTACTATTGTCATGTGTGGCCGGTCTGCGTGCCGAAGTATGTAAACACTTATTGTTTAAGGAAACTATTGTAAGGCCTTAAGGACAAGTCTTTTGTGAATGTTCTTTCATTCCTATTGTGGGTGTAGTGGACATTCATGTGTTGTTTATGGGTTCTTATAACTATTTTAAAAAGCTTCCGCTAGAATGGTCTGAGTTAGGATTCTAATTCCTATAGTGGTATTTTGGTATTAATACGTAACTCCGCTAATTGTCCGTGGTATATGGAGTGGGGCCCCGGCCGGACCTTCTGTTATATTTCATATGATGGATGAGGGTGTTACAGCTTACCTTGAGGTGGTGAGTTCATGTGAGTGTGAATTGACCTAGGTTGACTTGTGCACATTGAGGGTGAACGTAGCAGTTTCCCTAAGTTCGAGGTGAGCTAGGGTCACACTAGGGCCTCCATGCACCACTCAAGCCTTAAGTCTAACTTTAGGGGGCCTATAAGTGTAGGGGATGTTACACATAACACAAAGGACTTTTTCCCGCTACTTTCCACTTAGCTTCCCAGCACCTCCATAGGAACAAACCACCAAGATGTGGCAAATAAGACAACAATCAGCTTTTGCTGAGTAAATTATAACGACCCCGCTCCACACCCAGGACGGTAGTGTTCCTTGCCTACAAGTAAATAACATATACATATAATGAAAATATAACGTGCAATTTAAGCACCATTCACCACAGATGTTGGCACAGCCTGCCACACACCCCATACACTCAGGGCACATTATTGGTGTACCAGATATAACCAGGTTCCCACCTCCATACTTATCGACGATCAACATTCTTTTGAGCATTAACAGTCTTTTTGGCCCGAATCCTAAGACTCTTTCCTATGGATACGACAAATTCAAAGACGATCACTAAGATCCACCTCAAACTCACATCAAGTCGAACGATATAGGATTAGGTATAGTTCAGCTCCTTCCCATTGCTCAAACCGTCAGGCGCAAAAAACCACAATGCGGGTCATCCTCCCCTTTCTCATTCACAACAATACATAACCACGTTATGTTCCAAGCCTTGCTCTCACGACCACCATAGTAGAGCACTCTAAGCTCTCAGCTAAACATACATGCCCCCAAGTCTCCATGAGACAGGCCTCATAAAACTCACTGAGAGTTACCACCAGCGATAGCGTTATCGTCACGCGGTAGGGGATAGAACACGATCTCTTCCCCAGATCTTGGGTATTTTCCTGGAGGCCAACTCTAGTACTCTCAATACAGCAAATTGCATACCCTACGACTCCGAAACTACATGTTTAACCATGGAGTCTTCTCCGACACGCAAATCACAAGATAACCATCACAAATCCAAACCAACCTTTCTGGATGGACTTCACACAACATGCTTACACCGTATTTTGATTCCAGATTCTAAATGCAAGTATCTCCCAGGAGATACCAAAGATAACCCGTTGTAAATCCCTTCGCTCTCCACCAATTGGTGGGGGATTTCATGTAACATGCCAAAATGAGGACTTCACATGTCTAAGGAGGAAGATCGTCATCCTTGAGGTTCGTTTTGGCGCCATGGATGAGAAACTAGCAAGAAGAAAATGACCGCAATGGACTCGCCTCCGCGGATCTGAACTCGGCTCATGACTCGGAGCTCTGAAGCTCCAACAATGGAAAAATCTTCGTCTCCTTCCTCTTTCTTGCTCTCCCCTCTCTACCTCTTAGAAAGAGAATGGCTTATGTTAGAATGAGTGATAACTCCCCATCCCACAGACTTTAACCAGCAGAAAACAAAACCCACCATCAGATCATTACGAACGGCCATGATTCAAAATGTTTCTTTGTATAGAGTGCTACCACCACGCGGTAAGAAGGTACCACCGCGCAGTAACCCCAATCGATGGCTTCTCCAGTAAGCCCACCATTCAAATTCTCCAATCAAACGCCGACACATGGACACGTCATAACTATCATGCTACCACTATGCGATAGACGATGCATCACATCATTATGACGGTTATGATTAAAGGACACTACTGCCATGCAGTATCTCTACCGTCGGGCTGTAGCTCATAGAGAGTAGCACCAAAATATTAGCTATGCTGCCACCGGTGCTAGTACTACAGTTGGGCGGTATCTCTCAAAGAGCTATCTCTGGTGAAATCTGGGGCATTATAATTCTCGCACCCTTAAAAAAATTTCATCCCGAACTTTAATCGCACATATAGCAAATAATGAAGTACAAAACACATAAATGTTTGAACCTCATCGGAACAACTAGGGAAACTCCTCAAGTATGGTTTGCTCGCGCTCCCATGTGAGCTCCTCACTGCCACAATTATCCCACCGAACTTTTACCATCCTGACCATCTTATTCTATAACTGCATGATCTTCGCGTCCTCGATTCAAATGGGCTTGACCTTCGTCTTCAACCCACTATTAATCTGCACTTGATCAACATCAACCAACTGAGTAAGCACTTTCAATGACTTCCTAAGCACTGATATGCGAAACATATCATGCATGCCGCCCAGCTCTGTCGAAAGAGCAAGCCGATAGGCAGCTTCACCAACACACTCCAAGATCTCAAATGACCCAAGGTACCTCAGACTCAGCTTCTTTAAGCGTCATATCCTTGATAAGCCCTTGAGCGGTTTGATCTTTAGATAAACCCAGTCGCCCACGACAAACTTGATAATTCGGTGTTTGGCATTGTAGTATTTTTCCTGCCTATCCGGAGCAATCAACAACCATTCTCAAATCAAACATACCATTGACGTCGCATCTTCAACGTCTTTATGTTTATAAAGATTTGATTCACCTGTTTCTACCAAAACCAACAGAGTACGATACTTCCTACCGTATAAGGGCTCAATAGGCACCATCTGAATACTTGCTTGGCAGCTGTTCTTATAGACAAATTCGATCATAAAGAGATGATCCTCCCACCTCTTCCCGAAATCCAGGGCGCACATACGAAACATATCTTCCATCATCCTGTTTACCCTCTTGCTCTGACCATTTGTCTGAGGATGAAAGGCCGTATTGAATTTCAGCTTGGTACACAACAACCGATGAATAATCTTTCAATCATTAGACATAAAGTGCCCATCTCGGTCACTAACGATGTTACGGGGCACAGTGTGTAATCGTACAATCTGTCCAACATAAAGTCCGGCTAACTTTTCCACTGAATCGTCCCTTCGATTAAGAATGAAGTGTGCTACTTTTGTCAACCGGTCCACGATCACCCAAATGAAATTGTTCCCGCATTGCGATCTCGGCAAACTATGCACGAAATCCATATATATTATCAAACTTCCATTCTGGTATTGGTAACGACTTCAGGAAAACACCAAATTTTTTACATTCTGCTTTCACTAGGGCGCAAGTCTTGCACTTAGCCACATAAAGTGCTATGTCCTTCTTCAATCTTAGCCACCAGAACAACTTTTTCATGTTTTTTTACATTTTTTTGCTCCCCGGGTGGATCGATTACTTGGTAAAATGAGGCTCGTACATCAACTCCTCCCGTAAGGTGCAAAATTTCGGGTCGCACAAAAGACTGTCTTTTCACAAAAGACTAACTTCATAAGAAAACTCAACATTAGAATCATCCACGGTCTCTGCTACGCAATGCTTCATCCTTTCATCAAGCTCCAATGCTTATCGAATCCTGTCTACAAGGTCACATTGCACCTCCGACCAGTTCAAGCATACATTCATCATAGCATTCTTCTAAATGTAAGAGATGTTTAAAGCCTCCAACTCATGAATTAGATGCTCATCATGCATCTGTAACAAATTTGCTCATGTTGAAGCCTTGTGAAAGTCACACTAGTGTCAACTACCTTCACCTATGGGGGGGGATAGGTGATTTGCAGTCTTTTTGCGGAATTAAAAATTTACCTGCACAATAAAATAAAACAAGCACAGCACAGAAAAACACAGGCAATTATAGTGGTTCCCCAATTTGGGTACGCCGACTTTCCCCCTTCGATCTATCTCCCAATAAGGGACGACTCGGTCACTTCACCAACCGGATTGAAATCCAATCCTCACACTATGGAAGGAACCCTTCCACCCGAAGGAGTCACTACTCCTCCACCACGGGTTGCACCCAACCCTTACAATGAGGAAACAAAGTTCCTTTACAACAAAAGCAAAAATGGAATGTATAAAAAAATACAAACTACATTTGAAGCGCTTGGTGTTCCTCTTCATTCGATGAAGCATTCTTGAAGTAGACGAAGAGTCCACGACCTAAGCACTCTCTTGGAGAGGATCTCCCCGAGATCGGCGGCGGAAAGGATTGCGGCGGCGATGCTTTCGAGATCCAAACTTCGTAACAAAGCTAGCAAGGTCTACCAACGATCTTTCTTGGATCGATCGTCTCAATCGATTCAGAAGGGGAAAGTATTCCCGTTCCACAAACTAAGAGACAAAGGATCTCAAGAAGAAACGTGAGATGCGTTGCTTGGCTAAGTTTCTGTCACCGAGAGATCAAGAAGAATCCGATCAGCGGCAGCGACGAACTATCGAGCGGCGACGGCGGCAGAAGGAAATCCGTGATCTGCTAGGTCAATTCGGCGGCTCGTTCTTTTTCGTATGTAATGATTACCCGTAAGGTTCAAAATACACGAGTATTTATACTGTAGATCAACCTTTATGACCATTGTGGGCCCCACTAGAAGAAACCCTAATTTCGGTTCAAACAATGCCTGAATATTTGGTCCGGTCCAGCGAGCCAACGGAATTTGCCTAAGGGAAATTCGGCGGGAATCATTGGTGATTCTTGACGAATCGGCGAGAATCACTTATGATTCCCGTCGAATTCTCCTTAGAAGAATTCTAGCTGAACAGCAAGCCATCTAGAGAGAATCGGCGAGAATCACAATCCATTCTCGACGAATCGGCGAGAATGCAAAGTCATTCTCGACGATTCGGCGAGAATCACTTAGTGATTCTCGTCGATTCTGCCTTAGCTGAATTCTAGACGGCGTTGAGACAGCCGGATGCATTCGGCGAGAGTAGGCTAGTGATTCTCGATGATTCGTCGAGAATCACTAATGATTCCCGTCGAATCGGCGAGAATCACTTAGTGATTCTTGTCGAATTTTCCTTCGACGATTTTTCGTCTATCTTCCCGTGAGCTGGTCTTTGACCCATCCTTGCTCCTTGTCTGCTCTTGATCTGTCTCAGCCCTGCACTTGAATATAAGTACACTCCAATAGAGAGAGTACACGTAAGCCAACACACTGATCTGCTCAACGAGGGATTACGTTGCACAGACTCGTGTATATTGACCCACTGCACCCTAACATTAGTGTGTACTTAGCGTGGAATAACTACAAGCACATCTTGAAGAAAATCATCAAATACATTATCTATTCAACTTAACTTGTTCAGGGGCTTCTTCAAATCAGGTACATTGTGGATACAATACCCAACAATCTCCCCATATTTGAAGAAGCCTAAACCCTACAAGCTAAGGTGAATGGAGCATATTAAAATCATAAACTACTAATTCAGTTGAGAGAGAAATTCATTACCACTTTCCTGAGAGCATACTTGGAGCCACCTTAGCCTTAGCCGAGAGGGTAATCTCCCCCATTTCGGCTTATGCATATCTGGGACTATACTTGGAGCCACATGCTCCCCCTCAGATCTTGCATCCATGCTCGAGCTTGAGTTCCTTGCTGATGCTCCCCCTTGATCCAAGAGCCTTGAGCCGCACAGTCTTCATTCTTCATAGTTCAGCATGCCGAGTTCAGTTTTGAAGAGACTGAACTTGGCCTCGTCTAGGGGCTTTGTGAAGATATCTGCAACCTGCTTATCCGTAGGGACATAGCAGAGAGATATGTCTTTATTTTCCACATGCTCCCTAATGATGTGATAGCGCACTTACATATGCTTCGTTCTGTTGTGCGACACAGGATTGTTCGCAATTGCTATTGCGCTCGAGGAGTCACAATACATCGGAACTTCTCTGAACTGCAGGTCATAATCTTTGAGCTGATTTCTGATCCATAGAAGTTGTGCGCAACAGCTGCCTGCTGAGATGTACTCAGATTCAGCCGTGGAGGTTGCGACACAATTCTACTTCTTACTGTTCCAAGAAATAAGCCTTCTTCCGAGGAATTGACACGTCCCGGAAGTGCTTTTCCTATCATCTCTGCTTCCTGCAAAGTCAGCATCTGAAAAGCCTATCAGATCTACATCATTGTTTCTTGGGTACCACAAGCCAAGATTTGGTGTACCTTTAAGGTATCTAAGAATCCGCTTTGCAGCGACATAATGAGATTCCTTAGTGTTCACCTGATATATGGCACAAACGTATGTGGAAAACATAATATCCGGTCTACTAGCAGTAAGATGGAGCAGGGATCCAATTATGCTTATGTACTTGGTTTCATCAAAAGGTTTCCCTTTCTCATCCTTGTCCAGAGACACAGTGGATCCCATTGGAGTCCTCATAGAGGTTGCACTCTCCATTCCGAATTTCTTGAGGAGTTAATTTGTGAACTTCGTCTGAGAGATGAAAATCCCATCCTCAGACTGTTTCACTTGAAGTCCCAAGAAATACTTCAGCTCTCCCATACTACTCATTTCAAACTTCCCTTGCATAAGTTTGGAAAACTTCTTGCAAAGGTTGTTATCCGTTGACCCGAATATTATGTCATCGACATAGATTTGCACCAGCAAAATCTTGCCTTTGACTTCCCTAAGAAACAATGTCTATCTATTTTTCCTCTAGAGAACTTATTCTTAAGAAGAAAACTAGACAGAGTCTCATACCAAGCTCGAGGAGCTTGTTTTAAGCCATATAGGGCTTTATTAAGAAAATAAACATGATTGGGAAATGTAGGATTAACAAAACCTGGGGGTTGTGCGACATATACTTCCTCTTTCAGATTTCCATTGAGGAAAGCAGATTTCACGTCCATCTGATAGATAGTGAATCCTTTGTGCGAAGCATATGATAGGAACAATCTGATTGCCTCGAGCCTTGCCACTGGTGCAAAGGTCTGGTCGAAGTCAATCCCCTCCTCCTATCTGTAACCTTGAGCCACCAGCCTGGCGTTGTTCTTTATGATGACACCGTGTTCATCCAGTTTGTTTCTGAAGATCCACTTGGTGCCGATCACATTCTGGTTCTTTGGTCTGGGAATAAGAGTCCAGACGTTGCATCTTTCAAATTGATGCAGTTCATATTGCATGGCCAATATCCATGCCGCATCTTTGTTCACCTCGTCGAACTTCTTTGGCTCAACCTGTGATAGGAAACTAAGGTGCAAAATCTCGTTAATTGTACCTTTTCGAGTTCTGATACCGTCACGAGGATCTCCGATGATCTTATCTCTAGGATGATCCCTCACGTGTCGGAGCTCTAGGAGTCTGGCATCTGGAGCTCTGACATCTTCTCGGGCTTCTCCTTCTTCCGGAAGATTTTCTCCATCCTGCTCGTCAACTTCTCCAGCTAACGTCGAGGTGGAAACCTCTACGTACTTGGGAGTTGCACCCTTAACAGTCTCATCGAGACTTAGCTGTTCAAGTCTTGCACCTGCGTCTTCAAGAAAGCCACTAGAAGAATTGCTATTAAGCAAGCTTCCTTCATCAAATACAACATGGATGGATTCCTCTACCACTAGGGTTTTCTTATTGAAGACCCTATATGCCCAGCTATGGCTACTATAGCCCATAAATATGCCTTCAAAGCATTTTTCACCAAACTTAGTACGCGGGTACTTCCCGTTATTTAGTACATAGCATCTGCAGCCAAAGATACTTAAATAGGACATGGTTGGTTTCCTGCCTTTCAGTAGCTCATAAGGAGTCTTACGATGACTCTTGTTGATCAAGGCCCGGTTTTGTACATGACAAGCCGTATTGACAGCCTCTTCCCAGAAGTATTCTGGGAGAGAAGCGTCATTCATCATTGTCGTGCAAGCTTCAATGAGCGTTCTATTTCTCCTCTCCACAACTCCATTTTGCTGAGGAGTACGCGAGGAGGAAAACTCATGAAAGATACCATGTTCTTCACAAAATTCTGTCATAGCTCCAGACTCGAATTCTGTTCCATGGTCACTTCTGATTTTGACCACTGAGCAGTTAAGTTTGTTTTGAATTTGCTTGACAAAACTCGTGAAGATGTCAACCGTATCTGACTTTCGTTTTAAGAAGAACACCCATGTAAACCGAGAGTGATCATCAATAATCACTAGCATATAGTACTTGCCTCCCAAGCTATGAACTCTCACTGGACCAAACAAGTCCATATGCAGAAGATAAAGACATCTGGAAGAGTATTTGTCTGCAATGCCCTTAAAGGTAGCCCGAGTCTGTTTGCCCTTTTGGCACGCAGGACAGGGTCTATCTTTGATGCACTTAATAATGGGAGCATCCCTTACTAAATTTTTAGAAAATAACATACTAATCGTCTTGAAATTAATATGTGCCAATCTCTTGTTCCATTGTTCACAAAGAGATGCACTGCCTTTTGCTACCAGGCACACGGGGGTAGAAGAATCTAAACTAAGAAAATCTAAACAAAAGATATTTCTGCTCCTAATGCCAGTTAATACCGTCTCCGAAGAGGCACATGATATTATCAAGTATTTATTCTTGCATAACTTAACGTCATATCCTTTATCACATATTTTATTTACCCTGATCAGGTTATGATTTAAACCTTCAACATAAGCCACGTCGGTGATAGAGATTATTCCGTTGGAAATCATACCAAAACCTCTGGTGACACCTCGATCTGATCTCCCAAAGATGACTTTAGGTCCATTTTCGACTGGAGAGTAGTCACGCAGTAGGCTTCTAGTCCCAGTCATATGCCAGGAACATCCACTGTCCAAGTACCAGATTGGAGTTTTGGTGGCCTTTGGACATTCCTAAAAAACAGAATTAATTTCCCTTAGGAACCCAATCGAACTTGGGTCCTAGATTCCTTGTTAGCACACTCCCCCTCGGATGGTTAACCCTACGAGTGGTCGGTATCGCATTGCTAACATGAGGAGTCTCGTTATATCTCAGATTAAACCAGCAATCCACGGCAAAGTGACCAACTTTGCCACAGCACCAACAGTCAAATCTGTTGTACCTTTTCCTAGGATCCTGCTTCACCCTTGGAACGGTGGGTCCATCCGGGGCCTTGGATCTGGAGGTGGAGCCATCATGATGACAACAGTCACATGATTTCTTCACCTCCTGTTCCTTCAGTATAACAGGCTTGGCTTTTGGTGCTTGCTTCCTATTATGGCCGCAAGAGAAGTGGCCATAATCCTCCACTTTGATTTCCTCATAAGGTGCCTTAAAGACACTCTCACCGTAGTTGCGGGGGAAGGCCCAACCATCATACCGGCTCTTGGGCTTTTCAATCGAGGGCTGGAAGAAGTGGCCATAGGTTGACTCAAAGTCCTGTTCATTGTAGGGAAAGCCAGGCTTCCTAAATTCAACAGGGTTGAGTGGGGCCTTTCCCTTTTCTGCAGCAGAGGCCTTCTTAGCAGCCTTATTTTTCCTCTGCTTTCTGTTTCTCCGGATGATTTACCAGGCACACCCACACGCCCCAAGCCAGCCCCCTTAGCCTGAGCAGAGATGGTATCAACCAGTGGAAGAACAGTCTTTGGCATAGATAAGATTTTGACAATCTTCCTTTCTGCCGTAAGTTGTTCTTCCAACTTATTGATTTCTTCCTGTTTAAGGTCAAGGAGACTTAGAGACTCAGAGTGCTTAGAGACTAGGTCCAGGTGCTCCTGTCGGAGAGAAATCAAGCTAGTGATTTCTTCCCTTAGGGAGACACTCTCGACCTTAAGGAATTTGACTTCCTTTTTCTGAGCCCTCAATCTCTTGCGGCATTCCTCGAAGGTGTTGAGCAGAAGCTCATACTTTTCAAAGAGCTCAGCTTCTCCGGCAGAAGGGCTGTCCTTGAGATCATCATCAAGAGACTCATAGTCAGAGTCAGAGAGGGGGGTACGAGCTTTTACCTTCCCAGTAAATGGGGGGCAGTCTCCTTTTGAGTCAGAGCGACCCACTAGCCCGAAGTAGGCTTCTTCATCATAACTGGAGTCTGAGGAATCAGACTCACTCAGTGTCTTTGGCTTTTTGGCGATGTAGCTCCTCTCTTTCTTTTTATCTTTAGAGGACTTGTGCTCCTCTCCCTTCCCCTTATCTCTCTTGCCTTGGTGGAAGTCAGCCATAACGTGTCCTGGCTTATTGCACCCAAAACAAATGATGTCGTTAGAGCGATGTTTGTTCTGTTTAGATTCATACCTGTCAGAAGAATAATTCTTCTTCTGATGTCTGGAGGAGGAGCCGTCTCTCTTTCTTTGATTCCTCAACTTGAGGAACTTCTTGAACTCCCGAGTTATGTGGGAGAAGTCTTCTTCAGATAGCTCTGAGCCGGAGGAGCATGGCTCGGAGTCTTCCTCCTCATCCTTTTTCCATGAACGGGACGAGGCAGCACCCTTGCCTTTCCTGGAGTGAATGGCTTTCAGGGCCACAGTCTTTTCTTTTGCTGCGGCTTTCTCGGCTTCTTCTTCTGCTTTCCTCGTGTTCAGCTAAAGCTCATAGGACATAAGCTTCCCAAATAGTATTTGAGGATCAGTTTCTGATAATCTTCCAAACTCTCGGATGGCGCAGATCTTCGTGTCCCATTCCTTAGTAAGAGACCTACGGAATTTATCATTAAGTTTACCATCAGTGAACACTCTTCCATATCCCTTTAGGGAATTGACTATCTTGAGGAAATTCTCGAAGGTAACTCCGATCTCTTCCTTAGGCCCTTGCCTGAAGGCCTCATATTTCTGGTTCAGGAGGGATCTCCGATCATCCCTAACTTCATCAGTGCCCACCATTAGAAAAATCAGGCAGTGCCAAATTTCCTTAGCTGTCCTGCAGTTGCAGAAGTTCTGCATCATGGAGCCATCGACTGCACTGACCAGAATGTTCTGCGCCTTCTTGTTAAGTCCGACCAACACCATCTCGTCCTTGTCCATTTCAGAAAACTTCTTTGGCACCATTTTGGTAGGATCAATGGTGGAGGCCTTAGTGGGAATATAAGGTCCCTCCTCCACGATCATGAAGAGTCGGGGATCGACTGCTTCCATGTAGAATCTAATCCTTTCCTTCTAGATAAGAAAGTTTAGCCTGGTGCACATTGGGATCTTGCCTGAGTACTTGAGTCCGTCCATAGAGATATCTGCCTTCTTCTTGACACTAGTGGCAGGAACTTACTCAAGGTGTTAACCTTTTTGATGAGGAACCTCCCTCTGATACCACTTTAAAGTCACACTAGTGTCAACTACCTTCACCTATGGGGGGGGGGGGATAGGTGATTTGCAGTCTTTTTGCGGAATTAAAAATTTACCTGCACAATAAAACAAAACAAGCACAGCACAGAAACACACATGCAGTTATAGTGGTTCCCCAATTTGGGTACGTCCACTTTCCCCCTTCGACCTATCTCCCAACAAGGGACGACTCGGTCACTTCACCAACCGGATTGAAATCCAATCCTCATACTATGGAAGGAAACCTTCCACCCGAAGGAGTCACTACTCCACCACGGGTTGCACCCAACCCTTATAATGAGGAAACAAAGTTCCTTTACAACAAAAGCAAAAATGGAATGTATAAAAAAAATACAAACTACGTTTGAAGCGCTTGGTGTCCCTCTTCGTTCGATGAAGCGTTCTTGAAGTAGACGAAGAGTCCACGACCTAAGCACTCTCTTGGAGAGGATCTCCCCGAGATCGGCAGCGGCAAGGATTGCGGCGGCGATGCTTTCGAGATCCAAACTTCGTAACAAAGCTAGCAAGGTCTACCAACGATCTTTCTTAGATCGATCGTCTCAATCGATTCGGAAGGGGAAAGTATTCCCGTTCCACAAACCAAGAGACAAAGGATCTCAAGAAGAAACGTGAGACGCGTTGCTTGGCTAAGTTTCTGTCGCCGAGAGATCAAGAAGAATCCGATCAGCGGCGGCGACGAACTATCGAGCGGCGACGGCGGCGGAAGGAAATCCGCGATCTGCTAGGTCAATTCGGCGGCTCGTTCTTTTTCGTATGTATTGATTACCCATAAGGTTCAAAATACACGAGTATTTATACTGTAGATCAACCTTTATGACCATTGTGGGCCCCACCAGAAGAAACCCTAATTTCGGTTCAAACAGCGCCTGAACATTTGGTCCGGTCCAGCGAGCCAACGGAATTCGCCTAAGGGAATTTCGGCGGGAATCATTGGTGATTCTCGACGAATCGGAGAGAATCACTTATGATTCCCGTCGAATTCTCCTTAGAAGAATTCTAGCTGAACAGCAAGCCATCCAGAGAGAATCAGCGAGAATCACAATCCATTCTCGAAGAATCGGCGAGAATGCAAAGTCATTCTCGACGATTCGGCGAGAATCACTTAGTGATTCTCGTCGATTCTGCCTTAGCTGAATTCTAGACGGCGTTGAGACAGCCGGATGCATTTGGCAAGAGTAGGCTAGTGATTCTCGACGATTCGTCGAGAATCACTAGTGATTCCCGTCGAATCGGCGAGAATCACTTAGTGATTCTCGTCGAATTTTCCTTAGACGATTTTTCGTATATCTTCCCGTGAGCTGGTCTTTGACCCATCCTTACTCCTTGTCTGCTCTTGATCTGTCTCAGCCCTGTACTTGAATATAAGTACACTCCAATAGAGAGAGTACACGTAAGCCAACACACTGATATGCTCAACGAGGGATTACGTTGCGCAGACCCGTGTATATTGACCCACTGCACCCTGACATTGGTGTGTACTTAGCATGGAATAACTGCAAGCATATCTTGAAGAAAATCATCAAATACATTATCTATTCAACTTAGCTTGTTCAGGGGCTTCTTCAAATAAGGTACATTGTGGATACAATACCCAACACCTTGCAACTCAACGCTTCTGTGACCACATTTCCCTTGCTGGGAATATAGTGTATCTTGAAGGTATAGTCCCCGAGGAACTCCATCCACCTCCGTTGTCGCATGTTCAAGTCCTTCTGATCTATTCGATACTTTAAACTCTTATGGCTCGTAAAAATATCAATCTTCACGCCATATAAGTAGCACCACCACATTTTAAGAGCGAATATCACGGTCTCTAACTCCAAATCATGGACCAAATAATTCATCTCATACACTTTTAGTTGGCGAGAACCATAAACTATAACTTTTCCAAACTGCTGAAGAACACAATCTAAGCTGCTCCTTGAGGCATTACTATAGATTTCAAAACCTTATGTTCCACATGGAGAGCGCAACACAGGCGCCATGGTTAGACGACTCTTCAACTCCTCAAAAGCTTGCGCGCACTATGACGTCCAAATGAACTTCTGCTTCTTCCTTGTCAATGTAGTGAGAGGTAAAGTAATTCGCAAAAAGTTCTCTACGAAGCACCTATAATAGCCAGCAATTCCAAGGTAACTCCTGACTTTCGCTACAGAAGCAAGTACAAGCCACTCTCGTATCATGACTATCTTTGCCGGATCCACATCAATACCCTCTCCACTAAGTACATGACTAAGAAACGCCACAGAAGATAGCCAAAACTCACACTTAGAGAAGTTGGCATATAGTTGATTCTTCCTCATGGTATGCAAAACCAATCTCAGATGATTCACATTATTCTCTTCTAGCTGAGAGTATACCAGTATATCGTCAAAAAAGAAGATCACAAATATGTCCAAATACTCTCTAAAGATCCTATGCATCAAGTCTATAAACACCAATGGTGCATTTATTATCCCAATCAACATCATAGTGAACTCATAATGCCTATAACGTGTGCCAAACACTGTCTTGGGAATATTACTTCCCGTGAACCACAATTGATAATAGCCGGGCTTCAAATCCAACTTCGAATAGACGGTTGATCCAACCAGTTGATTAAACAGATCATTGATTATCGGAATCATATACTTGTTCTTCTTCATCATCTTGTTAAGTTCACGGTAGTCAATCATAGACGTAAGATTACATCCTTCTTCATCACAAAGAGGACCAGTGCACTTCAATATGACGTACTTGTATGTATATAGCCTTGCTCTAGCAACTCCTGCAACTAAACCTTTAGTTCCGCTATCTCCTTTGGCGCCCCATAGTACGGTGAGCATGACATAAGTTTCACACCTGAAAACAACTCAATCGTAAGGTCAATCTTTGCTGGGGTGGAATCCTAGGGAGATCCTTAGAAAAAACATTCGCAAACTTCGACATAATAGGGACGTCACTCAAACTATATTTCAGCTCTACAGCCTCCAACAACATGAAGAATAACTCCGCACACTTCCGAACTATCTTGACCACTTGGAGAGCTGATATTAGTATCTTGCTCGATCCTTGTATACCAGCAAATTTAGTCTCGTGTTCGGTATTCTGTACCAGTGTGACTTCCTTTGAGTTGCAATCAATGCAAGTACGCTGCTCCAAGAGACAGCCCATGCCAAAGATCACATTGAAATCAAGAAATTGGCAGTATAGATGCTTCCAATCCAAATCATGACTTCCTATCCGCACCTGAACACAACATGACCTATCCGTTCGTATCACACATCCATTAGGGAGAAATATAACCAATCTATCCTTTGACACAGAAGAAGACACTCTGATATGCAACATGAAGTCCTCAGATAGAAAGGAGTTAGAATCCCATATATCGAACAGTTCTCTTGCCGGATAGTCCAAGATTAGGACAAAGTTTAATACAAATAGGTTATACACAAACAACACACAAGGTAACAAGTATATAAAACAATAAAAGCTATATACCAAACAGTACCTTTCATAACGTCGCTTTGCTTTATGGCATCCTACTAGCAAAGATTATATACTCTGGGCTGGGCTGGAACATAATAGGATGCAGTTGATTCCACTACCTTGCCCTTCTCAGCATGAGATGCTCCTGCCTTTTTCTCCGTCTTTGGAGGGCCACTCCAACAATTACAGGCTATGTGTCCCGGATTACCATAATTAAAATAATGAATTAGTCCTTGCCCATAAGTTGCTCTTGATACAACATAATAAGAATCCAGTCCAGAAGATTTGGACATCTTATTCCACCTTCGATACTTAGTATTTGAAGAGCTCGGTACCTTGAACTATGGTTTTTTCATAGACAAGTCCTTCTTGCCTTGCTCTCTATTCAGATCCTATTCTAGGGATTGAGAAGTATTTACCAAGGTCAAAAAACCCTTTGTCATTGGACCTGAGAGAAGCCACCTCAGATCATCTCGCAGTCCCTCAAAGAATCTGTTTGTCTTGCTCTCTTCATCAGCAAATATAGCGCCCACATACCGAACTAATCTTGTAAACTCATGTAAGTAGTCATTCACATAACTCTCACCCTGAGTTAACCTCTGAAATTTATTCTCCATAGCAATCCACTGAGCAGATGGGAGATACCTTGCCAAAAAAACCCTCGAGAACTCCTCCATAGAGATCTCAAATAGTTGCCTTCTAGTAAACTAATATAGTTCTAGTTCATCCCACCAGAGTCTTCCCTCACCTTCCAAAATAAAGGTAGTCACATACACCTTCTTTCTCTCTTCCGTCTCTATCGCCATCAAGATTCTCTTTATTCTTGAGAGCCAATCTTCAGCCTTAGTGCGGGATCCCGCTCCCTCAAATGTCAGAGGGTGGAATCTCATAACATACTTCAGTTGCTTTTTCATCGCTTGACTCATTGCCAAAGGCTTATCGGGCCGGAGCAACCCCAAGGGTAGGAGGTTGTATACGCCCTCCTAGTTGCGCATTGATTATCGCGAACACGACTTCAGAAACTAAGCATATCATTTTAGCAGGAGGAGGTGTAGGCACATCACCCAGTGTACTACTCTCCGTTGAGTGCTGGGGCCGAGACTGACCCGCACCACTTCTAGTCACCTATAATTGTGAAACACACAATTTAACGACTAGACACATTGCAAAATAGCAATCATAGGAACACGCAGGTTCCACAAACATATGTATTTTCATTTCTAAGTGGACATTCATGGGTTCTTTCATGTTATAAAGGTAACACATATATACGTGCTTATCACCGCTTAAAAGAATTCGACCAAGAATTCGAATAAGAAAGACCGATACCAAAATATGATACCAAACTGTAATACCCCCATACATCACGTAGAATATAACAGAAGGTCTAGTTGGGGCCCCACGCTATATTCTACGGATAGTCGGCAGAGTTACCCATTGATTCCAAAGCATTTACATATCCTAACTCAGAGTGCATTCTAGCAGAAATAATTAAATATATTAAGAGTAAATAAGAATCCAACCACATAAATGTTCACTAAACAAAAGTAGGAATGATAACCAAAATACACAAAAGTGTCTAGCCTTAAGGCCCTGAAAATTATTTCCAATAAGTTAGAGTGCTTTGCATACATCGGCACGCAGGCCGATAACACATTAAAGTAGTAAAGAAGCTTTGCTTGGCCTTTGAGGGCCGACATAACACAAAGGGCTTCTGCTTACTACTTTCCACTTGGTTCCCCAACACCTGCATAGGAACAAACCACCAAGATGTGGCAATCATGGCAACTGTCAGCTTTAGCTGACCAAATTATAACGACCCCGCCCCATACCCGGGGCGATGGTGCTCCTTCCCTGCAGGAAAACAACATATACATATAATGAAAATAGATCTTGCAATTTAAGCACCATTCACCATAGATGTTGGCACAACCGGCCAAACGCCTTGTGCACCCATTGCATATTATCGATATACCAGACATAACCGGGGTCCCACCTCCATACTCAGCAACGATCAGCATTCTTTTGAGCATTACCAGTCTTTCCAGCCCGAATCCTAAGACTCTCTCCTATGGCTATGACAAAGTCAAAGATGATCATAAGGATCCACCTTAATGACTCGCATCAAGTCAAATGGCATAGAGTTAGGTACAGTTCAACTCTTTCCAGTTGTTTAGACCGTCGGGCGCAACCAACCACGACGTGTACCAGCCTTCCCTTTCCCATTCAAAACAATACATAACCACATTATGTTCCAAGGCTGGCTCTCACGACCACCATAGTGGAGCACTCTAAGCTCTCAGCTAAACATACACGCCCCCAAGTCTCTACGAGACAAGCCTCACAAAACTCATTGGGAGTTACCAAAGGAGGTAGAGCTACCGCCGTGTGGTAGGGGACAAAACACGATCTCTTCCCCAGAACTTGGGTATTTTCTTGGAGCCAACTCCAATACTCTCAATACAACAAACTATATACCCCACGACTCCGAAACTATACGTTTAACAATAAAGTCTTCTCCAGCACGCAAATCACAAGATAACCATCACCAATACAGACCAACCTATCCAGATGGGCTTCACACATCATGCCAACACCATACTTTGATTCTGGATTCTAAATTCAAGTATCTCACCGGGGATACCAAAGATTAACCCGTTGGAAATCCCTTTGCTCTCCAACAATTAGTGGGGGATTTCATGCAACATGCCAAAAATGAGGACTTCACATGTCTAAGGAGGAAGATCATTACCCTTGAGGTTTGTTTCAGTGCCATGGATGAGAATGTAGCTGGAAGAAAATGACCGCAACAAACTCGCCTCTACGGAACTGAACTTGACTCGTGACTCA
Source organism: Platanthera zijinensis (assembly GCA_039513925.1). Lineage (NCBI taxonomy): Eukaryota > Viridiplantae > Streptophyta > Magnoliopsida > Asparagales > Orchidaceae > Platanthera > Platanthera zijinensis. The sequence goes on from CM077080.1 coordinate 215,963,063, forward strand.
GAGCTCTGAAGCTCTAACAATGGCGGAATCTCCTTCTCCTTCCTCTTCCTTACTCTCCCCTCTATCTACCTCTTAAAAATAGAATGGATTAGGTTAGAATGAGGGATAAATCCCTATCCCACAGACTTAAACTAGCATAAAACACAGCCCATCATTGGATCATAACAAATGACCATGATTCAAAACGGTTCTCTATACAGAGCGCTACCGCCGCACGGCAAGAAGATACCGCCGCATGGTAACCCCAATTGGTGGCTTCTCCAGCAAGTCCACCATTCAAATTCTCTAATCAAACAACGACACGTGGCCGCGCCGTAACTGTCGTGCTACTGCTACGCAGTACCGCACTACCGCTGCACGACAGGTGATGTGTCGCATCATTACAATGGTTATGATGAAAGGACACTACTTCCATGCGGTATTGCTACCGCCGGGCGGTAGCTCACAGAGAGCCTTACCAAAATAATCGGTTACACTGCCACCATCGCTAATATTACCGCCGAGTGGTAGATTACAGAGAGCTATCTCTGGTTAAATCTGGGGTGTTACATCTGTTAGAACACCCTATTACTAATTTGGGTAAGTATAACTATGTCCTTAGGAATATGTCTTGACCTCATTGTATAGTCTTAAAGGTCAACTAGAATAGGTCAAAGGCTTAGAACTTAGGTTTGTAAGCTGTCCCCAAGACCTTCTAGTTCAGATTGCAAGTGCAAAAGTTTAAGGCAATTATCGCCGAGCTCAGATCGACGAGGCATCGAACTCAGTTCGACTATCTCTGAGCTCAGTTCGACGAGTCGTAGAACTCTGTTCGACGATCTCCGAGCTCAGATCGACCTTTCTGTCTCTAGCCAAATTTCAAGATTTCTGAGCTCAGGTCGACGATAGTCGAGCTAGAATCGACGATTTTTGTCTCAACTCTAATTCCAATCTTTGAGCTTAGGTCGACGATAATCGAGCTCAGATCGACAACTTTTTTTGAGAGATCGACGATTTCAGAATTCAAATTCAGTTAGTTATGAAATTCAATCTAATTCATATCCAGCATTTATTTCAAAGGATTTTGTAGCCGTTTTAATCAATCTGGAGCAAGTTTCAAGGAAGACTAAATGGAATGTCTCTTAGGACTTTCCTCCAGAGACAGATATCATTTAAGGAAGTTATTTATGACTGGCTAACGACTATCTAGAAGACTGAATTTCAATATATCTTCTCAGAGAAGTTGTGACAGTATCAGATTGATGATTATTATTATTCTGAGGAATAGATTTTTGAGACACAAGTACTACATGATTACAAGTTAGAATTTATACGGAACACAAGGAATACAACAGTGAAGGAGATCACCACACAGAAAAGAATTCCTCTATTCTTTCAAGATCTCTTCTGATTCAAGTGTTCAAGGCTTCATCAATAAAGGACTCCAGACACCACATTTCAGTCTTTACTGAAATCATTCTTTGTTGGAGATCTCAAATTTACTGAAGACCTATCACCCTGTGCAAAGCTCTTCTTCCTGAAAAATTGCAGATCTCAGGGGGAGCTTTGACAACAACAATCCACTAGTATTCTCTTTGACTGTTGAACAGAGAAGAAAAACTTCACCTCTTTTATTTTTCTGCTGTAAAAGGGTTACTCAAAACTCCCTTCAAAAGTTTTGTGGTTGGTTTCTGAGACCTTGTTAAAACTCAGTGGTGGCAAGACACCTGATCAAAAAATCTGATTTGGTTTTTGAGCACCTTATCAAAAGCTCATTGGTGCCCAGGAAACCTGATCAACTATTCCTGCAGTGGATTCCTACCTAGGGTGGTAGAAGAGTGGATGTACCCAGGTTGATTAGGGAACCACTATAGATCCTTGTGTCATCTGGTTGCTGTGTTTGATTTGCTGGGTGCTATGATTTTGTTTCTTGCTTACTTAATTTTTATTTACTGCAAGCACAATACACTTGTATATAAATCAAGTCTTCCGCTGCTAAATAATTTTTAAATTGGAAAATTATTTTAATATACTCTATTCACCCCCCTCTAGAGTAAAGGTAGATCTTACCCTCCTTTTCAATTAGTATTAGAGGGAGGTTGGTTATTCAACAACTAAATCCTCATCAGATTGGTTATTCCTACAGGCTAACACCTGAACCAAAAGATCTCTGATAAGATCAATCTTTAATAGAGGGTTATTATTTTTATTATATTTATTTTCATATAAAACCATGGCACAGAACAAATATTATGCTAGCACCAGACCTCCAGTGTGCAATCTTTCTAATTTTGCACTTTGGAAGGCAAGGATTAAATTATACATGAATTCTATTGATGAGGACATCTTTAATTCTGTTTTGACAGTGTGTCCAAGACCTCAAGCAACTACAAGTACAAGTGTTGTTCCACCCCCCTCAGGAATAGATGCAGAAATCAAAAACTGGAAAGTTACTGATGCCAATGCAATGAACATATTGGCTCAGACAATATATGATGACATCTTTCAAAAAGTGGCTGAATGCAACTCAGCAAAAGAAATTTGGGACAAGCTATCTGAGCTTGTGTCAGGATCAGCTGATGAAAGAAAGGATAGAAGATCCCATCTCATAACCCAGTATGAGAATTTCAAGAAGGGAGAAACTGAGTCAGTTGCTGACATGTACAACGGACTCAGTCAAATTGTCAGTGAACTAAAGACCTTGGACAAGGAGATCTCATTGACTGAACTCAATGATAAGATCCTAATGTGTTTCCCCAGCACTTGGGACTCAAGGATCTGGCCAATCAAGGATGCTAGAAGCCTAAATGAGATCACCACTGAGGCTCTATTGGGCAAGCTCAAGTCTTATGAGCTGCTTATCAAGAATAGAGAAGAAGAGCAAAAGATAGCTTCTCCAGCAACAAGGAAGGAGAAGACAATTGCTTTCAAAGCTACAGAAGAACAGCCTGAAGACAAAGTCACAGGTAATGAAGAGTTAATGAGTCTACTTGCCAAAAAAATTTACAAGATGGCCAGGAAAGATTTCAGGAAAAGGTCATCTAGAGGCCATGAAAAGCCAAGGTATGACAAGTCCAGTAACAAAGAAATTATTTGTTTTGGATGCAGGAAACCAGGCCACATTATGCCTGATTGTCCAGAGAATCAAAATAAGGACAAGAAAGATAAGAAAGACAGGAGAAGAGACAAAGACTTCAGAAGAAACAACAATGACAAATCCTCCTCCAACAAGAACAAACACACCAGGAAGGGATTTGTAGCTAAAACCTGGAGTGCAACTAAAGAAGAATCAGAGGCTTCATCAAGCTCAAGTGATGATGAAGATGATGCTGAAGAGAAAGAGTTCTGCATGATGGCTATCAATACCTCTCAACATAATTCTGATGCAGAACAAGAGTCAGAATCTGAATCTTAACATGAAGCTGAAGAAGATCAGGTAATAGATTCTTTTGATTTTAATTCAGAGGACTTTAGATCTGAATTTAAGGCACTTTGTTTGGACCTGCTAAAGTCTGAGAAAGAGATTATCTCTCTCAGAAATCAATTGTCTGAACATAGTACTTTAAAATCAGACAACCTCAAACTCTCTGAGGAGTTAGAATGCTGTAGGGAGGAGATAGCTTCACTGAAAAGTGAACTATCCCAGGCAAAGAAGTTTGAAGAATCCCTTAATGGGAGACGCATCAGACTGATGGACATCACAAGCATAGTGAACTCAATACTTAACAGTACACTAGGCTTGGGTTCTTCATCCAGCCAACCTATAGTATTAACAACCCCAATTAAATTTATCTCAGATAAAGGAAAGGGTGTTGTAGAGGTAGCTAGGAAGAATCCTGATTTACCTAAGAAAAACAAAGTTCAATAGAAAACGTCGAACAGAGCTTGACGATCGTCGAACAGAGCTCAGCGATCTCAAGCTGAATCGTCGAACTCAGGTCGACCATTACTGAACTATGAACTCTGGCAAAGTCGATCTTCGAATGGAGCTCGACGATCTGACCCAAGATCGTCGAACTCAGTTCAGAGATCATCGAACAGAGATCAGAGTTATGAACAAATTTTTAAAGGTAAATCAAAATTCAATCCTAGAGGTCCTACATCCCAAAGCTTTAACCCTTATACTGAATGGATAATACCGCCTAGGAGATATCATCCTGAAGGTTATAAGAGTCAACCAGGGATGTCTTTTATTTCAGAATTTAAAGGTTATCAATATAGGCCCAAGGTAAACTGGGTCAAAAACAAGTAAATTATTATGTATGCAGGTAAAGACCTATCCAACAATAAACCAACAATGGTATCTGGATAGTGGGTGCTCAAAGCACATGATAGGAAGCAAGGATAACCTTACATCCTTCAAAGACAAACTTGGACCCAAAGTAATATTTGAAGATTCAAACTTTGGACAGACCAAGGGATATGGTGCAGTCTAAATAGGCTCAGTCACATTCAAGAAGGTGGCTTATGTGGAAGGACTGAAGCACAATCTAATCAGCATCAGTCAACTATGTGATGAAGGCTACCAGGTGACATTCAACAAATCCTCATGCAAAATCAAATCATAGGACAACACAACTGTGTTGACAAGTAAAAGGAAAGGTAACATCTATCTTGTAGATTTTCTTTCAACTAAGGTAGATATTTGCTTGTTCAATTCTATTTGTAAACCAAATGAACTATGGCATAAAAGATTAGGACATATAAACCTTAGAACCATTGCTAGGCTATCCAAGGACAACCTTGTTAGAGGACTACCTTCTGGCCCCTACAAGAAGGAAGGACTTTGCAGGGCTTGTCAGTTAGGCAAGCAAACTAAAAAATAGTTTCAAGTCACTTAATAAGAGTGATTCACCTAGGATTTTGTATCTGTTATACATGGATCTTTATGACCCATTACAGTGCAAAGCCTAGGAGGGAAATCTTATACTTTAGTAGTTGTAGATGACTTCTCTAGATTCACATGAGTGTTCTTTCTGAGGAAGAAGTCTGATAACTTTAAGTGTTTGACAGAGTTTCTCAAATGCATACAGATTGAGTTCAATACTCACATTGCCCTGATCAGAAGTGATCATGGGACAGAGTTTGATTCTCTTCTTATGCAAGAGTTCTGTCAAAGTGAAGGGATCAGACACACTTTCTTAGCTCCTATAACTCCTCAACAAAATGGGGTAGTTGAAAGGAAAAAATAGAACCCTTATTGAATATGCTATTACATTGTTGACAGATGCCCACCTTCCTCTATCCTTTTGGGCAGAGGCAGTGAGCACCTGAAACTATGTGTTGAATATAAGTTTGATACATAAGCTGAAGGGCAAGACTCCCTATGAATTACTCAAAGGGAAGAAACCTAAAGTAGATTATTTCAAAATTTTTGGTTGCATTTGTTACATACACAATAATGACAAGAAATACATAGCAGAATTTCAAGCCATAGCTGATGAAGGAGTGTTTCTGGGATACTCCATGATCAGTAAAGCTTATAGGGTGTATAACAAAACTTCTCTTAAAATTGAAGAATCTGTACATGTATCTTTTGATGAGACTAACACGTTTTATAAGGAGAAGAATACTTCTACCATAGAACCTTTGCAGGTACATTCTCTTTCAGAAAATTTGGACAGGTTACACATTATAGAAAAGGATTCAACACATTCACCTATCCAACAAAAAGGTGAAAGCAGTGAAGATGAAGAGGACACTCAGTATCTTAGTGAGAACTACATTGAAGAGCCAGTTGTTGTTCCACAAGAGGAAACAACAACACAGGTTGGTAAACAATCAACACCCCCTGTTGATTTATTAATAACAAGAGATCATCCAATCTCCCAAGTGATTGGAGACATCTCAACTAGTGTGCAAACCAGAAATTAGGTCAACCAAAATCTGATGCACACCTGTTTTCTATCTCAAATTGAGCCTCAATCCATACAAGAAGCAGAACAAGATCCACACTAGATCATTGCAATGTAAGAGGAGTTACATCAATTTGAAAGGAACAAAGTTTGGGAACTAATGCCAAGGCCAAAGAATCACTCCATTGTTGGAACAAAATGGGTGTTCAGAAACAAGTTGGATGATCAAGGAGTAATTGTAAGAAACAAGGCAAGGCTAGTTGCTCAAGGATACTCACAAGAAGAAGGAATAGATTATGACCAGACATTTGCACCAGTTGCAAGGTTGGAGGCCATAAGAATATTTCTAGCTTATGTATCACACAAGGGATTCAAGGTCTATCAAATGGATGTGAAGAGTGCATTCCTCAATGGAGATATCAAGGAAGAAGTCTATGTTAGACAACCCCCAGGTTTTATCTCTCCAAATCATCTTGATTATGTTTTTAAACTGCATAAAGCATTATAAGGTCTCAAGCAAGCTCCTAGAGCATGTTATGAGACCTTAACATGCTTTCTTTTGGAAAATGATTTTATAAGGGGTAGAGTAGACCAAACTCTTTTTATTAGAACCCATAAGTCCAATACCCTACTAGTACAAATTTATGTAGATGATATTATCTTTGGATCTACTGATTCAAATTTGTGCAAAAGGTTTTCCAACCTAATGCATTCTAAATTTGAAATGAGTAGCATAGGTGAGCTTTCCTTCTTTCTAGGATTGCAAGTCAAACAACATGCTGATGGCATATTCATTTCTCAAACCAAGTATGTAAAAGAGTTGGTTAAGAAATTTGGTATGTCTGAAGTATCCTGCATGAAAACACCTATGCCTACTAATGTTATATTAGATGCTGATGAACATGGGAAACCTGTTGATCAGACAACATATAAAGCAATGTTTGGCTCTTTATTGTACCTTACAGCTAGTAGACCTGACATAATGTTTGCTACATGCATATGTGCTAGATTCCAAGTAAGCCATAGAGAGTCACACCTAACATTAGTAAAAAGGATTCTTAGGTATGTGAAAAGTTGTCCAAATCTAGGTCTCTTGTATCCAAAAGATTCAGGATTTGAATTAACTGGATTTTTAGATGCTGATTATGCTGGATATAGAGTAGACAGGAAAAGCACCAGTGGAACTTGTCAGTTTCTTGGTGACAGACTTGTCTCCTACTTTTGTAAGAAACAAACATCTGTGTCCACATCAACTGCTGAAGCTGAATACATGACAGCATGTAGTTGTTGCTCACAGATTTTGTGGATTCAAAATCAGCTCCTAGACTATAGTTACAACCTAGACAAGTCAAAAATATTTTGTGATAATACCAGTGCTATTTCTATAGCACACAATCCAGTCCTCCATAGTAGGACAAAACATATAGAGATTAGGCATCACTTTTTAAGGGATAATGTTGAGAAGAATAAAATTGAACTTCAATATATCCCAACTGATTTGCAAAGGGGAGATATTTTCACCAAACCATTAGATGAAAAGAAACATACTTTCTTCCTGAATCAGTTAGGAATGTTAGATGGAGGAAGCTTAAAATAAGATCCAAGATTTTAAAACCGTAAAATTTATCAAGACTAGGTTAAAAACTTGATTTTTCTAGTGTCTATAGGTTATTTCTGATCTCTGAACTACGCTCGATGTTTTTCCCAAAGATCGTCGAACGGAGATCGACGCTCTCAGATATCGTCGATCGGAGTTCAGCATTTTCCAGATAGTGCTAGGCTATCTCTTTCCAGTCAAAGATCATCGAGCAGAGCTTGACGCTCTCCAATATCATCGAACGAAGATCGACGATGTTGAAGACTCTTCAGATTCCTTTAGAAGCTCAGATCGTCGAACGGAGTTCAACGATATTTCCTTTTCGGCGTCGAACCCTGATATAAAATTCATTTTTCGGACGCCGTTCTACTTTTGCGTATTCATACTCTCTGCAGAACGTTTCTTTCCCTCCAAATATCTCTACACTTGGTCTCGTTTGTGCGATTTTGCAGGTAACAATGGCCATCTCTGTTGCAGTCCTAGCAGCAATGAAGTTTGATACTGGATTCGACATCGACATGGATTCTTTTGAAGGCAGTGATCAAATCTTTAAAGACATTCTGGAATTGTTCAAGGAATAATAGTTTGTTTATATCATGTCTAGATGAATGAAACTGGCGGCAGATGAAATCAAGGAGTGGGTGTATACTGCACATAACCTGGATCAAAACACAGTGGTTGGAACAATATCCGGCACACAGGTATCCCTAACTCCCGCTCTCCTAATAGAAGTCTTTCAATTGAGTACTGGGCATGATTCAGTCGAGCTATCTTGAGAGGAATTTGCTAGTATGCTGGATAGAATGGGTCACTCAGCAGCAAACCCTAATAAGCTGCTTAAGAAAAATTTGTCAGTAGAATATAGATTCCTAGCAGATGTTGTGGGAAAAGTGTTGTTAGCAAAGCATTCTGCTCATGATACAGTCTCCAGGTATCAATTTTGTTTAATGGGTGCATTAGTAGATAAGAAACATTTGAATTGGGGGGAGATATTCTTTGATTTAATTAAGAAAAAGGTGAACAAGAATTTTGTGAATTTTGGGAGGATTCTAGGCCTATTTTTGCTTAACAGATGCCCTCAGCTGCTTGTCTCCAGTGGCATGCACATCAATACCTCCAAGAGGCTATCCTATGCCCTATTTGGAAAGTGGGACAGGCAAATTGCCAAACCCAGTAGGGCTCCTGCAGTGGTTTCGACTTCAGGCACAAGGACTGTGCAAGTCACTTCCCCTCAGGCAACTTCCCCCATGGAAGAATTCATTCCTCCTCCTCATCTCCACCATCTCCACTCATTGTTTCTTTAACCATTCCTACATCCATCATCACCAATTCAATTTCATCCCCCATCATCATCTCAACTCAATCTCCAACTACTTCTTCACCACCTCCAGTCACTAATCAAGACCAATTCCATCCCCTACACTATTATCCACACCTTGACATTGATTCATCCATTCCATCATTCAGTCTTCTAGATGATTCCTACATGGATGACTCTCTTTCCTTATCTCTTGAGCCCCCATCATCCTCTACCTCCTACCAACAATTACTTCAAGACATTCTTGCTCAACCATCTTTCACCCCATCCATTTCCATTCCAATAACTTCCATCTCCACCATTCCAATTTCTCAACCATCCATACTACCCTCCATATCTTCTCTTACCATATCAGCAGCTCCTTCTACATCAACCTCTGTCTCATTCTAATCTATCTCTACTCAAGCATCACTTGAGCAAGTAGACCTTCCAGCTCTAGCAGATAAGCTCTATGAGATGTTAGCTTCCAGGCTAGCCCTCTTACTGGAGACCTCCATGGCTCCACTCCTTAAGTCTATATAGGACTTCTGCCAAGCTATCCTCCTTCTGTCCTACTCAGGCAATCCCTTCTGTGGGGTGCCTTGATCCAATATCTACTGAATCCAGGCAGGAGGAGATGCCACATGAAGAAGAAATGCTGCCTGTTTCAGAAGAAATTCTGCTAGAGATTCCAGCTCCAGTTCTATCTCTCAGTTCAGTTGACTTTAGGTCACTGCTTTCAACATTTTATACTCTCCATAATAGATGTCTTCTAGCTCAAGGAGCTGAAGACCTTTCTAAGGCCATTGTGCGTATTTTCAGTTGTGATCCCAGCCTGATATCTTCCTATATCAATTCTCTAAAGGCTATGGAAAGTGTTACTTCTACTGATATTGTGAATGCTAATTTTGCTGCTACTGTTGATAAAGTCTATTCTGATATTGCTGATGATTTGCTGATGACAGAGCCTATGATTCAGAGCCTGCTATTCATGTTGATGAGCCTGCTTTTACTGATGTTATTGTTTCTGTATCTGATGCTCCTGCTGCCCCAATTATTTCTATTACTACTGCTGTTTCTACCAGTGTGTCTGTTAGTGCTGCTTCTGTCACTACTGCTGCTGCTGTTTCAACTGAACAATCCAAACAACAAAAAGAATACATTAAAAGGATTGATGAATTGTATGACAATCCTCAGAGCTCAGATAGTCACAAGTTCAGAACTGCTTCTGATGACTCCTCTACAACCATTGCAAGGAAGAGGAAAGCCAAAAGCAAAGCTTTGAAGAGAGTACCTCCAGAGAAAGTAAAGGATGATAATGACATTCTATACTATATTTTACATGACTGTCCTATAACTGAACCTTGGATGCAATTCTCAAGAAACTAGCTGAAGGCCATGAAGAAAAAGAGGAAGTTTGACAAAGGATCATCTCACCATAATCCTCCTCCTCCTCCTCCTTCACCAGATGCAGGAACTGGTGGAGGTTCTGCTTCACAATCCTCATCTGCTAAAACTCAAAGCTCCTTTCAGACTCAAGATAGATCACAATCAAGAGGGTATCAACAAAGAGGCTACCAATCCAGGAGAGGCCAGTATAGAGGAAACCAAAGAGGATATAGAGTATATTCTAGAGGTCAATCCAGACAACATCCATATCACAGGGAAGGACAAGGCCCCACTGAGTAAACTTCTGGTCCTTTCCCTTACAAGCTTAAAGATATTGTTACTTCAAGAGATCCTCCTGCTGATTCAATGAATAGATATGAACCTCCTATCCCTTTTGAAGATCCAGAAAACAATCCCCTTTCCTGGACTACAAGGATGAAAGAGTTGGCTACTTTGGATCAAATAAAGAAGACAAGAAAATAGGGAAGATATACTTCAAATATCACCACTCTATCTGAGCAAAGAAAGAAAGAACTTGAAAGATACTCCTCCAGGAAATTCTTTGATCCAGAGAGTTATATGAAGCTGCACCCAGAGGATGTTGTTCCCAGACCTAAATCTCAAACCTCCCTAGGTGCTGCTGATGACAGGAGATCCAAAAAGGAAGCTCAAGATCCAAATAGAGAAATCTTATTCAAAAAGAGAGAAGAAAAGGAGTAATTATGTAAGCTGACAGTATTCATCTATTTCTGACCATTTGCTGTGACTTTATAATCTGCTTCTGCATTGGTGCACTTCTTGATCCTGCTATGTTGTATTTGCTTTTATTTCTGCTTGTATGCTTTTTAATTCTTATATATCATGTAAATAGTAATCCTAACCCAAATAGGGGGAGATTTTTGGAACACCCTATTACTAATTTGGGTAAGGATCACTATGTCCTTAGGAATGTCTTGACCTCATTGTATAGTCTTAAAGGTCAACTAGAATAGGTCTAAGGCTTAGAACTTAGGTTTGTAAGCTGTCCCCAAGACCTTCTAGTTCAGATTGCAAGTGCAGAAGTTTAAGGCAATTATCGTCGAGCTCAGATCAACGAGGCGTCGAACTCAGTTCGACTATCTCTGAGTTCAGTTCGACGAGTCGTCGAACTCTGTTCGACGATCTCCGAGCTCAGATCGATGTTTCTATCTCTAGCCAAATTTCTAGATCTCTGAGCTCAGGTCGACGATAGTCGAGCTCAGATCGATGATTTCTGTCTCAAGTCTAATTCCAATCTCTGAGCTCAGGTCGACGATAGTCGAGCTCAGATCGACAACTTTTCTTGAGAGATCGACGATTTCAGAATTCAAATTCAGTCAGTTATGGAATTCAATCTAATTCATATCCAGCATTTATTCAAAAGATTTTGTAGCCGTTTTAATCAATCTGGAGCAAGTTTCAAGGAAGACTAAATGGAATGTCTCTTAGGACTTTCCTCCAGAGACAAATATCATTTAAGGAAGTCATTTATGACTTGCTAACGGCTATCTAGAAGACTGAATTTCAATATATCTTCTCAGAGAAGTTGTGACAGTATCGGATTGATGATTATTATTATTCTGAGGAATAGATTTTTGAGACACAAGTACTACAGGATTACAAGTTAGAATTTATACAGAACACAAGGAATACAATGGTGAAGGAGATCACCACACAGAAAAGAATTCCTCTATTCTTTCAAGATCTCTTCTGATTCAAGTGTTCAAGGCTTCATCAATCAAGGTCTCCAGACACAACACATTTCAGTCTTTACTGAAATCATTCTTTGCTGGAGATCTCAAATTTACTGAAGACCTATCACCCTGTGCAAAGCTCTTCTTCCTGAACAATTGCAGATCTCAGGGGGAGCTTTGACAACAACAATCCACTAGTCTTCTCTTTAACTGTTGAACAGAGAAGAACAACTTCACCTCTTTTATTTTTTTGCTGTAAAAGGATTACTCAAAACTCCCTTCAAAAGTTTTGTGGTTGGTTTCTGAGACCTTGTTAAAACTCAGTGATGGCAAGACACCTGATAAAAAAATCTGATTTGGTTTTTGAGTACCTTATCAAAAGCTCATTGGTGCCCAGGACACCTGATCAACTATTCCTGCAGTGGATTCCTATCTAGGGTGGTAGAAGAGTGGATGCACCCAGGTTGATTGGGGAACCACTATAGATCCTTGTGTCTTCTGGTTGCTGTGTTTGATTTGCTGTGTGCTGTGATTTTGTTTCTTGCTTACTTAATTTTTATTTACTGCAAGCACAATACACTTATATATAAATCAAGTCTTCCACTGTTAAATAATTTTTAAATTGGAAAATTATTTTAATATACTCTATTCACCTCCCCTCTAGAGTAAAGGTAGATCTTACCCTCACTTTCAACATCTATTCTTTCTCTTTGTAACTCCATTTTATTTTGGAGTTTTAGGAGAGAAAAACTCCTGAAAGATACTTAGACTTTCATAGAACTTGGTCATGACACCTGAATAAAATTTAGTTCCATGATCACTTTTGATTTTGACTAAAGAGTAGACTATTTCATTCTGGATTTGCTTAACAAAGGTAATGCAAGTGGCTAGGGTATCTGACTTTTGTTTAAGAAAGAACACCCATCTGAACCTAGATAAATCATCAATAATAACAAGAGTATAAGCTTTTCCTCCTAAGCCATGAATTGATATAGGACCAAACAAGTCCATATGCAATAAGTATAAACATCTAGTGAAATATTTGATACCAACTGTCTTAAAGGAAGCCTTTGTTTGCTTGTTAATTTAGCATGCATGACAAGGACTTTCTTGGGCACAATTCCACTTGGGGCCGCCTAAACCAAGTCTTTGACAAGAGCTTATTGATAGTTTTATAATTAATATGAGCTAATCTCTTATGTTTTTGCACACAAAGTGATGCTTTATATTTAGCTATGAGGCATATAGGGGGACTTGATTTTAGGCACAAGAATTTAAGACAAAAAATATTTCCACTCCTAGTGCCAGTCAATAAAATCTCTGAATCTTCAGATTTCATAATTGGACACATATACTTATGGAATTCAATCATATAGCTAATATCACACAGTTGATTTGTACTTATCAGACTGTATTTCAACCCTTCTACATAAGCTACCCTTGTGATAGTGATTATGTCATTTGAGATCTTATCATAACCTTTAGTTTTTCCTCTGTCAGATCCTCCAAAAATCACTTTTGGACCAGATTCCACTAAGGAGTATTCCTTCAATAGGTTTCTTGTTCCAGTCATGTGTCTAGAACATCCACTATTCAAATACTATATGGGAGTATGATTGATCTTTAGACATACAAAAATATATCACTTTATCTTAGGCACCCAAAACTTGTTGGGCCCTAGATTAATGTTAACATTAAAAACCAGATTTGATTGCCTTAGAAACTATTAGGTTGAACTAGCAGTCTATGACAAAGTGACCAATTTTTCAACATCACCAACATTCAAACTTATTATACCTTTTCTTCTTGCTCACGACGGGAATTTGATGATTCTCCCTATAAATATAGTGATACCTAAAGGGGATTGTATGAGATTCTTTGCATAGCCAGTGGTTTTGTTTTGGGTTTGTCATGGACTGTATATCCACTGCTTTGCCTTTCGGTGCAGTCCACTTAATAGGTTCTTTTTCTTTGCTTTTGGTGCTAGTGTTGGCACTAAATACAAAAAGTCCATGATTTTTCATCACAATTTCTTCATGAGCTACTTTAAGTGCACTCTTTCCATAATGCACATCTTTAGTTCCACTTGTAGAACATTCATTTGGGAAATGTCCATAAATAGGCTCGTAATTAAATTTGTTGGAGGATAGAATTACCTTCCTAAAGTTGATCTCCTTGGTCCTAGGTTTATTATTTTTATTCTCCTGAAGATATTTTATTCCTTCCTTATGAACTAGGGAGAACCCAATAATTAATGGAAGAATTGTCTTGGGCTTGGAGAAACTTGCAACTTGCTTCCTTTCTATAAGAAGCTTGTTTTCTAGTTTCAAGATTTTTATGTCCCTTAATATCAGGGAACTAGATTAATCTCCAATCTATTTTAGAGATTCAATCTCTCTTGCTTATGCCTTGCAAAACTCTTTACTGTCAACCATGGCCTTAAGCAGGTTCCCAAACTGAGCTATTAACTAATTTTTAGAGTTTGCTTTGAAGTCCTTCTTGAGTTATATAAAGTCTAAATTTTCTTGAGTCATCCTTTTAGCCTTCTCAAGTATTTTTGACTCCCTGTCTTTAAGATTGGTTACCTCTTTAGCCTGTGATTTGCAAAGTTTCTTGCTTCCCTTAAGGGTTTCATTCAATTCTCCATATTGAACTAATAGATTACTTTCAGATTCATCTCCTGAGGTTGATTCTACCTTAGATTAAGTGTCTGAGGCTGATAAAGGAGATTTAATAGTTACCCGTGCAGAGAGGGAGTCCTCCTGCTCATCATCATCTTTACTCATGGCCATAACATCCATGTATTCTTTTTTTATGCTGGATGAGTTAGACTCATTATTACTAAGAGTCCCAGTCTTCTTTGCTAGGAATCTCCTTTCTTTGTTCTTTTCTTTGTGAGGCCTCTTCTCATTAGATTTGTTGGTTTTCATTTTTGAAGAACAATCTGATATCATGTTTCCTGATTTTCTACAACCAAAACAGATCGTGTCATTAGAAATATGTTTGTTCTGTTTTGAATCATACTTGTCCCCTTTTGATCTTATATGGATGACTGCTTCTCCTTGAGTTGTATGAAGAGGATGATCTTCCTTTATTCCTTCTATGTAGCTTCATGAAATTCTTGGAGAAGAGTGTGAGTCCTCCCTCAGAAAGATCTGATCTAATAGAGCTGCCCTCAGATTCTTCTGATTCTAGCTCCTTGCTTCTCCTGGAGCTCTCAACTTTTAAGGCCACAAAATTTTCTCTATGGTGAGATCTGCTGCCTTCTTCTTCTTTTGCTTTTCTTATGTTCAGCTGAAGTTTATGGGAAGGGAGTTTCCCAAATTATTTTGGGGTTCCATGTTCCCCAGGTTTCCCATCTCTTTGATTACACAAATCTTTATATCTCATTGTTTATTAAGTGGTCTAAGAAATTTATCATTCAAATCATAATTAGTGAAGATACTTCCATATATCTTTAGACTATTCATAATCTTGAAAAAATTCTCATAATACTAAGAGATGGAATCCTTCTTGTCTTGTCTAAGAGCTTCATACTCCTGGTTAAGGAGAAACTTCCTATCATATCTGACTTCAATTATTCCTTCCATACATACAACTAAAGAATCCCACATTTCTTTGGCTATTTTGATATGAACCAAATTCTGGAATATTTAGTCATCGATATCACTCACCAAAATGTTATTAGCCCTCTTATTTATGGTGGTAAGAACCATCTCATCTCTAAACATTTTAGAATATTTCTTAGGAACAAGAACATCATTATTGATGGTAGAAGCAGTCATAGGGTAAAAGGTCCATCTTCAATAGAGATGACTATCTTAGGGTCAAAAGGCTCCATGATTTACCCTTTCCCTCCATACAATAAAATTATCTTTTCTACAGATACATAACTTCATAGAATTGAGTTCTTTGTAATTCTCACCAGCAAACATGATGTTGATTCTAGATGAACTCAAGTAGATCTTGTTATTTAGCTATTAGGCTAAATAGAACATAACCTATCTTTGATACTAATTATAATTTTATTATTGGTCACTTAGATCACACTTAAAGGGGTGGGGGTGAATGGTATGATAGGTGTTTTTAGATTCTTTTTTTTATTTTAGTATGATGATAAGAAGAGCACATACAGAGAGCACACAGAGATTTATAGAGGTTCCCCAAGAATGGCTTAGGTAGTCCTCTCTCCACACCACCTATCTAGCAATATGCTAGACTAGGAAAAACTCCTCCAAAACTCAAATCTCACAATAGAGATCCTACCTCACTCTTCAATACAAAAGACCTATACTCAGACTATTAGAGCCCTACCTCAATCCTTACATCCAGAGATCTACACTCAGATCTTTTTGAGAGATCCTACCTCAAATTCCAAGGATCATACCCTCAGATTCCTACTAGAATCCGACAACGCACATAGATCCACAAGATTTTACAATGACAGAATGAAGAAAGAAAGATTACTATGAAACTTTACTCAGAAGGAACTTATATTGAGTCTTCTATAAAAGCCCAGTAGTGAGGCTTCATCTTCCTTGATCAGATCTCAAAGACTATCTTCTTGGAAATATAGAGTTTAGATCTATAACGCTTCTTGTCGAGAGAGTAATCTTCAGAGAAACCTCTATTCGATGTGTCTTAGAAATTTTTTTCTTCGGAGTTAGCTGTTAGAGAACTCTTCAAAAAGTATGTTTGAATAATTTTTTTTATCGGTGGAACCCTAAGGCTTTTATAAGGGGTCTATAACCAAAGGCTAGATTTATGAATTAATTAGTATTTAAAACTTTCCATATGAGGCTCCCTAATTGGTGCAGCAAATGACATAATTCAAAATTAATTTTAAATAACCGTGCAATTTGCAGCTTTCTTCCAATGTCTGGCTGATATACAAATATTCTTTTCGATGTAGTCGACATAGAATTTCTAGTGTTTTTCTGAACGAGGTGTATGATACAATCCTTGAAGCTTTTAGCTGATGCCATCTATTCGATGTATTTCTCTTCTATCATTCAGGCGATACAGTCGATATATCTCTTTATTTATCCAGTCGATGCAGCTGATATTTTGCTTTTATTATTCAGTCGATGCAATCGATATTTTACTTTTATTATCCAGTCGATGCAGTCGATATTTTACTTCCATTATCCGGCCAATGCAGTCGATATATTACTTAGCAGAGCTTGGTCTTTGTCTTCAATTTCCAATGAATCCAGCTGAGTTTTTCTTTGATAATACTAAGTCTAATATAGGGTTAGGTAATAGGTCAACATGAGTAATGCACCTTGAGAGATTATAAGGATAAAACCCTTTTTAGGTGACTATAATCCTTACTCTACATTAACCATGCATTTTAGTTATACCTATCCCATCAAAACTAACATATCCATCAAATACATGATGTGTTTATTGTCATTTTGAGAGCTTCTTCAAATTAGGAATCTTATGGTCAATATTCTTTACACGTCTAATCAAAGACTTTCCCAGATCAATCCTGTTGACGAAGCCTTGCATCTAGCATACTCTCTTTAATGGGGGAAAGATTAGTGTAATGATTTGGGATTGCAGTACGAGTGATGAGAGGCAAGGAGTGGTGACAAAACTGCATGCAAGATTAGGAGGCTCTTTATAGATCACTACACATGAGATTGGAGCATTAAGGAGCTTCTAAGGCACAACAAGTGAGATCAGAGTAGTAAGGAGGTTTCACGACACTGTACGTGAGATCAGAGGGGCAAGGGGATTTTGTAGCACTACACATGAGGTTGGATCTACAAGGAGCTTTTAAGGCATTGCACATGAGATTGGAGCGACAAGGAGCTTTCACAGCACTGTACGTGAGATTGGGTGGTTCTTCACGCGACATTGCATGTAAGATTGATGCGGGCGTAGCACTGCATGTGAGATCAGATGGATTTTCTTGTAGAACTATGTGTTCAATCAGTGCAGGAGAGGAGCATCATATTCATGGTGAAGCGTAGCACTGTGGGAGTGGTACTGTAGGTTACTTCATTGCGACACCGAAAAGAACTAAATAAATAAAGCCTAATTAAGTAGGGTGGATTATAATTATTATATGTGGCAGTGGTCGAGCATCATTTGCGTGGAATAAAATTTCATTACGATTGCGATTACTTGGTGAGATCATTCTTGTTGGCTATTATTCATGGAGAAGTTGGATGTTAAGATGAAAGAGATAGACTTAAAGGTGTTCTTTGAGTTCTTGCGGATGTCTAATAGAGCGAGATCAACTCATTTTTTTTGTCTCCTCCTATTCACCCAATGGAGTTGAAACTTGATGGATCAACTGTATACTTAAGCTAGTCATGTTGGGTGAAGAGAGAACTCTATAGAAGAAACTTGGAAGGGTACATGACTGGTGAGAAGGGGGAACTAAAGAAGGAATCTGATGGGAACACTAAGTGGAAGACTACACATAGCCTGCTACACACTTGGCTCAAAAACTCGATGCTCATGTTTATTTTTGTCGCAGTGGATGACATAAAGACTGTGCATCATGTTTGGGATAAGTTGCAGAGGATCTGTGCTGAAGTTGACAACAACTTGAGCATGTTTCAAATTGAGTGGGAAATAGAAACAATAATATAAGGAGATTGATTAATTTAGGAGTATTCCACAAATAAGGAGCTATTGTGGGCATACTATGATCATTTCTCACCAGATGCATGTTGTAAAGATCCCGAGTGCACTAAATGGGAGCGAGATGCTCAGAAAAAGACTATACAATTCATGAGGGAGTTGAGCCCGATAATTGACCCAATGTGAGAAAGCTATACCTAAGGGCCATGAAGTGTGTTTTTGTTGGGTATTTGGCCACCCCAAAAGGGTATGTGTGTAGTAGTACGGTGGAGAGAAAATTATTCATCAGTATGGATGTTACACTTAGAGAATGTGAGCCATATTATTATTCTCTAGTTGATTCACCGCTTGGAGAATCACACGTTATAGATAATGTGATGCAAGAGGGGGAGGATGACAATGGTAGTGAGAGGAGAATAATTAGTATCCCTTATCCTCTTGTACAGAAGGGCTTGGAGTTGGATGTGATGCAGTTACATATAAGGATAATGACTCTGTAGATAAAGGACCTCAAGTTTAGAGAGAACTAAGAGTGTATATAAGAAGAAGGAAGCCAAGTGAGGCTATAGTACCCACAATGCCTATAGTGCCACTTGTTCCAATCCCAAGCCTCTTGCCTACTCCTACTCCTAAGGCACCTATATCATCCAACTTAATATTAGAATTCATTGGTGACATAATTACTCACCCCACTAATTCCACTCCTATACCTATAAGGAGGTTTTCTCGTGGGAATTCAGGAGTCTTGCATGATCGATATGGCATTCCCCGTGATATTGCCTTATTTGTTTCTTACTCTCATATATCACTTATACATGGAGAATTCATTGTATCTTTAGGCATTGTATCAATTATACGTGTTGGTAGGTTGCTAAGGATGATCTAAAGTTGAAAGTCACAATGCTAGAAGAACTTAGAGCATTGGAAAAGAATAAAACTTGAGATTTTGTATCTCTACCTCTAGGAAAAATGGAAGTTTGGTGCAAGTTGGTTTTCACTATAAAACAAAACCTAGAGGGTCGGGCTGAGGTATACAAGGCTTTATTACTAAAAAGAGATATATTCAAACTTATGTCATCAACTATGATGAGACTGTTGCCCTGTTGCTAAGGTGAGAGTGTGGAAACTGATTATAATGGCCTCCTCAGCATACAACTCGAAAGGAAGACAATCAACACCCCCTACACACAATTCAAAAGGGTAAGCCTTAACTAGTCTCCCCAACACACTGCTTGAAAGGATTACCACTCACACCCTTAACACACAACTTGAAAGGGTCATCCTTAACTAGTCTGTAAACTATATGCCCCAACCCCTCTCTATGGACTTCCTCACCCAGCACATCTCCCACTAGTGGATGTTGGAGGTTGCAACCTTCCTTAGATGAGGGAAACTCAAGTTAAGTGGAAAACGCATGGAATTCAAATGTGGTCACTCATCCCATTATTAATCTCACCCATGCACGCTTAACATTAGAGTTTCTTCACTCCTTATCACCAAAAAACAGCTCAATTGGTAATGAGGAGTGAAGAAACTCCATTGTTAAGCATTCTTGGGCGAGAGTAGTAGCAAAATGTGTAAAATCTCTCCCCAAAAATATGAGAAAGAGAATTTTATGCCCAGTATAACCATCCCACTGTGATTCCAGATAACATGGCTGCCGATCACCATGTAATGCTTATCCTGTTGGCCAAATATAACAAACCACATCATAGTAAAAGTAAAAGTACATATGTACATCGTATGTATAAATGGGAAGTAGTACCAACATAAATAAACATATTCATCACGAATACACACATACCAAGTCTCAAGCAGGAAATAGTAAAGTCCAAACATGAGGGCTGCATAAATAAATGCCCAAACCATAACGAAAGTAAAGTCAGTATAGAGAGATAATCTCTGCAACACTCACAAGCACTATATCATCAGACAAATTAGTGGATGAGTCTGGTAATGATGGTGGTGTGGGCATCGTCTGAAAAGCTCTCCTTCTACTTTGATACAGATTGAATCTCAGAGGAGGCACCAACTTCAGACTTGCTAGTCCCTATACCTATTGTGTTTAATATTAAAATATTAGTTATCAATAACTATGTAACATCCTCCTGCCCCTTAGTGCTCCCTAGGGCATAAGGCAAGTAGGGTCAAATAGATTATTAACGCATCATACAATGGATTAGTTTACTTATTTAAGATAACATTAATAAGAGTGAGCCAGGTAATACATAAAGTAACTTACAATATGAGAGAGCCCATACTAACTCATATTATAAGGGTCCAAAGTGTTTGCAAGCATATAAACATAACTTATTTTAATTATAGTACCTATACACCAAATAAGATAAGGGTCCAAGGTGATAACATAATATTCAAACATTATTCATTATAAAGGAAACTAAATCATAGAATTAAATGACCATCAAGCTTACTCAAGCTTTATGCTAGACACCAACATGAACACATGATTTATAAATTATGTCGACATAAGCAACCTTATTAAGTAGGTAGCAATCCTATGGGCCTTGTCATAGTGGAAAGGCGATAATATTGGTATGGTCACCACTGCTTCTAGGAGAGTAACAGACAACTCAACCTATGCCCTATTGTATGGGTTATTATTGTACTAAGTTGGAGTACATGACCATGTCAAGTGCACAAACTGCGAACGACTCTAGATTTAAGAAGGTAGAGCCTACCGAGGAAGAATACCTTAAAAGTAGCTAAGTATTACCTCAAGACTCACTGCTTCTAAGAGTCACCTCCCAAATACCCCGTCAGTGTGCACTATTCGGGAGAGATGGAAGAACTCACCATAAAATTTAATAACTATCACAATTGTGACAGTGACTCATGCATGTACATAATTCATGTAAAATACCAGACAAAAACTTATTTTCACAGTATTACAGTTATAAACATGAGTGCTGAAAATAGTAAATAAGAGTAGGGAAGTACATCCTTACTCTAATCAATTTACTACATGATCATGAAACATATCAACTATTAGAATTAATTATGGATTAAATGTGTCAAACTTAACATGTAAATGTTCATGGTTAAATAATTTAGCTCTAATAAACAAGTGGTACTCATTTTATGAGTAAACTAGTACTTTGAATAACAAGTATTCATATCTACTACCAAAATGATTAAATAAGTACGAGCATGGCATTTTTTTTACTTTGGAGACAAGTACTCTGAAATTGCATAGGTCACAACACTAAATACATGGTATTAAGCCCCAACCTTAGATATACAAGCAAAATCATTATTTGTTTAATTATGGTGACACTTAACGGGACACCGTCATCATTTTTATACAAGATATAAGCCATAATTATGTGCCACCAAATTCTAGTCATGCATTGTAGTTGGAAATACAAATTTACTGTATTAACTTCTCATTAAAATACCATTGAATAGGGAACTTTGCACATAATTATTTTCCGCTATAGTTTTATGTGACAAATAATTGCCAAATGTAGTTCAAGTCAAAACCAGTGATGTATGAATCCAAATAACATCAAATTTAAGTCACAGATGCCTTATGACATAATAAACCAAAACTTCAAGACATTTGGAATTAGGGGTGTGCACGGTGCGGTTTGGTGCGGTTTTGGCCCAGACCGCAACCACACCGTAAGGGCTCGGTTTTTGCCCGAGCAAAACCGCACTGCACCGAAATTATGCGATGCGGTTTCGGTTCGGTGTGGTTTTTTGCGGTGCGGTTGCGGTTTAAGTGCGGTTTTTAACATATATTTTACATAGACTACAGGTAAGCAACAGAACAATGAATGTTGATTGATAATTTATGAGTTCTTTTATGTTTTGCTATTTTTCTCTCTTCATTGTATTAAATTACATCATTTTTTTACAACAGGTGATTTCATTTTTGTTAAAATAGCGCTTGTAAAGGGCCCATTATTGGGCCCTCTTTTATTGTTTTTTCTTCTCTCCTCCTTTAGTCCCACACCTTGTATAGGATTATCTTCTCTCTTCTTCCTCCTATATATTTGTATTCTCTCCTTGTATTTACACACACAAGCAATACATACAAGTTTTTGAGCTCTCTCAACATGGTATCAGAGGAAGCGGTCTCTTCTTTGCGGTCTCATTTCTCTTAACCGCCCAGCCCGCCCCCCATTTTCTGCGTGGCTTATCCGCTCCGATCTCCTATCCGCTCCGGTCTCCTATCCGCGGGCTCTGCGGTTTGCAACTCTGCATACCGCTTCTCCTCTCCCTCTCCGTGGTTCCACCCTCTTCAGGCTTCTTATAGCCACCATTCTTTCTACCTCGTGGGGTCCATCTCTTTTCTATCCGCTGCGGATTTGTCTTCTGTCCGCTGCGAGCTCCACTCCTCTATTGCTTGCTTCCTCTGCCCTCCTCGTCTTATCTTCTGTCCGCTCGAGCATCCCTGCTTCGCGTAATATCTACCTCTCTTTACTTGTCGCGCGGTCTCTGTCAAACCGTTGCGGATTCTCTCTGTCAAACTGTGCGGACTGCTCGTATCCGCACAGTCTCTCTCTCATGCTGTGGTTTTTCTATCCGCGCGGACTGCTTCTCTCTCGCTGCAGATTCTTGCGGATTGCTCATATCCGCGCAGACTGCTTGTATCCGCTCTTTGACTGCTGCTGGCTTCACCTTGACCTGGCGGTTTCTCTGTTGTGTTTTCTCCCTCTGGTCACGAACTGACTACTCGCTGGTGTCCGGCTTGACCGTGTGAACTGCTGCCTATCCGCATTTTGGTCGCGGTCTTCCTCATTCAATCTCGCGGCTTGACCGTGCGGCCTGTTGCCTTTCCGCATTTTTTTGGTGTCCGCCAGTTTGGTCGGCGGTCTCCTTGTCTTCTCGCCAGGGGTTTATCTCCTTCTCGCCGTGGCCTTGCTGCCCTACTCGCGACGGCGGTTTGCCCTTATGGGCTTGTCCGGTAACTCCTCTGGCTCGGCGGCCATCCCGCCTGCTGACCGCCAGGCTTCTCCGCCTGACCGCCCGGTTTACCCTCCAGAAGTTCTTGACGAACTGCGCATCACTACCATCTCTTTTTCAGGAAAGAAGAACTTCGTTCCTTGGGTACATTCGGTTCGATGAGTTTTTCAGGCCAAGGGCCTTCTCCATTACCTTACTCAGGCTCCTCCTACCCCTCCTACCGATGACTAGCTCCGCAATGATGGCCGAGTTAGAACCTGGATTTTGAATTCTTTAGATGGTGAGCCATATCAAATGGCTATGTATCATGAGACTGCCAAAGATATATGGACTGAACTACACTCCTTATATTCTGGACGGGACAGCCTCCAGCATCTCTACGACATCCTCACTGACCTCTTTGCTCTTGACACTGGAGGGGCTTCGGATATGACCTCATTTGTTGCTAGTGCAAAGACACTTGCTGAATCATGGATCCAGCATCAACCATTCACCAATGACGCTGCTGCTCAGCGCACTCAGAAGGAATCCGCCTGTACTGCCATCATCATGGCTCGTCTTCCCCCTCACCTTCAGAGCATTCGTGCTTAGGTCCTGGCTTCCTCTACCACACCATCTTTTTCTGATGTGTGCTCCATGATTCTTCGTGTTTCACCTCCTCAAGATACTATAGCTCCTTCTCCTCCGACCCTTCTTCAGCAGGCACCTCCACTTCTACCATTCCCTCCCTCTCCTCAGGGGGGGGGGGGGTCATTTGGGAACTCGCGCCCGTGGTCGTGGTGGCCGGGGTTGGCCGAAGTGTTCCTTCTGCGGGAAAGATGGTCATCTCGAGGCTACATGTTACAAGAAAATTGGCTATCCTCCTCGCCCGATGGCTTTTGTTGCTACCGACGCAGGTCCTCTTGATCTTAAAATTGTCCGTCTTTAGCTCCAGCATCTCCAGGGTTTGCTCAACCCACCATTTGTCTCCATTGCCTCCGTTTCGAACATAGGTACTGCTTGTCTCTCCACCGGCTTGGGTTGGATTGTAGACTCTGGCGCCACTCATCACATTACTCCACGTCAGCCTGCCCAGTATCTGAATTCCCCTTATCCACCGTCTATTGCTATGGCCAATGGAGCCACCGTTCCCGTCTCCAACTCGGGCAGATCTTCCTCTCACCTCATCCATCTCCCTTTGCTCGGATCTTCATGTCCCGAGTTTTCCGTTCAATTTACTTTCTGTGGGACGACTTACTAATGATTTGGATTGTTCTGTTATATTCACTTCCTCTTCTTTTGTTATACAGGATCGGCGGACGCAGACTACCATTATTAAAGGCCTGCTGCAGAATGGGCTCTACCTTCTCGACGACTCTCCCACCATCCTCTCTTCCGTCTCTTCAATTGATTGACATCGTCAACTTGGGAATGCTCCTCTGCCGGTCCTCCAGCGGGCTCTCCCGGATGTTTCTTTCACCCCCTTTCAGTGTGACTCATGTATCCTTGGCAAGCAGACTCGTTCCTCTTTTTCTTCACATTGTACTCTGAGCGCTGTTCCTTTTGATTTAGTGCATTCAAATATTTGGGGACCATTTAAAATTACTAGTATTTCCAGTTTTCGGTATTTTATAACGTTTATTGATGATCACTCTCGCACTACCTGGCTATACTTACTTCGTGATCGCTCCGAGCTTCCCCGTGTCTTTCGGGCATTTGTCCTCGAAACCCGTACACAATTCCACATGACCATCAAAATACTATGAACTGACAATGCTCGTGAGTACACTAGTCACGAATTTACTGCTTTATGTTCTGAGTTCGGGATTCTACATCAAACTTCCTGCGCTTACACGCCACAACAAAATGGTATTGCCGAACGCAAGAATCAACACTTACTCGATGTTGCCCATTCCCTCATGCTTCAAATGCATGTCCCTAAACATATTGGAACTCTGCGGTCTTGACCGCCTGTTTTCTCATTAACCGTCTCCCTTCCTCCATTCTCAACTATGCTACTCCGTTTAGCATACTCTTTCCCTCCACTCTTGCCTTTCTTCTCCCACCTCGTATATTTGGCAGCCTCTGCTATGTCCACCGTTTGGGGCCTTCCTTGGATAAGTTGGATCCCCGAGCGGCTAAGCATATCTTTGTTGGTTATTCACGCACCCAAAATGGGTATGTCTGTTATTCTCCTGCTACACGCAAAATTTCTGTTTCTGCTGATGTCACTTTCCGCGAGGATCAACCATTCTTTCCTGCTCCCTTACCCGACCATCTACCACCCATACCTCCTCCTCTATCCATCCCACGCCCAGTCATTCCCGCAACTACTCCACCTCTGCCGGTTACCTCTGAACCGACTATCGTTCCCTCCAAACCACCCGTTATCCGAGTCTACACTCGTCGCTCTACCACTTCCGTTGCCCCTCTGCCGTCGGTCTCTACCATGGATACTCCGCGTCCAAATGATCAGGTATCATCTTCCACTGCTCATCCTCTGGCAAACTACATCTCTCTTCATCGCCTCTCTCCCCATTTACACACTTTGGCTACCTCTCTCTCTTCGGTTGCTATTCCTAATTCTGTGAAGGAGGCACTTCAACATTCAGGATTACGAGCTGCCATGGAGGAAGAAATGTCTGCTCTCTGGTCTAACCAGACATGGTCTATTGTTCCCCTTCAACCGGGTCAGAAACCAGTTGGGTGCAAGTGGGTCTTTGTCATCAAACATCTGCCGATGACACAATTGACCGTCTAAAGGCCCGTCTTGTGGCTAGAGGTTTCACTCAATAGGAGGGGCTAGATTATGAGGAAATGTTCTCTCCAGTAGGAAGCTTAATAGTGTTCGCGTCTTCATCTCTGTTGTTGTCCATCGCCAATGGCCTCTTTTTTAGCTGGATATCAAGAATGCTTTCTTGAATGGGGATCTCCAGGAAACTATCTACATGCTACAACCACCCGGGTTTGAGACCACGGGGGAGTATCCGATTTGTCATCTTAAAAAGGTTCTATATGGTCTCAAACAATCTCCACGGGCATGGTTTGAAAAATTCAGCAAGGTCCTCCGTGAGATTGGTTTTACTCGGAGCTCGGCCGACTTCTCGCTCTTTACTCGTTACCAACCAACAGGAACGGTTATTCTGTTAGTATACGTCGACAATATTATCATTATTGGAGATGACTCTCAAGGGATACAAGCAATCAAAGTCCATCTAAACTCAGTCTTTCAGACAAAGGATTTGGGACCTCTTCGCTATTTTTGGGTCTTGAGATTGCTAGAAGGCCAGATGGGCTCACTCTCTCTCAACGGAAATATTGTCTTGACCTTCTTCATGATGCGGGTCAGTTCGGCTGCAAGCCAAGTGGTACTCCTATGGATGTGAACCACAAACTGTGTGCTCAGGCATCTGACTCGGATCTTCTTCTCCAGAATCCTGAATATTATTGCCGTCTTGTTGGAAAACTGATATATCTCACGGTTACCAGACCAGATATTTCTTTTGTTGTTGGACTTGTCAGCAGATACATGCACTCTCCTCAAAAATCTCATCTTCAAGCGATGGAATGAATTCTCAGGTACCTTAAAACCGCTCCTAGTCAGGGACTTGTCTGCAGGACCTCCTCTTCTGCTCCAACATTGGTGGCATATTCAGATGCCGATTATGCTGGCTCTCTCGATGACCGGCGATCTACGAGTGGTTTTTGCACTTACCTTGGAGGACATCTTGTCACTTGGCGAAGCAAGAAACAAGCGGTCGTTGCTCGATCTTCAGCCGAGGCAGAGTACTGGGCAATGATTCCGGTTGTATCAGAATTGACATGGCTTGAGAGTCTTCTTACTTATCTGGGTGTAAAATTACCATCATCGGCTCTTCTCCTTTGTGACAGTCAAGCCGCCATACACATCGCCAAGAACCCGGTCTTTCACGAAAGAACGAAGCATATTGAGGTCGATTGTCACTTCATTCGGGAAAAGGTTCAGATGAAGAAGCTTGACCTAAAGCATGTCCCAGGATCGAAACAAGTTGCAGATGTCCTCACGAAGGCTCTCTCCAAGGCACTCTTCTATCAATGCTTGTCCAAGCTTAGCGCATACGATTTGTACGCTCCAGCTTGCTGGGGAGTGTTAAAATAACCCATGTAAAGGGGCCATTATTGGGCCCTCTTTTATTGTTTTATCTTCTCTCCTCCTTTAGTCCAACACCTTGTATAGGATTATCTTCTCTCTTCTTCCTCCTATATATTTGTATTCTCTCCTTGTATTTACACACACAAGCAATACATACAAGTTTTTGAGCTCTCTCACCAATTTTCATAAATTTTAATGCAGTTATTTGTCTTTCTTTTTGGAGATGTCATACCAACTTATGAACTATATAATATTTTGTGAATATCATGTTTTATAGATAAATATTTTCACACTAAACTTTGTTGCAGGAGATTCATTCATTCTTATATATATCAACACTTCTTATACATTATTTTGTTTTAATTTGGATTATTAAAACTAAGAGTCTATTTTAATTGATATCCAAGTTGTCTGTGTGTGTTAGAGATACAACACTCAAACTGTTATCCCACTATAGTGTGGTCGGCTATATGGATCATTTGTCGTCATTGTGCCATATCTTGACATATTCCCACTAATGCGTACATCATGATTTCCTTATAGTTTTAAGCCTTTATTCCACTATAGTGTGTGTGGAAGTGATGATTCAGCAAAATATCTCACCTAATTATATTAACTCTGACGATAATATATCATATAAATATATCAACTCTTACTTAATATACTTAAATGTGACGTCACATAATTATAAAAAATTAAATACACAAAATATTCAGTGCGGTGCGGTTTTTGCGGTTTTCAAAATCCAAAAACCGCACCGCACTGAACCGCGCTCGGTTTGTAAAAGTTCAAAACCGCACCACACCTAAACTACACGGTGCGGTTTAAAAATCGGTGTGGTTTTTGCCGTGCGAACGGTTTTTGCGGTTTGCGATTTTTCATGCTCACCCCTATTTGGAATAGTATAAATATTGTTTATACATTTATTTAATTTGCGTCACACATGCATATTTTATCTAATACAATAGGGATAATGATTCTAAAAATTCCCAAATATATACCAGAGGTAAAAAGTGATATTAAGAGCCTATGTACAAAATTTTTGTCCAAGATAATCATTTTTAAGAGAAAATACATTTTATTTAATTGAAACCCCAAAATAATTAACTCTCAGTAAAATGAACTTATAGGGAGCTACAATGATCACCAAGAGGCGAGCTACCACAATTTGGAAAGCTCTCATCGTCCTCTACAAGTTTTATGTTGGGCAATTTTTTTTTGAAAATGACCAAAAGCCCGCAAATTAATTAAATAAGAAGTCTAACATTTATTTAAATAATTTGTCACCCATTAAATCAATCAATTCACTGCTTGAGCTATGGATAGCGCACTGTGTCTTAATCCAGTGGTTGAGATGCATCCATATGGTGTTTTATGCATCCAAATCATGGAATCAGGCGGTTATGATCCATTGCGCTGAAACCAATCTTTGTCGAGGATATGGACGGCTGTGATTTCATCTTCTCCATGAATTCAATGGTTGCAGATCAACCAAGGCTTGATATCCTCCTCCACTCCATTTTGGTGATGAGTATAGTGGAGCACCACCACCAGTTGACTCCCAAGAGGATGATGAACCTCTAGATGGTCTTTCAGTGACCGGTCGCCACTTTCTTTTGCCCAAAAATGTTCAAAATAATTTTCATGTGGCGCTGCCACTCAGAATCTTCTTCTCTGGCAATGACAACCATCTCTAAGGCCAAGAGAAGTACAAGGGAGTCCTTCTCTTTTCTGTGGTGCCCTCTAG
Source organism: Platanthera zijinensis (assembly GCA_039513925.1). Classification (NCBI taxonomy): domain Eukaryota; kingdom Viridiplantae; phylum Streptophyta; class Magnoliopsida; order Asparagales; family Orchidaceae; genus Platanthera; species Platanthera zijinensis. Next base: position 215,992,279 of record CM077080.1, read on the forward strand.
CGAATCTCCAAGGGATCTGTAGTGCTTCCTCATTTTTATGGTGGTCCAAGGCATGGGTGGCCGAAAAATCGGAGTTCTGGTGGCCGGAATCCCCATGTTAACCCACCTACATGCTACGCACTAAGGGAGTTCATATGTATACCTAAGAAGAGTTATTTGACAAAGAGCAGAGGTATGTCGACATGGCAAAGTTCATGGTGGCATAAATCTTCTTCGTGGTCTACAATCATCGACGGTAGTCTCCAAAGTGCTCTCTTGTTTTAAAAGTGGTTGGGGAGAGTAACAAAGGTAATGGGGGTGTTTAGGGGAGTTTTATAACTCTTCTATAACTATCTTCCATGAATCTCCACCACACAAGTGGCGGTTAACTATGGCCAAACACCTCTCTCTCTCTCCTCTAACCTTCACTCTAGCCATATAAATGATGGGACATACCCCTAAAGGATTGATCAGGGTCGAGATAACCTTAATTTGAATCTAAATATTGGGTAAGGTTAGTTCAAAATGAAGCCGAGGGCTTGGGTTTGATCATTCTTGTTCAACCTATGACCATATTGACTACTTGACCCCATCAAATGATGCCTTAGGTCTCAAATAAGTCTAGCCATGCCTAAAAGTCTACTAAGAAAGTTTGTGTCATCTAATTATATGAGAATTATGTTAGGGTTGACTTTATAGTTGACTTTAGGAGAATGTGACACCTTGATGGAACCATAGTGACCTAGGTGCAAATATCAAGTCTAAGTGACAACCATGATACTTAAGGTCATCTTAAGTCTAATTGAACATGGGCATGACCTATAGCACTCACCTTGAGAGGTAGACAACTCATTGGGTCATATGGTCACCCTAGGTTAGACTACACTATAATTACACCATCACTCTAGCTTGGTTTGATAAGTATTAGAGAGCTAAAGTTAACATAGGATATCAATAGACCAATGCTAATCATACTATGTTCTTTATATGATATAGAGTTCACGCCGTAATGCTTACTGTGTATGTGAACAACATGATTATTATTGGTTTTGATGAGAGTGAAATTGGTGAGTTGAAGATGAGATTGGGCAAGGAGTTTTAGGTAAAGGACTTGGGGAAGCTAAGCTATTTCCTTGGGATTGAGGTAGTTCGCTGTGTAGAGGGGATCATTTTATCCAAATGAAAATGTGTGCTAGATCTGCTCAAAAATACAGTTATGTTGGGGTGCTAACCCATGAGCAAATTGATAGAGAGAGGTAACAGTTGTTGGTAGGCCGTTTGATTTATTTGAGTCACACTCGATCCGAAATATCTTTTTTTGTAAGTATGGTGGCCTTCTATATGTATGATCCTAGGAAGGGTGATATAGATGTCATATACATGATTCCTAGGTACTAAAAGAGTGTAAAAGGAAATGGGCTAATCTTCTGAAAGAATGAACATTTAAACAATGAGGGCTATTGTGACTCTGAATGACTAGGCTAATCTTGTTGATGACTTGAGGTCCGCGTTAAGATATTGCATGTTTATATGGGCAATCTAGTATTTTGGAAGAGCAAAAAGCTGACTATAGTTGCAAGATCTATGGTCGATGTAGAGTACAGAGTCATGACCTTAGGTGTGGTAAAAATGTTATGGTTGAAATCGTTGCTTGCAGAACTCAAGACAACCCAAGGAGGGAAAATGATATTGTTGTGATTGAAAGTCAGTTATTAGCGTTGCAAATAACCCTCTCCAACTTGGTAGAACAAAGCACGTAGAGCGAGAGAGACGGACAAGTTTTTCTTATTGAGGAGAAACTAGATGGTGGGATACTAAAGTAGAGACATATTGTTAGAAAAGATCAATTGACTGATTGTCTAACTCAATGACTCATCTCACTGGATTTATTTAGGTTGAGTGGCTAATTGAGCTTGGTGGATATCTTTCGCCCTCCTTGAGGAGAACGTATTTTTTGATTAGTGTACATTTAGCGTAGATTGGTTTACATTTAAAACTCTCATTCTTGTATTTAGTCTCATATGTCCAGTATGTATTTGACTCCCCTCTAAAGTGTATAAATAGGGGAGCAACGTAAACCGACTTGTATAGTTGTATATAATAAAAATATTATTTTCCTATTTCTACTATAATTAATTAACTGCAACAATTAAAATTAATTATTAATTGTTTTATCAAAATGTTTAATTAATAATAGTAATGACAAATAAGTATTACAATTGAATTTATTTAAAATGTGTTTATCCGAATAATTATATGATTACTTTTATTAATTTTAAAAAGATAAATAATTATTCATTTGTAAATAACTAAATATATTTATCTTATTAGTTTTATTCGGTAATTTTATCAAGCCACTACCATATTTAGGAAAATTGATAATTTGCTCGCAATTATGCAAAATTTTATTAGGTTGATGGGGTTCTCCCTAAAGATTTTCGAGTCAAAACAGAAGTAATTCGACCAAAATGCTCGAGCAAACCGACCCGATCAAACATACCATGCACGCAAGTCTCGCACGATCGAAGGGACAAAAAACACCTCAAAGTGACAAACAACTCGAACACGAAGCACCCACACAGAGCATGCACGCGTAGCAAGCAGCACAGTCCACACGCGCAGTGAGCACGCACACGCAGTCCAACACGCGCAACGCGCGTGCGTGCCGCGCACCGGTGGCCACCGCGCTGCTTGCGCACGTGCAACCCATCAGTGGCCAACACACTGCATGCGCACGCTCGCACACTGGCAGCCGTCGCCGCAGCTAGGCAACCTGCCTGGGGCGCACAAACCGCCATGGGGGCACGCGTGTTATTTCATGAAAATTGGTGATCCAGGTGATCGGAACAAAACGACGTCATTCGTCAATCAGGATCCAGCCCGGCGCAATTATAAGCACGTATCTCCAGAAAACTATAAAAAGGCCCCCAGACTTTTATTTGAAGACAAGGAACTCCAAAGACTAGTGAGAGCTCTGAGTTTTTTCGGCAAGAACGTGACACTTAGATCGTTTCTCTGTTTCGAACTCGCTCCGCTCCCTCTCTAGCGTGCACAATGCCTGACGTTCACTTGGACGATTTTGTGGCACTGGAAAGCGCTCTCGTAGATGCTCCTCTGAAGACACTTCAAGTTTTTATGGCCTTGACATTTTTCTCCACAAGGATGCTCTCATCCAAGCTCCGTAGATGCTCCAATCCAAGCTTTGTGGATGTTCTTATCCTAGCATCGTGGATTTAGTATATTTTTCGCTCTTTCTATATTCAAAGCTTGTAACAGAGTGGTGACCTATCACCCTCCGAGGAGACTCCCAATACAGGTAAACTCAAAAGCTAAATAGTGAATTTTGTGCCGGCACAGATCCGACTTCATTGTTTTCACCCTTTCTGGGTTTTCTACGGTAAAAAAGGCCCTTGTCATTGCTGCTGTATTTTCATTGATTGTTTATGCGCCCGAACCAACTCTGAACGAAGGCGGTCCGATTCTCTAGACCAGAGGAAAATCGGGTGACCTGAAATAGTTTGGTATCATCTATGGGAAAGTGTTCTCAACTCTGCAACAACTCTCTGGAAATGACGCTTACCCTACGCAAGTACCCCCAACTAATAACAATGGCGAGGAAAATCGCACAAATCGCTAGTGACACAACACTAGAAGAGTGCAACGAGCTAACCCATACCAACGCGCCTGCAGTCAACGCCCCACTTCATGAAGGAGCCACCACTGTCGCATCACAGACATGTGCGGAAGAGTGCAGGTGCCTGATAAAGGAGCGTCAGACAAAGATGCTCATCTCACTAAGAGACTTAGGGGATCATCGTGCCTCCAATGCGGTCATCACTCCAGGAGGCTAACTACCACTGATCCTAAATCATTCTGCGCATGAGGACACTTCCCGCTCTAAGAAACCCATCGTAGAAGAGTTGTTTGACTCTGATAACTCCACACCGCTCACATTACTCGATGGGCTTCCTGGGCACACACTGGGTGATACTCACTCGAATAAGAAAGCTACCGCTGTGCCCTATATAAGACTTGCTTGCGAGGAAGTGAGATGCATGATTAAGGTGGAATATGAGCACGGGGGCACAATGGTACAAACGTATGATACTCTATCTACCTCGACTCCCTGCTAGCTCCATAAGTCTTTATGCATCCCATTCCGCCCGGGTTTAAGCTCCACGACTTCGAGATGTTCGATGGGACGAATGACCCTCTAGAGCATATTAGGCACTTTATAACTATCATGCACATCTACAGTGTCCTAAACTCTCTCCTGTGCCAAGTGTTCTCGACAACATTGAAAGGAGAAGCTCGCACCTGGTTCCATTCTTTGAAAGAAGAAAAAATCAAGAACTTCGCGGTATTAACTCAACTTTTCACGGATCAATTTGTCGCCAACCGGTGAATCGTTCGAGAGCCTTCATGTCCCTCAGTGATCCGACAGACCGAGAGAGAGTCGCTTAAGGATTTAATTCGTCGCTTCACTACGAAGGCATGTCAGATTCTGGGGGTCAACCCCGAGCTCCTTCGTAATACTTTCCTTGGAGGGATCTGACCAAAAAAATTCCACTCCATACTGATGAGAGACGGTGCCTAGCTACAGTGACCTCGTACACCATGTCGAGAACTAAATTACGACTGACGAGGCAATTGAAGCACATAGGCTATAATTCGAAAGAAGCTTGAAGAGGAAGAAGAATCAGGAGCTACTACGAGATCCTTGGGGGATCAACGAGCATCAAGACAATCCCTGCCAGGATTGAGGAACTTGTTCGTATTCGAAATACAGTCCCCTCAACACCTCTCAAACAAATATACTCCTTGTCATTCGCAACGACTATGTTATAAGACGATCCAAGCGGCTTCCTCCAAACACTGGCAACAAGTCACAATATGGTGATTTCCACGCGGCATGGACACATAACTCAAGATTGTGCTCGACTTAAGGAAGAAATCGATCACCTCATCCTCCAAGGGCTCCTTAGAGAATTTTTGGAGACACGAGCACCAGGACAGATAGCCTTGAGTATGTCCGAGGGTATCTCTGAGAATCAATGCCCCCAACACAAGGAATCTTCCCGGTAACTAGAACGTATGGAGCCTAAGCCACATATATAAGTAATTTCCGTTTTTCCTGCTTTAAGACAATAAGCTGTGAGTTCAAACTTGCACGATACCTTCAATATTACTATAGTCATTCCCTGAAAATCATTACAGATATTCAAGAATAAATCTCCGCACATTTACAACAACTGTCTCCGTGCAGCGTACTAATTTACAACAACTGCCTCTAGGCAGCGTGGTCATATTTATAGCAACTACCTCTGGGCAAAGCTCTCACATTTATAGCAAATGCATCCGGGCAGCACGCTCACCTACAATAATTTCTTCCGGGTAGCCCACTCAGCGATAATATCTGCCTCCATGCAGCGTACTCACATTTACACCAACTATATCCAACCAACACACTCATCTATAATAATTACCTCCGTGAAGCACACTCACATTTACAGCAACTACCTACAGGTAGCACACTCATCTACAACAAATGCCTCCGGGAAGCCCCCTCACATTTACAACAACTGCCTCCGGGCAGCACGCTTATCTACAGAAACTGCCTTTGTGCAACACACTCCCATATACAACAACTATCTCCGGACAATGCACCCATTTACAACACCTGCCTTTGGGAAGTGCGCTCATCTACAATAACTGCCTCCGGGAAGCACACTTATCTATAATAATTATCTCCGGGCAGTGCACTCGTCTTTAGCAACTACCTCCAAGTAGCGCGCTTATATTTATATCAACTATCTCCGGGCAATGCGCTCATCTATAGAAACTACCTCTGGGCAGTATGCTCACATTTAAAGAAACGGCCTCTAGGCAGCGTACTCACATTTACAACAACTACCTTCGGGCATTGTGCTTATCTATAATAACTATCTCTAGGTAGCCACTCATCTACACCAGTTGCCTCTGGGTAGTGCACTCAAATTTACAACAAGTACCTCTGGGTAGTGCATTCATCTACAACAGTTGCCTCTGGACAACATGCTTATCTACAGTGACTGCCTTAGGGCAGTGCACTCACATTTACATCAACTGCATCCGGGCAGCGTGCTAATTTACAGCAACTGCCACCAGGCAGTGCGTTCATTTATATCAACTACCTCTAGGTAATGCAGTCAACTACAACAACTGCCTCCGGGCAGTACGCTCATATTTACAACAACTATCTCCGAGAAGCATGCTCATCTACAACAACTGCCTCCGTGCAGTGCACTCACATCTACAATAACTACCTTTAGGCAACACGCTCATTTACATCAAATGCCTCCGGACATAGCACTCACATTTTAGGCAACTGTCTTTGAGCAGCAAACTCATATACAATAACTATCTCCGAGCAGCACACTCATCTATGGCAACTGGCTTCAAGCAATGCGCTCGCTTCAATAACTGCCATGTAGCAGTGCGCCTATAGAACATATCCCAAGTTCTTCCGAGACATGAATAAACAAAGGTTCTTCACCGCCTCTCAAATAGAAGGACCCTGAGTCCTTTCACTCTGCGGTAAGAATGAACCCTAAATCCACCTACGCCTCAAGAAAGGATCCAACCATAAAAACTTCTCTTAGCTCATCCATGGACAGAACTCAAATTTTCCAGCATCATCCGATAAGAATGAACTCTGAGTCCATCTGCGCCGATAAGGAAAGGGGGTAGACTATCCCACTCATCACACTCAAGAAATAAGTCTCTAATGCCAACGCTCGGTGACAATTTTCAAAGGTAGTGCACAACACGCGAGAAATGTGAAGTGCCAGATGCTTTTGGACCACTGCAACATCCAAAGTTCAAAATAGGAGAACGTCTTCGCGAAACACCGCAAATGTCACTAAACGCACAAGGAATATGAAGCACGTAATGTGCAGAAGTACATTATAGTGCTAGGTCATTCCCACCACTGCCATCACAAAAGCAATGCTCATAACAACTACTACTAGGGTCTCTCGCCTAATAGCAATTGTAGATTTTCACCTCACAAAGCAAGCTCTAGTAATGCCCAAGTCATCAACGTACACATCCATGTCAAACGGAAAGGACTTTCCTTGTCGCAAGCAAAAAATAACTTGTGACGCATGCTTGGTAAAATAACTCGAATATCGCGACCCTAAGGACAAATAATCATGGTCAAAAATTTCCGGGCTTGACGCTTTGCGGATTACTACCCTTAGAAATTTGGGGGCATTTGATGTGGTTCCCCCTAAAAATTTCTGAGTCAAACTGGAAGGATGATGGGAAGAATCGCGACTATAAACGATAAAGACAAGCACACCTTATCGAATATAGTATAGGATTTATATAAATCAAGGTCATATTAGACTCGTAGAGGTGATCCTACTTTGAAAAATCGCTATTATCTTATCAAATAGAAATTTGGAGTTGGTTTGTAAGATTATAGAGTCTAAAAACTAATTGAATAAAATGGATTGAAAATGACGATTAAAACTAGCACTCGATATTTGAATCACCTTGGACTAAGAAAATAACAAAATGAAATAGGAATTCAATTCTCTTGTTGAAGAGGATTTTTGGCCGTGGATGTTCCCGAAGCATGAACACTCCTCTCTCAAGGATTATGCTCAACTAAGTTTAAGTGTATTGACTGAACTCTCGTTCTCAAATTGCATCGCCTAAGACTTGGTTTAGGTTGTGAACATTGCTATTGGATTTCACTCAATTTGTGAAGAGTTGCGTCATCATCTCTCGAGGGTTGCGTTCTACTCTTTTTTACTTATGAGTGATCGATTCGTCTCACGAGCCTCTCAGCTAACTAAAGAACAAATACAAATATGAAAACTATATATTGATTATATAGTCTCAATGATTAGATCAAAGGTAAATTGTAAGCGCTCAATAATTTAGAGAAAAGAAATTCTAAATCATAACTAAATAAACTTCATCCTTGGGTCATCTCGATCGAGTATTATAAGAATTAGTTATTCATGTAGATAGAGGAATCATTAGCATAAGAATAATACATGATGAACAAAGAGAAGTGATAGTAGAGAAACAATATTTTATTACTATGAAAGGGAAATTACAAGAAAGCTAAAGAGTTACAAGTGAATGAAAATTACAAGTTAGCTAGAACAAGAAATAAAGAAGAGTACACGAAACCTTAAATCGGCTAAAATAGTGCAAAATTTGATTCCTTAGTTGCTGAAGAAGCTGACTTTTTATATATGAAAAGTACATGTTACACACCCTAAGTACACGCCCGCGACTAGGGCGTGTTTATGGCGTGTTGGCATGAGGCATGATCTGAATTAAATTATGGCATTATGGGCATATCACGCCCCTTGGTCATGCCCCTTGGTCACGCCCGTGGAAGAGGGGTGTGACCTTTGGAAAATTGCTTCTAGCTGGAACTCTTGGCGGGCCGGCATGTTACGGCTAATCCGCATGATGTACACGAGCATGACTATCGAAGGTCACAAGCATGTTGGGGGCATGATCGCTGACGTGATTGCTGGCTTGATCGTTGGAGGCGTTACATAAGTGTGACATGGAAGTCACTCCTCCTGGCCATGGGCGTGACTGCTGGACGTATAAAATAAATTGACGTGGTACCTTATTCTAGTTTGTGACACGAGCTTTAGGCGCGACCCTTATCATACCCCAGGTACACGCCCGTGACCTGGGTGTGTACTTTGTGATTTTTTTCATATTTGCTCCAAATGTTCTCCAAATCCTGCTAGCTCTCCTCAAACTGTTATATGCAGCCAAATTTAACTTGAAATCATAAAATAAAGCATTTTAGCATATAAATACTTAAAAAGTAAATTACAAATTAATTAATAATAAAATAGACAAAAATATAGATAAGCAAGAACTTATCAAACACCTCCATACTTACTCGTTTGCTCGTCTCGAGTAAATAATTATTCATAAGGGTAAGAAAATCTAATGCTAGTTAGTTTTTTGAAAACTAAAGAGTAAAATGCGAAGTCTTATGTCAATGTCTATAAAAATTCGAGCAGAAAATATTCTTGGCATACACTATAGTTTATGAATTTTCGAAAGTGCATTTGTAATTATTTATTTTTACTTTTAAATAGAGTCAACGATAAATCTTAAAGTTATGTAAAGAGAGAAAATAACGTGATTGTTAAATTACTAGACATCGACGCTTGGGATGATCTCCAAAGAAATCCATCAATGACGATATACATAGGCTTGCCCGTTCACACCTTATCCACTACACTCGAAACTAATCAACTTTACAGATTATTAGGACTTTAGTAGGATGTAATGCAAGGCTTGGGTTTAAAGGTGAGGTAGACAATGATAAACATGTAGGATTATCACACTTAAACCAAAATTCATTGAGCTAAAAAGAATAAATGCTACCGTAAAAATGGTATCCCGATACTTGAATTTTGCTATGTGGATACTCCTTGAAACCTACACAATTTTTTTTATGTTTTTCCCATTACAAAGCTTTTTTTCTTTTTATATGAGAATTTTTTTATTTCTTGTGCCTTTTTGGACAAACACCCATAATAATTTTTTCAAAATTTCTGCTTTCCACCATATCACCAAAATAGACCCTAATTTTTAATACAATTCTAGCTCAAAAAATTAAGTGTGTAATTAAGTTAGACTTTTTGTCTTTAGTGATAAATATGGTGGGGGTGAATCAATAAAAGGGTAAAAGATCCAAATTTGTGTAAGCAAGGGTTGTTATATTGGGTTTGGAAAACAAAGACTCAAACTATTCAAGAAAAAGCCTAAATCATTTTCATAGAGCAAATTAATTTCTAAAGTGCACATGCTTCCAAGATAGCTGGGAGCAAGTTCTAGACATAGATAAACGACACCCTTTTGTTCCAATCAAGTAATAGTTGTCTCACAATCTTCTACACACTCACATAAATTATTGTTTGATAAAATTGGATTTAGTTTAGAAGTAAAATAAAATCTCTTTATGCAATTAGAAAAATCAAAAAAATTAGATTTTTGTCAAGAATGTGATTCTACACAAATACTACTTTAATACATGCGTTTGACTAGAAACACGGCATGACAAACAATTTTACTCAAAAGATTCAAAATCTATTCTAGCACTAAAAAATTTGTAGTACACATGAAAAATTAAATTTACTTGAATCATAAATTAAGTAACCTAGGAGGTTTTGACAAGCTAAAGCAAATTAATTAATTCCTAATTTTTTTTTGTTAATTCTTAGATTTATGCCAAGAATGTGATTCTACACAATACAACTTTAACGCATGCATTTGACTAGAAATACGACATGACAAACAGTTTTGCCCAAAAGATTCAAAATATATTCTAGCACTAAAAAATTCCTAGTTCACATGAAAAATTAAATTTACTTGAATCATACAATTAAGTAAACTAGGAGGTTTTGACAAGCTTATACAAATTAATCAATTACTAATTTTTTTTTATTAATTTTTAGACATCCCAGAGGTCTACCCTGTGAGGAGTTCATATCGATACTAAGAGATATGCTTGGATGACTAACCCAAATCTCCCTTCCTAAGAAATAAATTTTTGATTTTCTAATTTTTTTTTGTTATTTTTGCTATATAAGTAGTAGTGGGCAAAAAGCATGAGCCTGACCCTGCAAAAGCCCGACGGTCCGCCACGGGAAAAGCTCAGCCCGGGCCAAGGCCACGCTTGGGGCCTTATCGGGCCCCCATTTTAGAAGGTTGCCTGACCTGGTGCCCGACCTGGGCCAAGCCGGGCAAAGCCCGGGCGCCAGACTAGCCTGAGCCCGACACTTGGGCTAAGCCAGAAATCCCGCCAAGGCATGATTTTATTGATTTAATTCCGCCTTTGTTATTTAGGCCGGCCGGCCCGTGCCGGCTTGTAGGGCCTTATTGGGCTCCCTCTTTAAAAGGGAGCCCGACCGGCCTGACCTGACTCAAACTGAGCCCGGGCCGAGCCCGATTGGAAAAAAGCCTAGGCCCGACCGGGCTGACCCAAGCCCGGCCCGGTCGGGCTTTTTGGACACGACTGTATATAAGTGAAAAGAGACATCTAAAAATTATCATCAATTTTTTTGGAATTTTTTGGAATTTTTTTTATTTTTTTAAAAACTAAACTACAAAAGTACACCCCTATATTTAAAATTAAGCATTGACCCCAATATTTAAAATTAAGTATGAAGTTCTTAATTTAAAATTTTTAAAAAATAATAACTAAGAGAGGTTATAAGGAAGCTTCCATGATTCATTGTCGGGGTGGCCATATTTAATCTAGGGGAAAAACCTACAAAACATGTTAAGACAAGAAACAAATAAAATAAATAGATAACTATGGGGTGCCTCCCACAAATGTTTTGTTTAGCATCACATAGCTTCACTAAACGACAATTCTCCAAAATATTTGGAAGATTTTGCGTTTCAATTTTTCTGGTCGAAGGGTCGCCGGGTTGATACAATTTTAGATGGTGTCCATTTACTTTAAATAAGCCATTTTCGGGTGCTCAATTAGCGCGGTCCCGTATGACCAAACTTATTTTACTACAAAGGGGCCGAACCATTGAGATTTTAGTTTTTCCGAAAAAGTCTTAGTCTAGATTAAAGAGTAGGACTAAGTCTCCCGACAAAAAAAGATTTAGGGATTTTTATTTTCCTATCATAATAAAACTTAGTTCTCTCATAAAATTTATTGTTTTTATAGGCATTTGCATGTCATTCATTTAATTCATTCAATTGAAATTTCTAGTGTTCGAAGGCTAAGTTTATATTTAAATTTAAAAATTTGAGCGCTAAATATGCATAATGTTCTAGTTCTACCGGTAAATGATACACTTTTTCATAGACTAATCAGTATGGTGTACAACCGATGACAGTCTTGTACGCAATTCGATAAGCTCACAAAGCATCGTCTAATTTTAACGACCAATCCTTCCTATTGATTGACATCATTTTTTCTAAAATTCTTTTTAATTCCCTATTAACTAATTCCACATGATCATTGGCTTATGGGTGATAGGCAGTAGAGAGTGTGTGTAACGCCATACTTAGCTAAAATTTTAGCAAGTTGTCATTTACAAAAGTGCGTGCCCCTATCACTAATAAGTGTGTGTAGTGTGCTAAATTTTGAAAAAATTTTTCAAGAATTTTACTATGACTCTCGCATCGTTGGTGAGAAAAGCATGTGCTTCCGCCACCTAGACACGTAATCGACCGCAACAAGAATATATTTATTATTAAAAGATAACGGTAACAGACCTATGAAATCTATTCCCCATAAATAAAAAATTTCGCATTCTAGAAAAATATTCTGGGGCCTTTCATCCTAGTTAGAAATGTTACCTGACCGTTGACAGCTATTGCATTTGCTCACAAAAGTCAGAGCATCCTTGAATAAGTTGGGTGAAAGTATCTAGCGTCAAGGGAGGGGGGGGGGGGGGTGAATAGGTGAGTTTTGAGTCTTTTCGCGGAATAAAAAACAATAACAAAAATAAGCACACAGAACACAGAGATTTTTAATGGTTTCCTGAGTTGGGTACGTCCACTTTCCCGCCTCGCCTATCTACCACGAAGGGCTAGATTCAACTACTTCACCTTTATCTCAGATTACAACGAATCTTACATCTCGGAGCCTTAACTCCTACAACTCGGAGATAACAATTCTACCACTCGGAGAACAACCTCTCCTACAACTCGATCCAAACATGGATCTACAACTCGGAGGAAAAACCTCCTACAAAAGTAAAGAAAGATTTACACAATAAAGATTACAGAAAATCCTATTCAGATCTAAAATCTTCAATCCTTTGTTCTTCAAAAAGGTTGATCATGAATGACATGAAGAACATGAAAAATATGTATGCTATGAAGACTTTGATCTGAAATCATGGATCGGCTAGATCTGAGAGAATTAGAATCTTCAAAGAGCAACGATCTAGTCGATTTGGTGGAGGAAGATCAAATCGTACAACACAGTCGTCGGCCGAGTGAAATTCGCGAAATATGTACGGGAGCCAACATAAGTTTTTTTTTCGAGATGTTTCTTGATTTGATTTTAGCACAAATAGGGTTGATGGAAAATCCTCCCTAAATATATATAGGAATCCTCCTTTGCAATAACTAGAAAAGATATTCCATACCGGGAAGGTTGCAAGTTACTATACATGATAATCTGGACAAGCCGAGCAAGTTTTTGAAAAACAAAAGAAATAACCCAAGTATAATTCATCAAGTATCGTCGAGTATAGTCAAGTATACTCGCCGAAAAACAATGAATCTCGACGAAAAACACTTGGATAAATTCAGCCCGAATGAACTTATCACTCGATGCTTAGCAGGAGTATCGACTGATACACTCGACACATAAGCTCAGTGATATTCGACGAATATGACTTGGAAAATCTAGAGAACTAAATTCAGAGACTCAAAGGTATACCCAATGAATCTCGACAAATTCGGCGTGTATCGACATGTATATTCGACGAATTCGGCGGGTATCAGAAGATACACTCGACAAATTCGACAAGTAGACTTGATGATACTCGATGATTTTTACTTAACTAATTTTTCAAACCTCAGAGATTTTACCCTAAGAAAATACGACAAATTCAACGAGTTCTAGTAGGTATACACGATGAATTCGATGAGTACCAATGAGTATACTCGACGAATTCGATGAATATCCCTTATAACACTCGACGAATTTTACTTGGGTAAAATTCTGTTCTGCTGATTCCAAGTCCTTGTCCTTCCTGGTCCCTTCTAATGCACTTGGGATAGAAGTACACCCCAATAGAGAGATTACATGTGTGTCAACACATTGACTTATATAATGAAGAATTATATTGCATAGTCCTGTGTTTACTGACCCACTGTAACCTGACATTGGTGTGTACTTAGTAATATAGTCTACAAGCACATAACTAAACACACAACATCAAATACAATCTCAATTCATCTTAGCTTAAGGGGACCCTTCTTCAAATCAGGGTTATTGTGAGTACAATACCCAACAATGGGCCAATACCCCAACTTTAGCACCTTCCTTGTAGTCCAGTTCACTTGATAATGTACACCGGTTGGTCCTTCGTAGCAGTGCCACAAAATTTGGATGCCTTCCTCGCCCGATATACACCTTCTTACCACTTGGTCCACGCAGACACAAAATAAAAAGGGGTTCTCACAAAAATAATTTTTCAAACCTGACAAGAATTTCTTCTTTTGTTTACTTAAATACTTTTTTGGAAGGACCCATGCCACTAAATAACTGGCAGGATCCACGTACCAAGGGGTGGAGAATTCATTACCTTATCGGTGATGAGGAGGCGCTCTTCGAGGAATTTGTCATTATTTCGGCCTCCACTAGTGCTCCTGCAGCTGGATTCTCCAACCTTGAGAGGTGGTCTACCGCCAAGTTCTCCGCTCTCTTCTTATCTCGAATCTCCAAATCGAATTATTACAAAAGAGAATCCATCTTAGTAGTTCAGGTTTTGCGTCTCCTTTATTCAATAAGTACTCGAGAGTGGAGTGGTCAGAAAAAATAATTATTTTTGAAAGCGTTATATAAGAAAAGAATTTAACAAATGCAAAATAATTACCAAAAGCTCTTTTTCCATTGTTGTATAATTAGCTTGAGCGGATGTTAGTGCTTTACTAACGCAATAAATTGAGTGAAAATATTTATTCACCCATTGGCTTAAAACAACTACAGCAAAATTACACACATCATACATAATTTTGAACTGCAAAGACCAATCTGACGCTATTAGAAATGACGAATTAATAAGTTTATTTTTAATTTTGTTAAACACTTTATAACATTAATTCATCATCAAAAATAAAAGTGGATTATTTTTCCAATAGACGCGTTAAAGGTTTTGTAATTTTTGAAAAATCTCGAATAAATCCTCTATAGAAACTTGTATGTCCTAGAAAACTTCTAAAAAATTTAATGTCAGTAGGTGGTGAAAGTTTTTCTATGACCTCGATCTTGACCCTACCGACCTCGATCCCTTTGCTCGAAACTTTATGGCCGAGGACTAATCCCTCTCGGACCATAAAGTGTCATTTCTCCTAGTTGAATGTCAAATTCATGTCTTCGTAGCATTGAAGAATACAATCATGATTATTTAAAATATTTTTAAATGAATCGCCACAAATAGAAAATTCTTTCATAAAGACTTCCATGATGTCTTCCACTAAATCGTCAAAAATAGCCAATATACATCTTTGAAATGTACCCGATGCGTTATAATGACCAAACAACATCCTCTGATAGGCGAAGCTGCTAAAGGGATAAGTAAAAGTGATTTTCTCTTGATCTTCGAGCACGATTGAGATTTGAAAATATCCTGAAAGACATCAAGAAAACAATAGTGGGGGTGGCCGAAAAGACGTCTAAAATTTGGTCTATGAAGGGTAATAAAAAATAATCCTTACGGGTGGCATCATTAAGTTTTCTATAATCGACGCACATCTGCCAACCTGTAACAATACGGGTTGGGATCAACTACTTATTTTCATTTGAAACTACTGTTATTCCACCCTTCGTAGGCATGACTTGCAACGGGATAACCCTAGTGCTATCCGAAATTGGGTAAATAATACCTGCATCTAATAATTTAATTATTTCGGCCTTAACGACATCCTTCATATTAGGGTTGATGCGTCACTGATGTACAACCCCATATTCGCTAAGTGGGTCCTCTCGGCAAGTTCAGGGGTTTGTAGGACATTCAGGTCCAAGTGTCCAAGAAGGTGAGTGGCGCATGCAGAGCCGCACTCGCCTAGAGGAGCAAAGGGCACCCGCCCCTATCAGGAAGGAGGGCTCCCGCCAATATAAGTCCATGGCAGGCGGGAAGGCTCTCGCCCATACAGGCGAGCGGCAAGTCAATCTCGCATCCGCTATTTTAGGGGACCTTCGGAGGCGAGTGCCTGGCCCACCCAACACTCTCCCCCTTTAGGCGAATGGTGCCTTCATGGACCATTCACCCAGTGGGGTCCAGAGGCAGAATTACCTAGATGCCCTCGAAGGACTGCAAATAGCCTTCCAGAACAGCAGAGTTATGCTATTGGTAAACCCAATTGGGATACGTATAATGATTCTAAACAGCGGAGTTATGTTGTTGGCAGATCAAGGTTGGAAATATATAAATAGAACCGAGGGGGCACCTTCTGAGAGAGGGACCAACAATTTTCTCAGCTTCTTTCTTCTTCAAACTCTTTCCAAGGTGCCCAAGCTCAGCACTGGCATGGGAGAGGAAGAGCTCTTGGATCTTCCGGGTGTGTGGTGGAATCTCCTGGCTGAGACCTCGGTTCTATTCCTAAGTTCCTGAATTTCCAGCCTTGTGTGCTAGTAAGAAGGAAGTAGGTGTGAGGCCATACCCTTTTGGGACCCCGAACTCCATAGAGACCGATTTTCAGTTTCAACACTTTGCTGTGGTAAGCGTGGAGAGTGGCTAGCACAGAAGAACCTCAGCTAGTTCAATGGATCGAGACAAAGGGAAAGGATCTGTTCGGGAGCAGTCACCACCCTTGCCGGGTCTTACGACTGTAGGAATGTTTGAGGATTTCAGAAAGGAGGTCACGGAGACCTTACACCATTGGATCAGCGCCACTCACGGTGAATGCTCAACTCCCACCATCTAGTGGTCGTATAGCCCACCCTGGGCGAGAATGCCCCTGTCAAGCAGATCAGGAGGGAGAAGGAAGGCGAGACGCATGTGCAGGATCCCGCTAAGCGAGAAATGTTCCCCGACTCACCGAGTGCAGGCCAGATCAGTGAGGTGATCCTGCGAGAGCCACCCACTCGCGTGATAGGTAGGAGCCCCTTCAACGAGTTGGCAGTGTCAGCCCCTATTCTAGAGGGGTTCAGGGAGCCGAAGATGTCTTACTATACTGCCAGGGATGATCCCGTTCAGCACGTCCATTGGTTCGAGGATGCAGTCTCTATAAGGTAGATGACCGACACTTTTAAGTGTCATCTCATTGCCATCTCCTTCAAAGATAAGATGAGGGACTTGTTCCACCAGCTTCCCAATAGGTCAATTTACTGCTACGCAGACCTGCGCCGGGCTTTCCTATTGAGGTTCTCGACTTTGAAGAAGAGGAAGAAGGGGGCGGAGTTTCTTTTCACAGTCAAGCAGGGATCAGAAGAAACCTTAGCGAGTTAGTTGACCGGTTCCAGGAGGAAGTCCTCATTGTGGAGGAAGTTCCAGGGTTTACCCTAATGATGGATTTTACCTTGGGGTTGTAGGAAGGGTTCTTTAGGGTGGACTGAAGCGGAGGCCGCTGCTGTCTTTAGAAGAGGTAATGGAAGAGCGGCACAGGAGATCAAAGGAGAGGTAGCAAACCCCAACTTTGCTAGGTAGCTGGCTAGGATGGGAGGGAGCGAGGAGAAGGAGTAGGGGACAAGCAGGTGATGACTAGTTTTATTCATCGTTTTTGGGGTCATTTAGTAGCCTAAAAGTCTAAGTTTATTTATATTCCATGCTTGTTATTTCATGTTTTAATGTCTTTTCATAAAGTATAAATTCCTAGTTTAATTATTTGTGTTATGCATTTTTATGTTTAATTTTATGATGTTTATGTTCTATGGTTGACTTGTGTTTCATTTTATAATATAAATATTATTATATTATGTTATGTTATTAAGTTTAGTTTAATTTTAATAACCAATATTATGTTACTATATGTATTATGTTATGTTTAGTAATTATAACTAATGTTATGTTATAATATTTAAGGTTATGTCTTATTTTGTTTAGTTCTATTTTTAATAACTAGTTAATAGTATGTATGTTATGTTTGTAATATTTATTTTTATTTTACTAATGTTTTGTTTTGATTTATTTTGTAGGTTCATGCACTTATGAGCAGCCCCCCTACATGCTACCCGAGCCCAAGCAAGCAGCCCCTTTAACCCGAGCCCAATTGGAGCAGCCCACTTGATGAAGCCCGAGCCTCCTCTCTCAAGTAAGCAGCCCGAGCCCCCATGCAGTCCACTTGGTGCAGCCGGCCCTTCATTTGGAGCAGCCCAAGCAGCCACCTAGTCTACCCGAGCCCACCTACAAGCCCTACAAGCAGCCCAAATAGCCCATTTTTACCCATGCTTGGCCGGCCACATGCATGCACCTTGCCACCTTCCTCTTCTCTCTCTCTATCATTCAATATTTTGCATGCATGCATTCTTCCATCCACATGGCCAAACCCCCCTCTTTCCCCTCATTAATTCCATACATTCATTCTCTCTCATTTATTATTTTCCACCCTCTTTATTCTACATGCATTCCCCCCTATCTATTTTATTTTTATATTTTCATTTCCATAAATATCATACATTGAATCCTCCCACTCTCTCTCCATCATTAAAACTCATGCATGAATCATCCCTCCATTATGCGGCCGGCCACCCCTTGGCTTCCCCCTCTTCATTCCCATCTAGAATCTTCCCTCCTCTCCTATATAAAGGACCCCTTCCCCTCTTGTTCAAGAAGTAGTTTTTGTGTTAAGTAGTTTTTAAGTAGTTTTTGTTTATGTCAAGTAGTTTTTGTAGAGAGCAAGTGAGATAGTTTATTTTCTTCTTTCTTTGTTTTATTCCCATCTAGAATTCACAAGGAAATGTCTTAAATGTTAGCTATTTGCACCTTTACTACTCTTACCTGCCCAGAGGCTCAGAAGTATCACAGCTCCATAGCCTTTTGCAATTTGCAGAATGGACTTGGTGGGGCCTTTTCCTCAGGCCAGTGGGCAGAGAAGATTTTTTCTGGTCATGATTGATTACTTCTCGAAGTGGATGGAAGTCAAAGGCCTAGCCAAGCTAACTTCCCAAGTAATCCGTAACTTTGTTTGGGGAGAAATCATCTACCGACATTGGCAACCTCAGGTCATAGTCACCGATAACGGGCCGTAATTTACCAGTGAGGAATTCATCAGCTTCTATGGCCAACTTGGGATTGATCTCAGGTTCGCATCGGTCCACCATCCACAGAGTAATGGGTAGGTGGAGGCAGCAAATAATATAATCGTGGGCACGTTGAAGAAGAAGGTGGAAAATCTAAAGGGGAATTGGGTGGAATAACTCCCATCGGTTCTTTGGGCCCTAAGAACCACGCCAACACGGCCATGGGGGAAACCCTGTTCAGGCTTTCACATGGCTACAAGGTCGTGCTTCCAATAGAGTTCGAGGTTAAATCACCACAGGTAGACATTATAGGATAATGGAGAGAGGACTAGATGATTGAAAACGAGGGCGAGATGCGACTCTCGCTGGATCTAGTGGAGGAGCTTCATGACCTGGCCGTTGTTAGGCAAGAGGAGGTCAAGCGCCGAATGGCCAAGTAATTCGACAAGCACGTACGAGTAAAACTGTTCTTGAAAGGGGATCTTGTCTTGAAAAAGGTGGATGCGGCCGGAAGGTCTACGTCGGTAGGGAAGCTCAATCCCAATTGGGAAGGTCCCTATGTAATCGAGGAGGCACTCAAGTTGGGAAGTTTTTACCTCCAAAATATGGAGGGGGTAATCATCAGCCATATATGGAGTGGCGACGATTTGAAGCGCTTCTTTCCCTGAATAAATAGAATGCATGTTTTGTTTCTAACTCTTTTCTCTCTTAGCATGTTCTTTTCTCCCCCTCTCAAGGCTAGAAGATGGGTTGAAAAAGACTAAGTCCTGAGATGTTCCCGCTGTCAAGCTCTCACCTAGATGGCAGGCCTGTTGGGCCCTCGGTGGACATTGTGAAGTGTTGAAATACTAAGTCCCAAACTGTTCCCGCTGTCAGGCTCTCACCTAACTGGCAGGCCTGTTGGGCCCTCAGTGGACATTGTGAAGTGTTGAAAGACTAAGTCCCGAGTTGTTCTCGCTATTAGGCTCTCACCTAGCTTACATGCCTATTGGGCCCTCGATGGACAATGTGAAGTGTTGAAAGACTAGGTCCTGAGCTATTCCCGCTGTCAGGTTCTCACCTAACTAGCAGGCCTATTGGGCCCTCAGTGGACATTGTGAAGTTTTGAAAGACTAAGTTCTAAGCTATTCCCACTATTAGGCTCTCACCTAGCTAGAAGGCTTGTTGGGCCCTCGGTGGAAATTGTGAAGTGTTGAAATACTAAGTCTCGAGTTGTTCCTTCTGTAAGGCTCTTACCTAGCTGGCAGGACTGTTGGGCCCTCGGTGGAAATTGTGAAGTGTTGAAAGACTAAGTCCCGAGCTGTTCCCGCTATTAGGCTCTCACCTAGCTGGCAGGCCTATTGGGCCCTTAGTGGACATTGTGAAGTGTTGAAAGAATAAGACACGAGATGTTCCCGTTGTCAGGCTCTCACATAGCTGGCAGGCCTGTTGGGCCCTCGGTGGATATTATAAAGTGTTGAAAGACTTAGTCCCAAGCTGTTCCCACTGTCAGGCTCTCACCTTGCTGATATACCTATTGGGCCCTCAGTGGACATTGTAAAGTGTTGAAAGACTAAGTCCCGAGTTGTTCCCGCTGTCAGGCTCTCACCTAGCTAGCATGCTTGTAGGGCCCTCAGTGGACATTATGAAGTGTTGAAAGACAAAGTCCCAAGCCGTTCCCGCTGTCAGGCTCTCACCTAGATGGCAGGCCTATTGGGCCCTCGATGGAAATTGTGAAATGTTGAAAGACTAAGTCCCGAGCTGTTTTTGCTGTCGGGCTGTCACCTAACTGGCAGGTCTGTTGGGCCCTCGGTGGACGTTGAAGGCTTAGGGGGTGGTTGCTCTAAGAGCGATGATGTTTATTTAGAGGGCAGACCCCTCTCGATATAGCCCTCTTGGCTGAGCCCCTTTCGGCAGAACCCTATCGGTAGGACTCTCACGATAAGGTTAACCAGATAAACATAATCATCAGACCTGCCCCGCAGAGTAAGGGGTCAAGGCCGTCTCCCTCCTGACGCAGTTCGTGAGCGTGAGTTGCGATTAACACTGCAGTCACCACCTAAGAGCCTAAGGTATATGTGGGTGCGTGAAAGCATTTGTGAATGGTTAAAAGCGAAAGGAAAGAAACTAAGAACATCAGTCATCCTAACAAAAATGAAAAAAAATAACATGCCCAAAAAGAATCTTTTATATATACACAAATGCATTAGGGGTCACGCCCATTACATGTATTTCAAAAAGGGGGGAAAAGTACAAGTCAAAAATAAGAGGGGGAAGCCCTTCAGGAAGAGTCGTCGGACATCTCGCCGGATGATTCTCCGCTTAGAAGTGAGTCAAGGCAATCCTCACTCTGAAGGTCGCCCTCCCCCTCAGGCTTGTCAATAAGAGTGAATAGTCAGGGGAGGACGCTATTGTTGAAGTTACCATGGTGATCTAGAAGTTGTCAAACATGTAATCTCACTACCAACGCGATATGAGCCTGCAGGGTCGCACATAAGTGCATATGGAGAAGTTGGAAGATTGACTGTGTTGGTAAAAGTTACCAATCACCATACAGAATGGGGTCCGGCAAATATTGCCAGGGAGATTCGTCGACTAACATATTCGTCGAGTATCGTCGAATATGGTTCGTCGAGTATCGTCGACTATGGTTCGTCGAGTATCGTCGACTATGGTTCGTCGAGTATCGTCGACTATAGTTCGTCGAGTATCGTCGACTATGGTTCGTCGAGTATCGTCGACTATGGTTCGTCGAGTATCGTCAACTATGGTTCGTCGAGTATCGTCGACTATGGTTCGTCGAGTATCGTCGACTATGGTTCGTCGAGTATCGTCGACTATGGTTCGTCGAGTATCGTCGACTATAATTCGTCGAGATTCATCGAGTATCGTCGACTATGGTTTGTCGACTAAGGCAATTCGTCGACTATCAAACTGTTCGATAATCGACGAATGCTGATACCCGATGAATTATTCCAGAAACCCTAATTCTCTGTGGTCTGTGGATAGCGATATTTCTAGGTCTGTTTATGCTTCGAGTATAAATTAGAACTTTGGTTTTAGGGTCAAAAGAGGACCCCCGACCCGACGTAAGTGTTCCACCGATTCGCTCGCTCCGCCGACCTCCTCTCCAACGATTGTCCCCGGTGCTTGTCTTCCTGGAGCGGACCTAATAGTCCGTGGAAGTGCAAGGTGCAGTCGATCTCCCTTCCCATTTTTCGTGCGACGAAGATCGGCGATCTCCCACTCGTGTGGATTTCTACAGAGATGTAGACGCTATTCTATGTGGGACTCGCCACCGACAAGAACTCATACGTTGGAGCATCTTTGTTGAGTTGTGACTCAACACCGCCAAAATAATTTTACCTAGTTATTTCTTAACTTCTCTATTCAATTTTCATGGCCCGATCCCAAATCTCTTTTGGGTTGTTCTTGATTTTATTATTTCTGCTGCGTGCACAACTGTTGTGTCACCCTTTAGAAAACCCAACAGTGGTATCAGAGGGAGGTTTCGGCCATGATTGTTGTATTGGAAGTTAGGTTATACCAGTACGTGTAAACCTAGGGATTTAGAAGTGTTCTAAATGTCTAGATTTAATCCTGGACCACCGCTAAGGGCGCGGCCCCTTGGAACCCCGCCAGGAACGTCTGCGATTTTGTGGTAATTTATAATTGTTAGAAATTATTGTCTCCTTAGAAGTAACCGTCCCTCGAGTGGTTAATGAACCCGTGTATTGTTTTGGATTTTGAATCCAACAAGGAGAGATGGGCTTGTATACTGCTTTAAGTCGAGTTGCCTTTGCCTTTGTCCAATGCATGTAAATCTGAAGATTTGGAAGAGTCCGAATGTTCAGATTTAGCCCTTTCTTCCATCAAATGTTGATAGTACCATGTTGTGCACATAAGGGATGCATGTGGATTTTAGAAAAGTTTTTTTCTATGGATGTGCACATTGATCAAATGTTGATCATGGTTAATTGTTAACCTATTATCAAAAATCCCTTCATCAAATATTAAGTGTTCGGATGCCTTCCGATGGATGACACTCTTCCTGCCTCGATCGATAAAGTGTTGGCTTGCCAAAGCAAGGTGCATTAATCTATCTTGGTAAGGGTGCGAATGGATAATTGTGATATCCCACTGTCGACATCGGGTCGAACTTAACTAGGTGACCTCAAAAGTTGAGTGCCTAGAGGCATAGGGTTGGCATGCACCATATGATGGATGCGAATAAGGAGTTATTCACCAACCATACAAGAATTGCATGAGGATGCAATTGGCAAGCGTTGCCTACCTAAATAACCACATCGTGAGAGAAAAGCCAAAGCTGACTCATTGTGTTGGTGAAATACGGATCTTGTCCACTAAGAGAGTAGCTCGCATGAACTCTCCGAATTGATAGTGAGGGCCATCATTTAGAATAAAAATAGTGAGAGTTTTAATTGAAGTCCAAATTAAAAATAAATTGTATTGTGAAATTTTGGTACTGATATTATTCTACATGAATTCTTGTAGAATTCCATGACAAGTGGTTCAAACTCTACTCTGTCTCTGAGAGCCATCCTTGAGAAGGATAAGCTCAGTGGGACCAACTACATGGACTAGTACAGGAACCTGAGAATTGTTCTCAGGCAAGAGCGAAAGCTCTATGTCTTGGAAGAAGAAGCCCCCGAGGTGCCGACCGGGAACTCTTCCCGTGCTGATAAGGATACTTATAAGAAGTATACTAATGACGCCTTAGACGTCAAATGCCTTATGCTTGCCACCATGAACTTTGAGCTTCAGAAGCAACATGAGAACATGGGGTGCAAGGAGATTGACGAGCATCTCAAAATTTTTTTTCAAGGGCAGGCTCGTCAAGAGAGGTTCGACGTCACAAAAGCGTTATTTCAGTGAACCTTGAAAGGCTGGGTTTATAGAGAACCTTGAAAGGCTGGGTTTATAGAGATTGACTCAGTAGGGACTCACGTACTCAAGATGATTGGGTATATAGAGAACCTTAAAAGGCTGGGTTTTCCTCTAGGTCAAGAGTTGGCCACA
Organism: Platanthera zijinensis; assembly: GCA_039513925.1. Lineage (NCBI taxonomy): Eukaryota > Viridiplantae > Streptophyta > Magnoliopsida > Asparagales > Orchidaceae > Platanthera > Platanthera zijinensis. The sequence goes on from CM077080.1 coordinate 216,016,196, forward strand.
GATCTGATCCTGCAATCGTTGCCGGACAGTTATGAGCAGTTTGTCTTGAACTACAACATGAATGAAATAGACAAGACAATGCCCGAGCTCCTAGGCATGTTAAGAACTGCGGAAATCAACATGAAGAAGTCCAAGCCTACCTACCCCATACTGATGGTGCATAAGGGAAAGGACAAGGCCAAGGGCTCTAAGAAGACGAAGGTGGGACCTAAGTCTTCTGCACTGAAGAAAAAGAAGAGCACGGTGAAGGAAGGGAAATTCCACCACTGTGGCAAGGCTGGTCATTGGAGGAGGAACTGTCCTTCTTACATTGAGGGTCTGCAGAAAATGAAGGGAGGTATGACTTCCGCTTCAAATATTTACGTTATAGAGATTAACCTTTCTGCTACTTCATCTTGGGTATTGGATACCGGATGTGGTTCTCACATTTGTACAAATGTGCAGGAACTGGGAAGGAGAAGATTGCTGAGTAAACGGGAGGTGGACCTGCGCATCGACAATAGAGCAAGAGTTGCTGCTGTAGCCGTAGGGGTTTGCCGTCTTTCTTTGCCTAGCGGGCTTGTAATAGAACTAGATAATTATTATTTCATTCCGGCCATAACTAGAAACATTATATCCATTTCATGCTTGGACATGATTGGATTTTCTTTTATAATTAAGAACAACTGTTTTTCTATATTTAAGAATGATGTTTGTTATGCTGTAGCCCAATTGTTTAATGTTCTTTATGTTTTAAACTTGGACCATATGATCTATAATGTAGAAAATAATAAAAGACTAAGAACAAATGACTCAAACCATACATATCTCTGGCATTATCGTTTGGGCCATATAAACGAGAAGCGCATATCCAAGCTCCATAAAGATGGACTTTTAGACTCATTTGATGATGAGCGAATCTTGTTTGTTAGGCAAGATGACTAAAGCCCCTTTCACTGGTTATACTGAGAGGGCTGAGGATCTCTTGGGTGTTGTACATAGTGATGTATGCGGACCCATGAGCTCCATGGCTAGAGGTGGGTTTTTCTACTTCGTTACATTTACTGACGATTTCAGTAGATACGGATATGTGTATCTTTTGAAGTGCAAATCCGAGACCTTTGAAAAGTTCAAAGAGTTCAAGAATGAAGTAGAAAACTAGTTGGGTTAAAGGGTTAAAGCACTCCGATCTGATCGAGGTGGCGAATACCTGAGTCATGAGTTCTGTGATCATCTGAAAGAGTGTGGTATTGTATCACAGCTCACTCCACCTAGAACACCACAACATAATGGTGTGTTTGAGAGGATAAATCGTACTCTGTTAGACATGGTACGTTCGATGATGAGTCATGCAGACTTGCCTGTTTCCTTTTGGGGTTTTGCTTTAGAGACTGCTGCAATGACACTGAATCGCGCTCCAACGAAAATGGTTCTGAAGACACCATATGAGATATGGACTGGGAAGCGTCCTACTATGTCGTTCATTAAAATTTGGGGCTGTGAGGATCATACGTGCGAGACATCAAATGCCTGACAAGCTGGAACCCAAATCGGATAAATGTTATCTGGTGGGATATCCTAAGGAAACGAAAGGGAATTACTTTTACCTACCATCCGAGGGCAAAGTGTTTGTCGCAAGGACTGGCGTCTTCTTGGAGAGAGAATTCTTATCAAGAAAGACTGAAAAGGTAGAACTTGAAGAAGTTCAAGAACCACAAGTAGTGAATGAACTAGAATTGGATTCTGAGATAGGACTACAAGATGTATTAGCTAGAGAACCTGCTCAAGAAACACAAGTCCTACGTAGATCTGGTAGACCAAGATTTGAGCTTTAGAGATATGGATTTCTTGTGTCTCAAATAGGTAATGTGTTGCTTATGGATCATGATGATGAACCAGCAACCTACCAAGAGGCAATGAATGGACCGAACTCCGACAGATGGCTTGAGGCTATGAAATTCGAAATGGACTCCATGTATGCAAACCAAGTTTGGAACTTGGTGGAACCACCTGAAGGGGTACGACCAATAGGGTGCAAATGGGTCTTCAAGAAGAAGACCGACATGTATGGGAATGTACAGACATTCAAAGGGCGACTGGTGGCTAAGGGTTTTAAGCAAATTCATGGTATTGACTATGATGAGACCTTTTCCCCTGTTGCCATGGTAAAGTCCATAAGGATATTGCTTGCTATTGCTGTGTATTATGACTACGAGATCTGGCAGATGGATGTCAAAACGGCTTTCTTTAATCGAAACCTCCTTGAGGAAGTGTACATGACACAACCCGAGGGTTTTGTATCCCCAAATGAAGCCACTAAAATATGCAAGCTGAATAGGTCCATCTATGGACTGAAGCAGGCCTCTCGAAGTTGGAATCTTCATTTTGATAAGAAAATCAAAGAGTTTGGTTTCATCAAAAAAGAAGATGAGCCTTGTGTTTACAAGCGAATCAGTGGGAGCATTGTTATCTTCCTGATATTGTATGTAGATGCCATACTGTTGATTGGGAATGACATTCCTACCCTGAAAGTTGTTAAGAACAACCTAGGGAACTTCTTTTCTTTGAAGGACTTGGGTGAAGCGACTTATATACTCGGTATTAAGATCAATAGAGATAGATCAAAGAAGTTGCTGGGTTTGACCCAGAGTACATACATCGAGAAGGTGTTGAAGCGGTTCAACATACTTGAGTCCAATAAAGGATTTTTACCCATGTCTCATGGTGTGAATCTCTCTAAGGACCAGTGTCCAAAGTCTTGTGAAGATAAGGAACACATGAAGTTGATTCCATATGCTTCGGCAATTGGATCAATCATGTATGCAATGTTATGTACTCGACCCGATGTCTCCTTTGCTTTAAGCATGACTAGCAGGTATCAGTCAGACCCCGGTGAGTGTCACTGGATTGTAGTCAAGAATATCCTGAAATACTTTAGAAGGACAAAGGATATGTTCTTGGTGTATAGTGGAGAGGAAGAGCTCATTGTAAGTGGTTACACGGATGCTAGCTTCCAAACTGATAGGGACGATTCAAAGTCTCAGTCAAGGTTTGTGTTTTGCCTTAATGGAGGAGCTGTGAGCTGGAAGAGTTCCAAGCAAGAGACAGTTGCTGATTCTACGACATAAGCCTAGTATATCGCTGTAGCTAACGTAGCGAAGGAGGCTGTATGGATTAGGAAATTCATCGGCGAGCTTGATGTAGTTTTTAGCATTGTTGGTCCCGTAGTTCTCTACTGTGATAACAATGGTGCAATTGCACAATCTAAGGAACCTAGATCCCATCAGCGCTCCAAGCACATACTTCGGCAGTTCCATCTTATTCGTGAGATTGTCGAACGAGGAGATGTTAACATTTGCAGAGTGCCGACTGAGGAGAATATTGCGGATCCACTGACAAAGCTTGTCGCACAGAGAAAGCATGATGGTCGTACTAGATAAATGGGTATACGATACCTAAATGATCAAATCTAGTGAGAGTCTTGTGGGTTGCGTGTAAACATATATTCTGTTGGCTATTTGTTATTTATTCATATGATGAATTGTGTACCAAATTTTGTTTCTTTTACAATTAATGGCAAGTTCTTTTATTATGATTTCTCTATGCGATAGTTAAATGTTAACATAATAAATTCCCTTAGAATGTTCGCTTCCATAGGACATCAATTACGTGACTTGAATGTGAGAGCCTATGATTTATTTGAAGCTTCATTCTTGAAAGGTCCCTTGTCGTAGTATCATCATAAAAACTAAGGGTGATGATGATACATTAAGACTAGCATGTGCATTGACTGATGACCAGTTCTCACAGGTCATGATATTGTGATATCAAGTCATCACGTGGGTACTTGTTAATGAACAAGTTGTACTGGACAGACCCAACCTGAGATTACTTTGTGGATTATTATCTAAACGTGTCACGAGTAGGTCTCAATTGACAATGGTGTTGTCATCCTTTGACCTGAAGTCACAACATTCATCAAGTGAGGAAGAGCGTGCTTTGATACCATCTAAAGTCTTCCTTGAGAAAGGTTGATGATAAGGGTGGTTGTTGGGCACACTACGAATCATTTGGGTTTTTGTGTGTGAGCAGATATGGGATTTGTCCTCCTATATGACAGGGGTTGCATCCATGGGCCCCTTGATGGAACTGTACTGAGAAATGAATGACCATGCTTGGTTGAGTCAATATGTGATATTGGACTCACCATTCTCTGGAAGTCTGTTCTAGATCAAGATACTTGGTTTGAGCTATTATGAGGGTGACACGGTCCATGCCTTTAGTTCTTTCCGGATGTAAGGGATAAAGGGACAAAGACAATGCTAGAACATTGTTCATAAAGGCTTATGAGTTATGAACTCTTATTTCTTGGGTAGCAATGATGCATTGCTAGATGTCGCTCATTGTTTGTGAGGTTTTTGGTTTGATACTTTCAAGATCAAGTGGGAGACTGTTGGAGTTACCATGGTGATCTAGAAGTGGCCAAACATGTAATCTCACTACCAATGCGATATGAGCCTGCAGGGTCACACATAAGAGCATATGGAGAAGTTGGAAGATTGACTGTGTTGGTAAAGGTTACCAATCACCATACAGAATGGGGTCCAGCAAATGTTGCCAAGGAGATTCGTCGACTAACATATTCGTCGAGTATCATCGACTATGGTTCGTTGAGTGTCGTCGACTATGGTTCGTCGAGTATCGTCGACTATGGTTCGTCAAGTATCGTTGACTATGGTTCGTCGATTGTCGTCGACTATGGTTCGTCGAGTATCGTCGACTATGGTTCGTCGAGTATCGTCGACTATGGTTCGTCGAGTATCATTGACTATGGTTCGTCGAGTATCGTTGACTATGGTTCATCGAGTATCGTCGACTATGGTTCGTCGAGTATCATCGACTATGGTTCGTCGAGTATCGTCGACTATGGTTCGTCGAGTATCGTCGACTATGGTTGGTCGAGATTCGTCGATTATCGTCGACTATGGTTCGTCGACTAAGGCAATTCGTCGACTATCGAACTGTTCGATAATCAACGAATGTTGATACCCGACGAATTATTCCAAAAACCCTAATTCTCTGTGGTCTGTGGATATCGATATTTCTAGGTCTATTTATGCTTCGGGTATAAATTAGAACTTAGGTTTTAGGGTCAAAAGAGGACCCCCGTCCCGACGGAAGTGTTTCGCCGATTCGCTCGCTCGGTTGACCTCCTCTCCGACGATAGTCGCCGTTGCTTGTCTTCCTGGAGCGGACCTAGCAGTCTGTGGAAGTGCAAGGTGCAGTCGATCTCCCTTCCCATTTTTCGTGCGACGAAGATCGGCGATCTCCCGCTCGTGTGGATTTCTGCAGAGACGTAGATGCTATTCTACGTGGGACTCGCCGTCGACAAGAACTTATATGTTGGAGCATCTTTGTTGAGTTGTGACTCAACATCGCCAAGGTAATTTTACCTAGTTATTTCTTAACTTCTTGATTCAATTTTCATGGCCCGATCCCAAATCTCTTTTGGGTTGTTCTTGATTTTATTATTTCCGCTGCGTGCACAACTGTTGTGCCACCCTTTAGAAAACCCAACAGCTATGCGCTGTAAGCTTCCCACCGCCTTAATTTAGCAATCCAACATCTTGCGGCACCCTGGTCACATGCTTGGCCGCCCCCTGGGCATTCTCCTTCATCATCACTTCAATTTCATAGTTGTTGTATTGGTGATGCTTGACCTTCTCGCTCAGGAGCAGCGGAAGGAGGGTTTCCTGCAGGCGCTTGTTCTCGGCCTTCAGCCCGGAGACTTCGCGCTCGAAGCTATCCACCTGCACTCGCAATAGCTCGACATTTGCAGGGTCCCGAGAAAGGGATATTGGAAAAGGTTAGCCGAGAGTGAGGCAAAACTATGATAGGGTAATGAATGTTTCACTCACCCCTTGAGTTGGTCGACTGGCGAGAAGCGCCTCGGAGGCCGCTAGTTGGCACTTTAGGGAAGTCACCTCTATTATGGCAAGATCCCATGACTTCTGAACCTCGTTTAGGTTTCGTTGAAGGTTTAAGCTCTGGCACGATGCCATGTGCGCTCAACCTAAGTCAATGGAATTCAAATTCATTGTTGGAAAGCCGGAATTCACCACTAATGGCGCTGATGGCCAGTTGTATGAATTTTCTGTAAAAGGAAGGCTATATATATGCAATTAAAGTGGGGCCCGGGTCAAAAGAGCCGTTGGACGGCGGATGATAAAAGGAATGAGGTCGATAGTGGAGAAGATATCCTTTAGGGTTGTATTTTCAAAAATTGGTGAAACTTCTTCTTCCTCGCCATTGTTGCTGAGATCGAAGCAGATGTACAAAATTGACTGACCCAAAAGGTCATCAAGTTAGCTGCTGCAATCAACACCGGCAACATCAAGATCAGAGTCATTTCTCTGAGATAAAAGCAGCCAAGGTCTACCCCTACTGCTGTTACTTCACATCCCAAGCAGAGCTTATCCTGAAGACAATTTTCTGGAGCTATGAGGAAGAAATCTAGACTGAGTTTTCTCAGGACAGAAGGAGGAAGACACAAAGATCATTTCTCTGTTGTCTATTCTACATCAATAAATCTACTTTTTTATAAGATCTTTCTAGATATGAGTTATATGCCTATTTATAAAGGATGAGTGTAGGATCTTGTATAGATCAGAGTGGTAGGATTCTGTTAAGAATCTGAGTGTAGGGCTTTGGCTTGAGTTGTAGGGCACTTGTACCTGAGTGGTAGGATCCTTTTGATCTGAGGTAGGGCTATCCTCCTAGCCTGAGTGGTAGGAAATTTTTGCCTGAGGTAGGTGATATTTTTATCACTTAGTTGTAGGGCTTTGTGCCTGCGCTGTAGGTCTTGGAGGAGACTGAGTGGTCTTGCGGGATCGTGTTGTAAGCTCTTAGGAGCCAAGTTTTGGAGAAGGGGCCTTGTCTAACAAACTGTTAAAAAGGTGAGGGATACTGGACATACCCATAATCTAGGGAACCACTATAAATATTGTGTGTGATGTGTGTGATCTTCTTGAAAGCAAAACTAATATAATCACATCAGACCCTAAAACACACAAAGTCAAAGAAAATCTTAAAAATACCTAAAACCTATTCACCCCCTCTAGGTGTTTAGCTACCCTTACAATCAAAGACTTTCACATTAACTGATGGGTGGTTGGGTAGGGAGATCGTTAGATGAAGACTTTCTGAGTTTCCATCCTCCAACATTCAAAGGAGTTGGCACTCCAACTCAAGCCGAGGATTGGTTGGCAATGATTTAAGAACTTTTGAAAATTATAGAGACCCTGAGGATATGTAGTATTTGTTTGTGGCCTCCAAGTTAGAGGGTGGCAAAACGTTATGGTGGGTTACTCATTGTGATCATTAGTTTCATAGACGCACCATGTCCATGTATGAGTTTGTTAGCGCTTTCCTGAAGCTGAGTATTCCCCTTTTTGATGAGGTTAGCCCTTCAAAGTTAGTTTTTTCATTTAGTACAACAAGATAAGATGGTAGATGAGTATCTGTAAGAGTTTACTTTTTTGGTTCGTTATATGGGGATGACCATGATTGGTGATGAGAAGATGGATAACATATTTTATGATGAGTTGAGAGAAAATCTAAGGAAATCCCTCATAGCCTTGAAGAATATGGGTTTCAAAATGTTGGTCAATCCTGCTCGAACTTTGGGAATCTGAAGGGGAAGTAAAGCCTTCCCAATCTTAGTGAAAATCTGAAGGGAGCCAGTGGAAGAAGAAACTCCATAACTTCAAGTCTGGTGAAAAGAGCAGTGCAAATTTCTGAGAATTCTTATTTAAAGGACAACTAGCATGTTTTAAGTATTGCAAGCTGGGCTACATAGCATGAAGATATAATGAGGGTGGTACTGAGCCAGAGAAGAGGAAGGAGTAGTTGGTCCATTCTGGCCCCATTTATATGGAGACGGGGAAAGAAGTAGAGTCAAGTGCTTTTTGTTTCCCTTTAGTGCAGCCTAGAGCATACAATCTTAGGTAGCAGGGGGTGATTTTTCAGCTTAGTGTGGTGACAGGTACAAAAAGATAAGTTTTGTTTTATTACTTAAAATTCTTTGCGGCCTTTCATGTTTGTTGCATGCATGTTTATGCTTCGTGGTAGTTTCATATTATCCCGCCCGAGTGATGTTCGATATAGGAGCGTCACACTCTTTTCTCGTGGAAAGCTTTATCCGGAGAATTGGTGTTGAGCCCTTCGAGACAAAGGTGGAGATAAGTGTGCGCATGCTGAATGGGTCTCTCATGACTACTAACAAGAAAGAGTGTGTTGGTTTGAGTATATGCGAAATTGATATTGAGTTAGTAACAACAATCATACCAATAACAGAGTTCGACATTATCTTACAGATGGACTAGTTTTAGAGAAACTAGTAAAAATCGACTGTTAGTTGAGGGTAGTGATCCTGAGGAGTGAGGGTAGAGCTGAGGTCAAGTTCAAGGGCCTTAGTAGAGTGGTCAGCTTAATGATTCTTATCATATAATTAGTGCATGCGGTGAACCAGGGAGGTGAAACATTTGTAGCTTTATTGGAGATTCACTCCACAAAGTTGGCAATTAGAGAGGTGCCAATTATGGTAGAATTCAAAGGCGTGTTCCCCGAGGAACATTCGAGAGAACCTCCATGGCATGAGATTGACTTCACAATAGAATTAGAGTCAGGTGCTAGGCTGGCGTCGTGTCTTCCATTTAGGATGACGCCGAAGGAATTGACAGAGTTGAAGGTCCAATTGTAGGAGTTAATAGAGTAGGGGTACATTAGGCCTAGCTCTTTGTCATGGAGCACACCAGTGTTGTTCGTAAAGTAGAAAGATGGTGGTATGCGGCTATTCATAGACTGTCGGGAATTAAATAAGTTGGTCATTAAGAATAAGTATCTAATTCTATGAATCAATTATTTATTTGACCAATTAGTGAGGTCGGCGGTGTACTCAAAATTGGACTTGAATTTGGGGTACTACCATTTGCGTATTCAATAGAAGGACATTCCCAAGATAGCATTTAGGATGAGGTATGGTTGAGTTCTTAGAGATGGTGTTCGGTTTGATAAATGCACTATCAGTGTTCATGAATTTGATGAACAAAGTTTTTTTGGTAATACCTGGATTCGTTCGTGGTGGTGTTCATCAATGACATCCTAGTGTACTCAAAATCAAAATTTGAGAATAAGACTCACTTGATAGTGGTCATGCAGATTTTAAGCAAGAACCAACTTTACACTAAGTTCTTGAAGTGCGAGTTCTGGATTGATAGAGTTGTGTTCTTGGGCCATGTGATCACTGGTGATGGGGTGGCAGTGGATCTGACAAAGATTTAATCCATCATATATTAGCCTATTTTGAGAACTGTGGTAGAAGTCAGGAGTTTCTTTAGACTAGCCGGTTGCTGCATAAGGTTCATTGAGAACTTCTCACAGATAGCATTACCCTTGCCTCTCTTACTTGTAAGGATTACAAGTTTGTGTAGACATCAGTGTGCGCCCGAGCATTCGAAACCTTGAAGGAAAGATTAATGTCTGCTTCAATCCTAGTCTTCATATTGGGACTGAAGGATTTCAGATTTTTAGCGATGCATCAGGTTACGGGTTGGGTTGCGTGCTGGTACAATATAACAACGTGATTGCTTATGGGGTTAGAAAATTGAAGCCTTATGAGCGAAATTAGCTCATTCATGACTTGAAGCTAGCAGTTGTAATTTTGCGTTGAAGTTATGATGACACTATATTTATTGTGCAAAGGTGGAGATCTTCACGGACCATAAAAGCCTAAAGTATTTCCTAGATTAGAAGGATCTGAACATGCAAAAATGTTTGTAGGTCGTATTTCTTGGGGACTACAATATGAAGATTCAATATACATAGGAATGTCTAATATTGTAGCAGATGCCTTAAGTAGAAAGTATTCTGGACAAGGAAACTGGATTGAATCACATGATGAGTGGTTGGTGCGAGACTAAGTCTCTTAGCATTATTTTTGTGGCTAAAGGTGAGTCTAGTATATATTGAAACCAAAAATCGGCTTCTGTGGAGTTCGGATCCTAGAAAGGGGAGGCCACACACTTCTCCTAGTAAGCCGTCTTGACTGAGAACTTAGGATTCAAGATTGACCCAAGGCTATAGCATGGAGGTCCCACCACACAACCAGAAGATCTTAGAGCGCTTCTCCTTTTTAGCCAGTGCTGAGTCAAGGGCACCTCAGAAAGCACTATAATACTAAAGAATGAGAAAGCTTGCCTTCTAAGGTACCCCTGTGGGTCTATTTATAGATTTCTGAACCTGGCCTACAAATAGCGCAACTCCGCTATTCTAAATGGCTATGCGCAGCCCAAAAGGGGTCTGGCAATAGCAAAACTCCACTGTTTGGTGTGGCTATTAGAAGACCAACTTATATTAAACATAGGATATCTGCACCCCACCCATGGAGAGAATGCGAGTCAGCTCACCAATCATCTGGATATGCACAACCCGCCTCCCGTAGCTCGCCTGCCTCTTAGGCGACTCCGAATTCTTGCGGCTCGCTCGTCTGCTTGGTATATGCGAGTTAGGGAGAATGCGAGCCATCTTGCTAATCATCTGGACGGGGGCAGCCCACCTCCCGCAGCTCTCCTGCCTCTTAGGCAAGTCCGAATTCCAGCGGCTCACCCGCCTATTATATGGAGGTGGGTTAAATTCCCTGGCTCGCTCACCTGCTTGGCGGATACAGGATGGCTTGCCCGCCTACCTGGCGGATACGGGCTGGCTTGCCATCCTGCATGGCGTATGCGGGCTAGCCGCCCTTGGTCTCGCCCGCCTTCCGACCTAATGCATGCTCGTTGGACCCACTCAGGGAACACTGGGTTGAACACAATCCCCGCTCTTTTTGAGCTTTTGCAAAGCTTGGAAAGAATCATCCAACACTACGTGTTCGGTGAGTGCATGTTGAGCTGGAGGGAATATCTTGGTGGGTCCCACCTTCGTGCTACATATATACCATCGGGCTCAAAGAAATTCCCCGAATCTCTGCCTCTCTTTCTTTTCGCGAGTTACTGTAGTTGAGTGATGCATTTATCTAAAGAGATGCGAGCTCGCCTAGTGGTCGCAAGGGAGAGTACGCGATCACAGGTTGTTGACGTCACCCTCTGGCTGGCTTGGGGATCGCCCAGCCATGCTTTCAAGACAAAGAAGGCCAAGATGGTCAAGCGGCCTTCTCAGGATGAAGCCCCTGCATCTAGTTCAGTAGCCAGTTCTGAGGCCATTCATTAGGTATGGGGGCCGGGTATTTGGTTTTATCATTACTCCGATTTTGATATCTCCTCCTACATAGGAGATGTCTTACGAGGATGGAGGTGTGGAAGTCTATTTGAGACATTCATCCCCTCGCATATCCGAGCGGGCCGTCAGCCCCTCGGTTGCGGGATCTGCTCTTCTCGTGATTTTGAACATTCCTCCAACCACTGATGAGTTATTGAATCCTCGTCTTGTCCTTCAATCTAATTTCCCCTCACCTTCTGATTGCTTATTTTTGCAACCTCCACCCCAGGAGTCGTCGACCTGCCTTAGCTAGTTCCACAACCACTGACCTGCCTTGGGTTGGGAAAATCCTTTGCGGCGCTCTAAGTCGAGCTCTTCTAGGGCCGACCAGGTACTTCTCTCCTGCATGCTAGTGCGGTAGATATGCCGACCCCGGGTGAGTACATACACTTACTTGCTCATCGTTGCCCGACTATTCCGCTAACTTTCTCTTTTTCAGGTTTCCACCAGCTATCATCATCTGAAGCTGACATGAGCGAGGGGTACTCACCTCCCCCTTCTCCGAACCACATCTCTGACTACCTGGGTGACCCTCAGGATGCTGAGGAAGTGAAGAGGGGGGTGACCAAGTTATTCCAAAAGTACTCCTTGATGCTACGAGAGGTTTGCGGCAGGGTTGACGAGGATAAGTTGGTTGCGGAGGCACGCTTCGGGGTCCTAGAGGGCGTGAGGTGCCCAAAAGACGGCGATAGGACAACTTCACCAGGAGTACATATCACGCAGGCAGAAGAACAACTTAGGCGTGCCACAGAATAGGTCGACCTGGCCCAACGAGAATTATTGGTGGTCTGAGAGTACTACTACCCTTGCCTGCCACCCCATTTTCGAGTGTGAGGCCGAGGTAGGTAGAAGTGGATGCAATATTGAACAACCAGCCTCCTGGTTACCAACTCACCGACCGGGGTCGTGTTCGCTTTCAGGACCTCAGTCCGTGTGATTTATAATCGCGAACTCATTTTTTCCTTTTTCTTTCTCTTTGGGAGGGTTTTCCCCTCCCCTTTATTATTATTTGTAACTGAACTCGCTCACTAATGGGCCTTTGTTTGTATATAATTATCTTTTCTCTTGCTGATTTTCTCCGCTATTACTTAGCTTCTCTTAGGTGGGCGTGAGCCAGCCTGGCTTGCTCGCCTTCCAGGCAGGTGCGAGCTGGCTCTGGCTCACTCGCCCCTTAGGATCATGTGGGCCAGTCCTAGCTCGCCCGCCTCTCAGGCGGATGCATGTTAGCCCTGGTTCGCTCCCCTCTTAGGTTCGTGATTGCTTAGATTTCATAGGATCATGGCGAGTAGGTTGGAATTCGGGGTGGGCTCGAATATCGATGTGTCAGAACGCATTTCTGCTATCTTCACACCTCCCGCCAAAAAAACGTTTTCTTGCCTTTTTATTTTTTTATAAATAGCCCCTTCTGCCCTCATCTACCTACCACATTAAATTCTTCCTCTACACCTCCTTCGCTCCCGAGTTTGATTCTCAGCTCGCCACTTCTCACAAGGACTCCAACATCCCGCCCACTAACTAGATCACACAATGGGAGGAGACGGTGGCGACGCAGAGGGGCGAGGGAAATGTGCCTAGACCTTTTCTGACTATGCCTTATTCTCCGCCACCCTCACCGAGAATGAGTATCTCTCGGTGATCACCACCTCCATCTCGCCTAGGTTTGAGGCGAGGCGACTGAGAGAGGAGGAGAAGATCAATAATCTCTCCAATATGGAGCTCGCGATCCCCATCGACCACTTCGACGTGGGCCTGCGGCTTCCCCTGTGGCCCGAGGTTCGGCAGGTACTGAAATATTTTGGGGTGTTCCTGGGCCAACTCACCTTGAAATCTATCGTCGTTGTGGTCACGTTCGCCTGCTTCTTACGGGAGGAGTGGATCGAGTTCAGCCTTGCGGTCTTCCGCAAGCTGTTCTCCTTCCGGGCAAACAAATACGGTACCGCCTACTTCTCCAGCAACCACGTGAAGGTACGAGAGACAGAGAATAAGAGCTACAATTGGCTCAGGAAGTTCATGTTCATCAAGGGGCACTTCGACAATGTCCCGTTCTCGCCCGTCTAGCTCAGCGAGTCGAGCTACCGTCCTCCCAGCCTGGGGGGCCATGAAGCCGACCTCTTTGGATTCTTCCTAGGGAAGAACTTCAAGGTCACGTTCCTTCGAAGGAATGTCGACTCCCTCATCCCCATCCTGCCTGGGGAAGGTAAGGATACTCACGCACAATCCATTTTCTTATCATTTTACTTGCTCTAACTCTATTGCTACAGGTGAGCGAGACCTTCCCCTGCATCTTCCATATGAGAGTGCGCGAGTCGCTCCCGGCGAGCTCGCCCTTACCAAAGCGGCGACTGCTGCGTATCGTGTGTAACATCCCATTTCGTGCTAGACCCCTCACACGTGTTTTTGAGTCAAGGGATTTGACTTGGGCTCGGGGTGCGCCAGACTCGACAAGTAAAAATTCGTCGGATATCGGCGCGGATATCCGACAATTTCGTCGAGTATAACTTGTGAGTTGAGACAAATACTATTTGTCGAATATCGTCATGAATACCCGATGAATTCGTCGAATATATAAGACAAACTTGACTTAGAATATTTCTTGGACCCATGGCGTCGAGTGTGTTGAGTGCACTCGACGCCATTCGACTAATTAGGCTTAGGCATTGAGTGGACTCAACACCACTCGACGAATGTGGACTTGAAGGATTTTCTAGAAACAGGGTGTTGATGCGTTGAGTGCACTCAACGCGGCGTTGAGTGCACTCAACGCCATTCGATGACCTATGCTGAGGCATCGAGTGGACTCGACACCACTCAACGCCATTTGACTTAGATATCTGGGATGATTGGCGTCGAGTGCGTTGAGTGCACTCGACACCATTAGCTAAAAGGCATCGAGTGCACTCTATGCCACTCAATGCTTTCACTCAGGATAATTCGGAGAGCTATGGCGTCGAGTGCATTGAATGCACTCGACGCCACTCGACGATTCATTGAGCAAAGAGGGTATACTCGACGATTTAAACTTGGGAAATGCTGGACTATGTATGTCGTTGAGTGGCCACGATGAATCTCAACGATTCGTCGAGTAAGTGTACGATACTCGACGATTCGTTGATTAAGGGTTCCTTACTCGATGATTTTGACTTGGATAATTTTCTATCGCAATCTGCTTGTTGTCACGTGCTCGGCCTAAACCGAATTTTTGGGAGTTGCGCCAAAACGATTACATCGGACGCGTCTTCTCAATAAGACATATTTAAAGCTATAATAGGCGTCCAATTTCAGGCCGACACGTGACAAAGTAGTTAAATCAAATTCCTATTATAAAAGAGATTTGCGGAAAAACCCTAGCCATCATGTTGTCATTTTTTCGAGCCATTACAGTGCAAACCCGTCGGAAGATAAGAAGGTCCGAAGTAGCCGGAGCCGATCTTCCTCTTTGTGGAAACAATACCGAAGGAGAAGAACCATACCGCCAAGAAGGATAATGAGATCCATGACTGGAACCGTTGGAAATGAGGTGAGCTTACTACCCTCTCCCTAGGTGCTAGATCTCTAGTTATTCCTAGGATAGATATCAACTCAAAAGAGTCTTGATTTGTGAGAAGAAGATTTCTAGGAAGAGGCCATGCTAGGACTTGTATCCTAGGGATTAGACGTCTTCAACCTCTCCTTCCTTCTATGTGAAGATGGGGGTTGGTTTCATGAAGATAAGTGGCCCTATGAGGGTGAATAAGGGAGGAGGATTTATGTATGTGATTTCGGAATATCTGTTAGAGGAGGAAGACGAACCGATATCGTTCATTCCGCCTTAAGATGGGTGCAGAAATCTATTTTCTGCGTGCAGTGAACTTCGAGGCCATTTTCGGATATGATACAACCAGATATGGGCTTTTGACTAAACACAAAAGTCGTAGCCCTTGGAAATAACTTTCCAACGAGTGGTTACACGTCTTCATACAAGGTCCGTAGCCATGGTAATGTCTGATCGAACTTGCTGGCTGACAAGTTAAATGTGTAGGAGATTGTCTTCATAACGCAACAGACTTCGAAGCTGATTTTAAGTGTGTTACGATCTGATCTGGGTGAGGGACCGAATACAAAAGTTTTTGTCCTTAGAAATATCATCCAACGAACGGTCACACGTCTTCATACGAGTATCGTAGACTCGATAATGTCGAATCGAAGTGGCTGTACAGCCTAGCCCTGTGTACTTAATATTCTTGGGTTAGCACAATAATGGGCTTGGTTTGAGTAAAGAAATTGTAAGAATAAGTGTCGAGGTTTTAGTGAATTTGGCCCTATGTGAATGTGATAAACAAATGGTAAGAAAACATAATCGGGCATGATCGTAATTTGTGAAATGGAATGGGTTTGGAAGAAGATATGACGCTTGGTAATTGAACAGGTAAACCGTGGATTCATGCTAACGAAAGAGGTGAACTACCTTATGTTAATGAGATTATCGTGATGGAAGCATAATGATTGGTGGATGCTTGTCCCTTAAAATAAATCGGAAGAGGTTGATACACAGCCTTGAGATGAGTTAAATAAGGATGGTGTTAAGTGTTCCACTGCTTATAGTCGTGTCACCCTACGAGTAGCAGTGTGGAATTAATGTGTTGTGTAAGGTGGCTTCCCACCTGCATTAATCAAGAACCCTTGCATGATTGGAAGCATGGGAAATGTGGAAGGGTGTAGTGCATGTGTTTGACCACACAGGATTGATATTGATGAAAAGAGACTCCCGCCGATTGGGTTTGGTCCTCTGGTGATACGCTCCCATAGGCTCCTTCCGTTCCACGATGATGTGAAATTGCGTGCAATGTGAGTCGACACGCGGTGTCGTAATCTCAGGTTAAGGATAGTGTGGCAGGTCTACGGGCTCGCCAGTCATCACACCGACGTGAGTTAACAGATAGACCTTGGGCGGTTGGGCTTGGTCCTCGGTGCTCATTCCCGGGGCTCCTTCCATGCCAAGTGGACTATTGGTCTTGGTCCTTTGGAGATACGCTCCCATAGGATCCTTCCGTTCCACGATGATAGGCCAGCAGGGCTTTGTCCTCGGTTCACACCTACCCGAGGCTCCTTTTGAGCCGCAATACGCATGCGAGCTCTGCTATTGTGTTCTTAGCGTTGAGGCGTAAGGAGGCCTAGGCTTGGTAGTGTGGATGCCTGCTCTACTATCACCATCTGGCCACGACGGATGACGCCTAATAGGTTAGCTATGAAAAATATTTCAAGTTGTCTACCTAAATCACTTAGAGGGGGGGGGGGTGAATAGGTGAATTGTGTGTCTTTTTGCGGAATAAAACTTTAAGGATCTAATGCACAAGAAAACAACTAAGCAATCACAGAGGACACCAAGAATTATAGTGGTTCCCCAATCTTGGGTACGTCCACTTTCCACTCACTGATCTAGCAATATGCTAGACTGGGCTACTCCACTAATCTCAGATCAAAACGATCCTACCACTCGGAACAACGTTCCTACAATCTTGATCAAAAAAGGGATCTACACTCGGAAGATGAAAACTTCCTATAACTCGGATAACAAATCTCCTACAATCGGAGAATAATCTCCTACAAGATTAAAAAGAAATTGTAGAATACAAACAATAATCTTCTCAGATCAGAAAATCTCTTCCTAGGTCTTCTTTCTTGGACTTGCGGCTTTATCAAAAACTGTAGAAGAAGACTCTCGGATCGATCTTATTCTGAGAAACTTTGACTCACATGATCAAGGAGTAGATGGAGAAATATGAATCCACTGATCTGCGAATCTCTCTGGATTGAAAGTTGCTCTTGGCATTCTTGAAGGTGCGCGTCGACTTTCTGTAGAAGAACAAAAACTGTCGGCCGATCTAGATCTTAGAAAAACTTGCTTAGGGTTTGTCATTATGACATGACCTTTTATAAGATCTCCCTAATAGTAATAATCATCATTAATGATGGCCATGTGGACCTGTCATGTCACAACATTCAAAATATTTACCTGATAAAAACTTAAGAATTTTTTGAAAAACGATTCGACATTTCTCGAGTAAGGAATAAACTACTCGAGTGCTTTAGCTGGCTCTTGAGTGAAAAGACTTTGATTACTCGAGAGGAGGCATTTCTAGAAATTCTGGATGTAGAAGTAAATCACTCGAGTGGTTAATGGATCACTCGAGTACTAGTCATACATCTCGAGAGATAGACTTGAGCTTCTTGAGAGCTTGGACTTGGAGAAAATTCTGGATGAAAAATCGATCACTCGAGAACTGAAACTGGAATACTCGAGTACTAGATGAATTACTTGAGTACAAAGAAATCCCACTCGAGTGGTCTAAGAATTTTATCGAGAACTATCTTTTGTCACTCGACTTAATCTTCTCAACTATTCGAGTACTCAGCTAGACTACTCGAGTACTTGACTTAGAAAACTTTCGGAGAGATAAACATGATCACTCAAGAATGAGAACAGGTCTACTCGAGTGCTGGACTTGGTTTCTCGAGTGCTGGATATAAGATACTCGAGAACCACTTCCACACTCGAATTACAGACCAGATTTACTCGAGTGCTTCTAAGGCTTCTACTCAAGTACAAAATGAACTACTTGAGTACAACACTTAGAATTTTCTCAGCTTTATGAAACTTGAGTTCTTCATTCCAAACATCATCTAGTCTTCATTGATTAGTCCATATTCTTGAACAAGAAGTGTATCCCAATAGAGAGGCTACACATGAGTCAACATCTTGGATCACACAATGAGGAATTGCATTGTATGGTCCTGTGTTTGATGACCCACTGTAGACTGACATTGGTCTACACTTGGCAATAAATACTGCAAACATATAAGTAGAATAGGAAATCAGATACAACCTAATTCATCTTAGTTCAAGGGTGACTTCATACAAATCTAGGTTATTGTGGATACAATACCCAACAATCTCCCCCTATTTGTAGAAGTCAGAACCCTCTATACTAAGGTGAATTATACCAAAATAGAAAGAACTAGATATGAAAAGTAATCACAGACTAAAATGCAAGAAACTAATAAATAGAGAGATAATCATCAAAAATAAAGATTATATAATTAGAATTGTTTCTAGATTTCATCTCTACATGAATTCAATACTCAATCTCATAACTCATAACCATTTCTAGCTTTGATGATACTGTTGCTGTTATTGTTGCTGCCTGTCTATCTTCTCCTGTTGTCTTCTCTGATAACTGAAGGGCTTGGGGTAATACTTGGGAGGTCTTGGAGGAGCATTAGGATTGTTCCTCCCATATTCTCTATCATAGATCCTTCTCTTAGTCATAGACTTCTCATACAATTCCCATTCAGAAGAGCTGTAATGAAGGTTCCTGATTTCATTATAATCCATCACAAGCTTCAGTTTATCAAGAATCAGGGATTTTGAAGTTGGACTCCAGATTTCAGTAAACTCCTGAGCTTTCCTCTTCTCTGCCTCTAGGTTTGGAAAGATCTACTGGTAGAAGCTCCATTACCATACTTCCTTCTTTTAGGAATCTCAATTTCTAGTAGATCTTGAGGGATGTCAGATTCCCATACCTGAAAGTAAGATTCTGGAGGTTGAGCTTCCCCTTGAGGCCTAGGAGAGAAGGTAGGCATCTGAGCAGGCTGGCCTTCATTAAGAGGATTCAGATGGTGAGGAATAATGTTTGGATCAGCTTGGAATTCAGGGAATAGATTATGCATACATACTATAATATCATAAGTATAAAATTTCACAGATTGAATCTGGGCTAGCACATCTTTATTAATTTCAGTCATTTTCTCAGTCCAGAGGGTCTTGACATTAGTATCATACTTTTCAACTTGTTCATTCACTAGTCCCTCCCCCTTTCTGATTTTTACACATAACTTATTTATAGTTTCATCTTTGAAGGTGCCCACCTCTTCACAGATCTTCATGAGGTGCTCTTGGGCCTTCTTTTCTAATTGAATCTGATTATTTGCAAGATTAACTCCTTGGTCCATGACATGTCCAACACTGGTAATAGTGTGATCCAATGCTTGTCCACCTATCTTGAAGAGATGCTTTAGTTGATCTGTATTATGTTGGATCTCAGCAAATCCTCGGCTCATTTCTTTTACTAGATCAGAAACATTATCTTGAACAGCTTTCAGAGAATCATCAAAATATTTCCTTTGTTCTAGCATCATCTGTTCAATCTTACCAAGAATATTAGCTGTAACAGGTATAACAGTAACAAAAGGAGTAATAGAAGCTGGAGGAGGAGGGGTAGTCTAGGGAGGAATTTCTTCAACTACTACTGAGCTCTGAGCTCTTATAGTATGAATGAGTACATCTCCTTCCTCACCAATGAAGGTGAGAAGAGAGAAATCCAATCTCCTCAGGGGTGCTTCAACTGGTTCTGGTGACTGTTCATTCTCATCTGAAAGTAGAATTGTCTCTTCTGGTTCTCTCTCTATAGCTGGGGAGTGATCAATGGGTGACTTTGGAGATGGTGCAGGAGATGGTGATGGTGCTGGAGTGGCTTCTTTGGATGGTTCTTCAACATTTTCTTGATAGAGGGGAGGTAGAGGCTCATCTGAGCTAAGTTCCTCAATCATTTTATTGATATCTTCAGCAGTGGAGATGATGGTTTCTTATACCTGGGCATCTGTTTGGAGATCTTTTGAGGTGGTTGTCTGGATGGAAGTATCCGGAGGTAGAGTAGGAACTCTGTCTTGCTGCACAGAAGGAGCAGGAGGAGAAGGTATCTTATCTTATTGAACAGAGGAGGTAGGTTCCCCCTAAGTTGCTGCACCAGATCGATGTGCCAACAACATTATGGAGAGAGGGAGATGGGGTCCTTTCCTCTGAAGCAGGGTGCTCATGTGCTTTAGCAGCCTGGGCTGGGTTCCGCAGCTTTAACTCCCATCTTTGGATGGATGAGATGGAGTCTTTCTTCATGTGATGCAGGGTGGTTCCTTTGGAAAGATCAAATACTTGAGGATTTATCTCATGCAAAATTAAAGAGATAATCCTAGCATAGTTTGGAGCATTAATACTCTCCCTAATTTTATCAAGAATTAACTTACCAAATTGAAATTTCTTCCTGCAGATAATGGCTGCCATTATTTCAAAGAGATCATTAGTTATGAAACTAATGGAGCTAGTCCTGCTCAAAAGTATCTTTCCAATTATGTCCACTAGTAATTTGCTCTCTGGATTTAGGTCTGGCCTTCTGATGGATGTCACTTCAGTTGAAATACCACAGAAATTACAAGCTCTATCATTGTCTTCCTCAGTCACTTCATCCTCTTCATCTACTACAGGCATTTTCAGAAGTTGAGAAATAGAGGTTTTGGTGAGTTTTACCTTGATTCCCTTGACTTTGGACTTCAAAAATTTTCCATTCCTCTTTACTTTAATGTTCTTGAAAAATTATTCACCCTCTGGAAACAATTTCTTGAACGGTTGCTGTAGAATGAAAGTCAAGCCTACTATGTCTAGTAGAATCAACAAATTCCTAAAATCGTCTGATATACCGACGACCACTAACTCACTGCCCACTCCGATCTTCGACGGTGGCGCCATTTCCTTCAGTGAACTGCGGGTGATTGATTGGAGGATGAAGGAGACTATGGCGTGCTTTGTAGAAGCGACGGAAGTCGAAGAGTTTTTCGAGAGAGAGAGAGAGGGATTTAACTCGAGTAGATTCTTGAAATCAGAAATTTTTTATTTATATAACCCTAGGAATGATGATCAGGAGTCTAATTAAGCTTAAATATACCTTACATAGCAGCGGAAAGGACGCGGGTTTCGAAATTGAAAAATTTGAAGGAATACAGAATCTGACGGGTAATTTCTCGAGTGGAACTTCAACACTCGAGTGGTGGAATAAAGGTACTCGAGAGGCGGTATGACAGTACTCGAGTGATCTAATTCTACTTCTCGAGAAGAAGTTTAGTACTCGAGTGATAGCACTCAAGTGACTTACTTAGTTCTCGAGAATTCAGAGAAGTACTCGAGTAGGCATATTCGAGTTCTCGAGTAGTCATTCTTTGTCTCGAGAAATGAAGTCCACTTAGAGAAATTTCTAACCTTTTGACCAAACCTCGATTTCTTAGTTGTGGAATGAGTCCATCTTGTCTATCCTTCTTTTTTGAGCATCCCCAATTCAGTTTGGAAGAAACTGAACTTGGCCTCGTCCAGCAGCTTTGTGAATATATTGTCAACTTGCCTATCTGTTGGAACATACTACAGATCTATGTCCCCATGCTCCATATGCTCCCGGATGAAATGATATCTCAGCTCTATGTGCTTTGTCCAGTTGTGAAAGACTGGGTTGTTGGCTATTGCTATTGCGTTGGAGGAGTCGCAAAACAATGAGTTGTTTTTGAAAGTTGACTAGTTGTCTAAATTATCACCTAGAGGGGGGTGAATAGGTGATTGCGACGTCTTTTGCGGAATAAAATAAAACTAATCGCAGCACACACAAAAAGAACACAAGCACAGACGACACAAGATTTATAGTGGTTCCCCGATCTTGGGTACTCCACTTTCCCTCTCACCGATCTAGTAACGCACTAGACTCGGCTACTCCACTTATCTCAGATTAAAGAAATCTTACAACTCGATCCAACCCGGATCTACACTCGGAAGCACAATCTTCCTACAACAAATACTCGGAATGAAAACTCCTATAACTCGGAGAAGAATCTCCTACAGAATAAAGATTTACAGAAAATGATAAAACTGTGACAGATCTAGAAAATCTTGACGTCTCTTCTTCCTTCAACAATGGCGGCTCTGTCAGGAATCAGTCGGAGAAGATACTGTCGTCGATCTTGAGATCTGGTTCTTCGGAACACACGGAATCAAGAGATTCGAAAAAAGTCGAGGTCGATCTCGATTCTATGTGTCACTTCGTCGATCTTTCTTCGTCGGCGGCCTTCCAGATGGAAACAGTGAGCGGCGGCGACCGGGAAGACGAATCGAGAACTTAGGGTTTTCCGGCCCTTTTTTCGTTTCACGTTCTTGAAGAGAGAGAAAAGATAAACGATGATAAAAAAATTCTTATTGAAAAGAGAGACTGATTAGACCTTTTATAGGGAGCCTAATCAGTCAGAAATCAAATCGTATTGAAAGTAATGCCACGTGGGCCAATTAGATGATGACAGATTAAGGATTGGAAAAATAGAACGATTTTCAGAATTAGAAAAAGATTAAGTCAGAAGTACTCGAGAACTGAAGGTTGTTCTCGAGCACTGAATCAAGGAGTTCTCGAGAATAGAAATGATTATCTCGAGATCTGAGACTTAGAAAAATATACTGTCAAAAATAACTTTCTCGAGCACTAATTGTACTACTCGAGCACTTATACTTAGAAAAAGTATATCTGGATTATTTCTCGAGCACTTGAACATAGAGGAAAATCTGGAGGAAAGTACTCGAGAAGCTAAAGCTGTTCTCGAGCACAGGAACTTAGAAAAATAATAACAGAGAAATAGTTCTCGAGAAAGGTAGACTTTTTCTTGAGAAGAAGAGTTATATTTCTCGAGTACTTTTCCTTAGAAATATTTTTGCACAGCATTCTAGTTCTCGAGCAGCAAAGTCATTTTCTCGAGAAAGGAAAACTTTCTCTCGAGCATTAATGACAGCCAGATTTGAAAGAAAAAGTTCTCGAGCAAGCTGAGCTTTTTCTCGAGTACTTTAAAAACTTCTCGAGACCTAGAGTTGTAATTTACTCGAGCACTATTGTACTTCTCGAGCAAAAATGACTTGGCAAAAATTCTAAGTTACAGAAAAATATTTTCAAATAAAACTTCTTCAGCTTCAGCTTTTGTCCTTTTCTCCAAGTGATTTGAGGTTAAGTATATTCCAATAGAGAGGCTACACATGAGTCAACACCTTGGATTACACAGTGAGGGATTACACTGTGAAGTCCTGTGTTTGATGACCCATTGCAGACTGACATTGGTCTATACTTAAAGTGTACACCTGCAAGCATATGGCTAAAGAGAAATATCAAATACAACTGGATTCAACTTAGTTCATGGGTGACTTCATGCAAATCTAGGTGAATGTGGATACAATACCCAACAATCTCCCCTATTTGCAGAAGTCAGAACCCTATACACTAAGCTGAATCCCTTAACAAATAATACATAACAACAAGTAAGCAAGACATATGTGACATAATCAAAATAACCTAGAGCAGGAATAACAGAAATGAATCACAGCACAATCAGAAACATATAGGTATATAAGTAATCAGATTTTTCAGATTAATGTTTTTAAATCCCACTATTCCCAAAGTTACAAAGGCTGTTATGAAATAGAGTGCAGGTTACTTCTTCTTGCCATCAGCCTGTCTCTTTTGTCTTTCACCCTCTTGCCATCTCTTCTGCTCTTGTCTCTCAAAGTAGCTGTTGGGCTTGGGAAAGTACTTTTCAGGTTTAGGAGGAGCTGCAGCATTGTTAAATCCATACTTAGACTCATGCAGCCTCCTCTGAATGCAGTTCTTGTCATACTTTCTCCATTCCTCATGGCTGTAGAATTCTTGTTGTCTCTCACTGAATTGAGTTACCAGCTTCAGAGTTTCAAGGATTAAAGTCCTGGAGGTGGGGCTCCAGACTTCAGAGTGTACTGGATACTGCCTTGGTTCATCCTGATGTCTTCTGTAGCCTTGATCATGTTCAGGTGCAGATCTCCTTGCAGAGGGCCCTTCCCCATATTTCCTTTTCTTTGTTTGGATATTAGGTGGCTGGTTAGGTAGTTCTTCCCACACCTCTCCAGTTGGCATGAAAGTTTCTTGAAGTTCAATGTATGGAGAGAAGGCCTTCTGAGCAAGGGCAGCAGCAGCAGCAGCAGCATCTTCTTCAGCTTGGACAGCAGCCAGTGCATCAGCAGCAGCTTGGGCAGCAGAGGCTTGAGTGCTTTCAGCAAGGGCTGCTCTGACTGCAACTGGGTTCAGATGACAGGGAATTGAGTTGGGGTCAATCTGATGGTCAGGGAATATATTGTTGTGCATCCAGACAGAGGTATCAAAGGCATGAAACTTGACAGAGTCAATATGTTTCAGCACATTTTCTTTCAGGGAGGTGTGGAATGCATTCTGAGCCTTGATGACTTTGGCTTCTATGTCAGCTTGGGTTTCAAGGCTGGCATTGGTAATTCTGGTCATGATGGATTCAGAATGTTTAGCTGAGATAGACTTGAAAATCTCCTCCCCCTTTCTGACTTCTATAGTAAGGGTTTCAATAGCATCTTCCTTAAAGGTGCCAACCTCACCTGTCAGCTCAAAGAACTTGGCATCTGTCCTTTTATCCAACTGAATCTGATTATTAGCCAACACAACTGATTGATCCATGAGGTGGCCAATACTTGTTATAGTATGATCCAAGGCCAATCCTCCTTTGTGAAATGCTTCTTTCAGGGTATCTGTGTTCACCTGGATTTCAGCAAAGCCTTTGTGCATGGCCTTCTCAAGTGCAGTCACCTGGTCTTGAACCTTCTTGACAGCAGTGTCTATGTAGGTTTTCTGTTCAGCAAGCAACTGTGTTAACAGTGTTATGATGGAATCAGTAGCAGCAGGAGGAAGACTGGATGGAGGTGGTTGAGCAGCAGCAGGTGGAGAAGGTGCATTGGAGGGGCTGGGGGTGATCTCTTCAATTACAACAGTAGAAGTGGATGGCTGTCTTCTCAGAGGGATGTTGTCATCTTCTTCATTTCCTGAAGGAAGGAAAGTTGGGATGGAGTAGTGTGGCCTTGGAGGAATCCTGGACTCTGCCTCCTGAACATCCTCATCAGTTTCTTGGATGTCAGTCATTGGCTCAAAAGAAGAGGGAGTGGTTGTGGAGGAAGCAGCAGCTTGCTGTCCTTGGGTATCAGCTGGGTGAGAAGGTGATGGGGGAAGTGAACTGGAGGGCTGATCTGGTTCTGGAGAAGCATGTTTCTGAGGCAGTTCTGGAACTGGTTCAAGTGGAGCTGGGTCCTGAGCAGTGGCTGGAGCAGAATCTGGAACTGAGTCTGGAGCTGTTGATGCTAAACTGGGGTGCTCAGAAGTGAGTTCAGTGATCATTGCATCAATTTGTTCTGAAGTGGCAGTCAGATCTATATCCATGGAGGCAGGCTCCCCCTCAAGAGAAGCATCCTGGATGACAATCTCTGGGTTTGGAGGGGGGGATGGAATCCTGTACTCTGGAACATCCTTTACCACAACTGTTGTAGCAGGAACTGGGGGAATTTTTGGAGCTGGGGAAGGTTGTGCAGGCTCCCCCTCAATTGCTGGATGAGGAGAGGGAGGTGGAGTCCTGACAACCTCTTCCTGAACTTGTTCTTGAGCCCTGGTGGCCTGGGTGGTATTCTGCAATTTCAACTCCCATCTGTTAATGGAGTCCACTGTGAGCCTCTTCATGTAGTGCAGAACACTGCCTTTGGACATTGAGAACACTGCTGGGTCAAGTTCACTGAGTAGAAGGGTTATAATTCTGGCAAATCCAGGCTTCTTGAGACTGGACCTGATATGATCAAGAATCAGTCTGCCAAAAGGATATTGCTTCCTGCAGATTATGGAGGTCATCACATCAAACATCTCTCCTGTAGCATGTTTGATTGATCCAGTAGCATAGAGAAGGCATTTGCCGACGATGTCCAGAAGGAATTTGCTCTCTGGGTTCAGCTGGGGGCGTCGAATACCAGAGGGTATGCCGGCGATTCCACAGAAGGAATAGGCACGGTCATAGTCTGCATGGGTTAGGTCTTCTGGTTCTGTGACTGGAGGTAGATGAAGCAACTGATTGATGATGGAGGCGGTGAGTTTGACCTTGATGCCAGAAACGGTAGATCGGAGAACATGACCACTGGTGCTGACTGTCAAATTCTGGTAGAATTCATGAACCTGAGGAAGAAGGAGACGACACTTCTGTTCTAGGACAAAAGTGAGGCCGGCTATATCCAGGAGGTGCAAGAGGTTCTGAAAATCTGGGGATATGTCTGCAATGCCATCTCGAAGGAGTTCACTGCCGATTCCGAGCTTGGCGATGGAAGAAGATGAAGCCATTGAAGAAAAACGGAGAAAAAACTGTGGGGTTTTCCTGGTTTTCACGGCACCGGCGGGAGGCGAAGGGTCTCAAGAAATTTGGGGATTTTGGGATTAGTGGATTTAACTATTTTAATCTGACTATTTATATACATATTGTAAAAGAGCGGCAGAAATGATCTGGACTGCTACTAGGCATTTCGAAAAATAATAAAAGCTAACAAAAACTGTACTCGGGAAATTAGGGTTAAGAATTTTCGTAAGTATCAAGTGCTCGAGAAGTAGGCTCGAGTACTTTATTAAGTTCTCGAGTACCCCGAGTGAAGTTCTCGAGACAAAAGAACTTAGGAAATTTTCGTAACCGAAAGTTCTCGAGAAGTTTTCTCGAGCAGAATAAAGAGTTCTCGAGAAGCTTGCTCGAGAAGTAGACAGTTCTCGAGCATCGTTCTCGAGCAAAAGTAAAGTTCCCGAGAAAGAATTACTTAGCTTTATTTTTTTTTTGAAATTCTGAAAAGTTGAAAGTTGACTTTTTCCTTAGTCCTCTTTGTTGAGCATCCCAAGTTCTGTATTGAAGAAAGAGAACTTGGCCTCATCCAGTGGCTTTGTGAAAATGTCTGCAACTTGTCTATCTGTTGGAACATATTGAAGGTTGATATCTCCTCGCTCCACATGCTCCCGTATAAAATGATATCTCAACTCTATATGTTTTGTTCTGCTGTGTGACACTGGATTGTTGGCAATGGCAATTGCACTTGATGAATCACACATCAGAGGAATGTCTTCAAACTTCAGGTTGTAATCTTCAAGCTGATTTTTGATCCAAAGCAGTTGTGCACAACAACTGCCTGCAGAGATGTACTCTGACTCGGCTGTTGAGATTGCGACACAATTCTGCTTCTTACTACTCCAGGAAATAAGCCTTCTTCCTAGGAATTGACATGTTCCTGAGGTGCTCTTCCTATCATCCTTGCTACCTGCAAAATCTGCATCTGAATAGCCAATCAGTTCATTGTCATTACTTCTTGGGTACCATAAGCCAAGATTTGGTGTACCTTTAAGGTATCTCAAAATTCGCTTTGCAGCAGCGTAATGAGATTCCTTACTGTTCACCTGAAATCTAGCACATACACATGTTGAGAACATTATGTCTGGCCTACTAGCAGTAAGGTAGAGTAGTGACCCAATTATGCTTCTGTATTTGGTTTCATCAAAAGGTTTCCCTTTCTCATCCTTATCCAGAGACATAGCTGAGGCCATTGGAGTTTTCATTGTAGATGCGTTCTCCAATCCAAATTTCTTAATCAACTCCTTTGTGAACTTCGTCTGAGATATGAAAATTCCATCCTCAGATTGTTTCACTTGGAGTCCCAAGAAATACTTCAACTCACCCATACTGCTCATTTCAAACTTCCCTTGCATTAGTTTAGAAAACTTTTTGCAAAGGTTGTCGTCAGTTGAGCCAAAAATAATGTCATCGACATAGATTTGCACTAGCAAAATCTTGCCTTTTATTTCCCTAAGAAATAATGTCTTGTCTATCTTTCCTCTTGTGAACTTGTTCTCAAGAAGAAAAGTAGACAATGTCTCATACCAAGCTCGGGGAGCTTGCTTGAGACCATACAGTGCTTTAAATAGAAAGTAGACATGGTTAGGAGAGTTTGGATCAACAAGACCTGGAGGTTGTTCTACATATACTTCTTCCTTTATGTTTCCATTAAGGAAGGCAGACTTCACGTCCATTTGATAGACGGTGAAACCTTTTAATGCAGCATATGCTAGAAATAACCTTATTGCCTCCAATCTTGCCACTGGAGCATATGTTTGATCGAAGTCTATTCCTTCTTCTTGTCGGTATCCTTTGGTGACGAGACGCGCCTTGTTCTTTATTATTGTACCATCTTCATCTAGCTTGTTCCGATACACCCACTTGGTTCCTATAACGTTCTTATCTTTGGGTCTTGGTACAAGCTTCCAAACTTCACACCGTTTGAATTGGTTCAGCTCCTCTTCCATGGCTAGTATCCATGATGCGTCGCAGTATGCTTCCTCAAACTTCTTTGGTTCCACCTGAGATAGAAAACTTAAATATAAATTTTCATTAGTGGTACCTCTACGAGTTCTGACACCGTCTCGAGGATTTCCAATGATCTGTTCTATTGGATGATCCTTCAAGTGTCTGAGCTCTAATGTCCTAGCATCTGGAACATCTTCAGCATCTGGAGTGACTTCATTTCTTTGAACTGCTTCAATATCCTGATCTTCATTCTCAATTGTAGTTGGAGAAGTGATCTCGATGAAGGTATCACCCTTCTCTTCACTTGGTTCCTCCAACTTTATTTCATTTATCTTGGAACCTGCAGCTTCAAGTAACACACTAGACGAGTTGCTTTGCAACAAACTCGTCTCATCAAAAATAACATGAATTGATTCTTCTACCACCAAGGATTTCTTGTTAAAGATCCTATATGCTTTACTTTGGCTACTATAGCCTACGAAAATGCCTTCAAAACTCTTTTCGCTAAACTTAGTGGTATGATACTTGCCGTTGTTAAGTACAAAGCACTTACAACCAAAGATTCTAAAGTAAGATATTGTTGGCTTCCTGCCTTTTAAAAGTTCATAAGGAGTCTTATCATGGTTCTTGTTTATGAGTGCTCGATTTTGCACGTGACATGCAGTGTTGACGGCTTCAGCCCAGAAATATTCCGGTAGTGAAGCATCACTCAACATAGTCCTGCAAGCCTCTATGAGTGTTCTGTTTCTTCTCTCAGCTACTCCATTTTGTTGTGGAGTCCGAGGAGAGGAAAACTCATGAAGGATACCAAGGCTTTCACAAAATTCCGTCATGGCCCCAGATTTGAATTCCGTTCCATTGTCACTTCTGATTTTGACAATGGAGCAGTTGTACTCATTCTGTATTTGCCTGACAAAATTAGTGAAAATATCAAAGGTATCCGACTTGTGTTTCAAAAAGAACACCCACGCAAAGCGCGAGTAATCATCAACAATAACCAACGTATAATCCTTACCTCCTAAACTTCTAACTTGCAGTGGACCAAACAAGTCCATATGAAGAAGGTGTAAACACCTGTCCGAATCTTTGCCAATAATGCTTTTAAAAGTAGCCCTTGTTTGCTTGCCTTTAATGCATGCGTGACAAGGTCTTTCCTTTTCGCACTTAACATTTGGAGCATCACGCACCAAATTCTTCGAAAACAATTTATGAATAGTTTTGAAATTAATATGTGCTAATCTCTTGTGCCATTGGTCACTAAGAGATGCACTATCTTTAGCAAGAAGACATACTGGGGTAGAGGAATCCAAGCAAATAAAATTAAGACAAAATATGTTTCTGCTACGAGTGCCGGATAAAATGGTTTCTTGTTTATCAACCGCTTTTATCAAACACTTGTTGGCATGAAACTCAACAACGTATCCTTTGTCGCATAATTGACTTATGCTTATGAGATTATGTTCTAATCCCTCAACATAAGCAACATCCGAGAAGGATACGCTACCGTTAGAAATTGTACCATATCCTTTTGTAACTCCCCGGTCGGAGCCTCCAAAGATGACCTTTGGTCCGTTCTCGATTGAAGAGTAATTTTGAAGTAAACTTTTTGTTCCGGTCATGTGCCGAGAACATCCACTGTCCAAGTACCATATTGGCGTTCTATTGGCCTTTGGACATACCTGCAAACACAAAATCATTTTTCCTTAGGAACCCAAATTTGTTTGGGTCCTTGGTCTCTTGTTAGATTGCTCCCCCTACCGATGTTAGCATCGTGAGCGGTCTTTCTCACATTGATAACTCTTGGGGCAGCATAAACACTTTTGTTGAACCAACAATCGATGGCGAAGTGACCAATCTTGCCACAACACCAACAATGAAATCTATTGTATCTTTGTCCATTCTTCTCTTGCTTGACCATCTTGACATGAGGTCTAGCAGGAGGAGCTGCCCTGGAGGTGGATGCTTCATGTTGATGACATGAACATGCTTTCCTCTCTTTGGTGGACAAGACTTCAACTTCTTTCACTTTCGGTGCTCTCTTAAAGTTATGACCATGATTATATGGACCATAGCTCTGAAGACTGATTTCTTCATAAGGTGCTTTAAAAACACTTTCGCCAAAGTTTCTAGGACGTGCCCATCCTTGGTATCTAGACTTTGGCTCTACATAAGTAGGCCTAGACCAGTGTCCATAGGAGGACTCAAGATCAAACTTGTTTGTCGGGTAGATTACCTTATTAAAGGTAGTCTGTTCTTGAGGGGCTTTCCCTTTTTCTTTGGCTAAGGCTTTCTTGGCTGCCTTATTCTTTCGTTGAGTCTTATTCCTTCTAGAAGTCTTACTAGAAGAGGCTACATGGCCTAGTCCAGCACCATCAGTCTGTGCTGAAAATTCAGCAATCAGTGGAAGAACTGTCTTAGGCTTGGAGAAACTCTCAACAAGCTTCTTCTCAGCCTCAAACTGCTCTTCCAGTTTCTCAATGACTTTTTCTTTCAGACTGACGAGACTAAGTGTCTCATTCAATTCTTTTATGGCAGAGTTAAGCTTACCTTTGAGTGATTCCATCTCAAGAACTTCTTCTCTCAAAGAGCTTTCACTTGCCTTAAGAGACTTAATCTCTTTGG
This sequence comes from Platanthera zijinensis, assembly GCA_039513925.1. Classification (NCBI taxonomy): domain Eukaryota; kingdom Viridiplantae; phylum Streptophyta; class Magnoliopsida; order Asparagales; family Orchidaceae; genus Platanthera; species Platanthera zijinensis. The sequence goes on from CM077080.1 coordinate 216,047,129, forward strand.
CTTGAGCTTTCACGACCTTTCGACATTTGTCGTAGGCCTTGATCAGCTCTCTGTACTGAACCATGAGTTCAGACTCATCGTCAGAAAAGCTGTCCTCATTCTCATGTTCAGAACTCTCAGATTCAGAAAGAGGTGTGTGAGAGTTTACCTTCCCAGTGTACTGGGGTTCTGTCTCCTCATCAGTTTGAGCCATCAGCCCAAAATATGCTTCTTCTTCCTCACTTGACTCCGAGGAGTCTGAGTCGCTGAGGGTCTTTGTTTTCTTAGCCACGAAGCTCCTTTCATTCTTCTTTTGGTGAAAGGGTTTCTTGCTTTCCTTCTTTCCTCCTTCTCTTTTCTTATGAGGGCATTCAGCAATCATATGACCTGGCTTGTTGCAACAATAGCAAACTATGTCAGATGAAACATGTTTGTTCTGTTTAGGAACATACCTATCATGGTTGCTTGAGCCTTTCTTTCTTCGATCACTTTCATAATGTGATCGTCTATGTGAGGCATCCTTGCCTCTCCAATTCTTCTTTTTGTTCAGAAACTTCTTGAACTGTCTTGATAAGAGAGAGAACTCTCCTTCAGACAACTCTGAGCCTGATGAACTGGGCTCTGAACTTTCTTCACTCTCAATTGTTTCCTGAGCAGGAGTAGATGATTGAGCTTTGACCTTTTTTGTGCTTTCTGCCTTCAAGGCAACAGTCTTATCCTTTGAAGAGGATCTGCTCTTCTCTTCTTCGGCTTTTCTTGTATTTATTTGCATCTCATAAGACATCAGCTTTCCGAAGAGATTCTGTGGGTCAGTCTCTGCTAATCTGCCAAACTCCCGAATGGCACATACTTTGGTATCCCACTCTTTCGTCAGGGATCTGAGGAATTTGTCATTCAGGTCACCATTAGTGAACTTCCTGCCATACCCCTTCAGACCATTAACAATTTTGCTGAAGTTCTCAAAAGTATCTGTGATTGAATCCTTTGGTCCTTGTCTGAAGGCTTCATATTTTTGATTCAGAAGGGATCTTCTGTCATCCCTTACTTCTTCAGTGCCTTCCATCAGGACTAACAGACACTGCTACATTTCCTTAGCACTTTGGCAATGTATCAGATTCAGTAGCATAGAGTCATCAACTGCACTTGCTATGATGTTTTTAGCTTTCTTGTCCAACGAGACAAGTGCAATCTCATCTTTGTCAAGATCCATCAGTTTCTTTGGTACCTTTAGAGTAGGATCTATTGTGGAGGTTGTCATGGGAACATAGGGACCTTCTTCAACTATCATAAAGATCATTGGATCCACAGCTTCCATAAAGAATTTAATTCTTTCTTTCCACATGGGAAAGTTTGTCTTGGTGCACAGTGGAAGCTTTGCAAAATCTTTTGCCTTATCCATGCTTGGCTAACTTCTTAGACAACTTAGGGCAGATCTGATCAAGGTGTTAACCTTTATATGATCAACCTCCCTCTGATACCAATTGAAAGTTGACTAGTTGTCTAAATTATCACCTAGAGGGGGGTGAATAGGTGATTGCGATGTCTTTTGCGGAATAAAATAAAACTAATCGCAGCACACACAAAAAGAACACAAGCACAGACGACACAAGATTTATAGTGGTTCCCCGATCTTGGGTACTCCACTTTCCCTCTCACCGATCTAGTAACGCACTAGACTCGGCTACTCCACTTATCTCAGATTAAAGAAATCTTACAACTCGATCCAACCCGGATCTACACTCGGAAGCACAATCTTCCTACAACAAATACTCGGAATGAAAACTCCTACAACTCGGAGAAGAATCTCCTACAGAATAAAGATTTACAGAAAATGATAAAACTGTGACAGATCTAGAAAATCTTGACGTCTCTTCTTCCTTCAACAATGGCGGCTCTGTCAGGAATCAGTCGGAGAAGATACTGTCGTCGATCTTGAGATCTGGTTCTTCGGAACACACGGAATCAAGAGATTCGAAAAAAGTCGAGGTCGATCTCGATTCTATGTGTCACTTCGTCGATCTTTCTTCGTCGGCGGCCTTCCAGATGGAAACAGTGAGCGGCGGCGACCGGGAAGACGAATCGAGAACTTAGGGTTTTCCGGCCCTTTTTTCGTTTCACGTTCTTGAAGAGAGAGAAAAGATAAACGATGATAAAAAAATTCTTATTGAAAAGAGAGACTGATTAGACCTTTTATAGGGAGCCTAATCGGTCAGAAATCAAATCGTATTGAAAGTAATGCCACGTGGGCCAATTAGATGATGACAGATTAAGGATTGGAAAAATAGAACGATTTTCAGAATTAGAAAAAGATTAAGTCAGAAGTACTCGAGAACTGAAGGTTGTTCTCGAGCACTGAATCAAGGAGTTCTCGAGAATAGAAATGATTGTCTCGAGATCTGAGACTTAGAAAAATATACTGTCAAAAATAACTTTCTCGAGCACTAATTGTACTACTCGAGCACTTATACTTAGAAAAAGTATATCTGGATTATTTCTCGAGCACTTGAACATAGAGGAAAATCTGGAGGAAAGTACTCGAGAAGCTAAAGCTGTTCTCGAGCACAGGAACTTAGAAAAATAATAACAGAGAAATAGTTCTCGAGAAAGGTAGACTTTTTCTTGAGAAGAAGAGTTATATTTCTCGAGTACTTTTCCTTAGAAATATTTTTGCACAACATTCTAGTTCTCGAGCAGCAAAGTCATTTTCTCGAGAAAGGAAAACTTTCTCTCGAGCATTAATGACAGCCAGATTTGAAAGAAAAAGTTCTCGAGCAAGCTGAGCTTTTTCTCGAGTACTTTAAAAACTTCTCGAGACCTAGAGTTGTAATTTACTCGAGCACTATTGTACTTCTCGAGCAAAAATGACTTGGCAAAAATTCTAAGTTACAGAAAAATATTTTCAAATAAAACTTCTTCAGCTTCAGCTTTTGTCCTTTTCTCCAAGTGATTTGAGGTTAAGTATATTCCAATAGAGAGGCTACACATGAGTCAACACCTTGGATTACACAGTGAGGGATTATACTGTGAAGTCCTGTGTTTGATGACCCATTGCAGACTGACATTGGTCTATACTTAAAGTGTACACCTGCAAGCATATGGCTAAAGAGAAATATCAAATACAACTGGATTCAACTTAGTTCATGGGTGACTTCATGCAAATCTAGGTGAATGTGGATACAATACCCAACAGTTTTTGACCTTCATATTATAGTCTTTCAGTTGATTCTTTATCCAAAGCAATTATGCATAACAACTGCCAGCAAAAATATATTCTGACTCAGCCGTTGAGATTGCGACACAATTTTGCTTTTTGCTACTCCATGAAATTAGTCTCCTTCCAAGGAATTGACAAGTCCTGGAAGTACTTTTTTTGTCATCTTTACTACTTGCAAAGTTAACATCTGAAAAACAAACTAGCTTGTTGTTATTACTTCTTGGGTACCATAAGCCAAGATTCGGTGTACCTTTAAGGTATCTCAAAATCCGCTTTGCAGCAGCATAGTGAGATTCCTTACAGTTCACTCTGAATCTAGTATAGACATATGTAGAGAACATTATGTCTGGTCTACTGGTAGTAAGGTAGAGCAAGGATCCAATTATGCTTCTGTACTTGGTTTCATCAAAAGGTTTCCCTTTCTCATCCTTGTCCAGAGACATAGCTGAACCCATTGGAGTCCTCATAGAGGTTGCATTCTCCATTCCGAATTTCTTAATCAACTCCTTGGTGAACTTAGTCTGCGAGATGAAAATTCCATCTTTAGATTGTTTCACCTGAAGTCCTAAGAAATACTTTAGCTCACTCATACTTCTCATTTCAAACTTCCCTTGCATAAGTTTAGAAAACTTCTTGCAGAGGTTGTCGTCTGTAGAGCCAAAAATAATGTCGTCGACATAGATTTGCACTAGCAAAATCTTGTCTTTATTTCCCTAAGAAATAATGTCTTATTTATCTTTCCCCTTGTGAACTTGTTCTCAAGAAGAAATTTAGACACTGTCTCATACCAAGCTCGAGGAGCTTATTTCAAATCATATAGAGCTTTAGATAAAAGATAAACATAATCAGGAAAATTAGAGTCAACGAAACATGGGGGTTGTTCCACATACACTTCTTCCTTGATGTCACCATTAAGGAAGGTAGACTTTACGTCCATTTGATAGACGGTGAAGCCCTTAAGTGCAACATATGCTAGGAACAACCTGATTGCATCCAGCCTAGCCACTGAAGCATATGTCTGGTTAAAGTCGATTCCTTCTTCCTGCCTGTATCCTTTGGGGACAAGTTTGACCTTGTTCTTTATGATCGTCCCATCCTCGTCCATCTTATTCCTGTAGACCCACTTCATCCCTATGACGTTCTTGCCTTTGGGTCTTGGAACAAGTTTCCATACTTTGCAGTGCTTGAATTGATTTAGCTCTTCTTCCATAGCCATTATCCATGATGCATCTGAGTTGGCGTCCTCAAACTTCTTTGGTTCAACCTGTGAGAAAAAACTCAAAAATAAATTCTCGTTAGATGTACCTCTACGAGTTTTAACACCATCCCGGGGATCTCCTATGATTTGATTAATGGGATGATCCTTCAGATGTCTGAGCTCTCGAGTCCTTGCATCCAAAGTGTCTTCAACTACAGGAGTGATTTCATTAGCTTGGGGAATTTCTTCATCTTGATCATCAACCTCTCCAATAGGGGTTGGAGTGGTGATCTTGATGAACTTTTCACCTTTTTCTTCCATCAGCTCACTCAAGTCGAGTTCTTTTAGCCTTGAACCTGCATCTTCAACAAACACACTAGAAGAGCCACTTTATAGCAAGCTCGTCTCATCAAATACAACGTGTATAGATTCTTCTACCACCAGGGTTTTCTTATTAAATACCCTATATGCCTTACGATGGCTACTATACCCTACAAAAATACCTTCAAAACTCTTTTCACTAAATTTAGTAGTATGATACTTACCATTGTAAAGGATGAAGCATTTGCAGCCAAAAATTCTAAAATATGAGACAGTCGGCTTTCTGCCCTTTAGAAGTTCATAAGGTGTCTTATTGTGGTTCTTATTGATGAGTGCTCTATTTTGCACGTGGCATGCAGTGTTGACGGCTTCAGCCCAAAAGTATTTCGGTAGTGAAGCATCACTCAACATAGTCATGCAGGCCTCTATGAGTGTTCTATTCCTTCTCTCAGCTACTCCATTTTATTGCGGAGTATGGGGAGAGGAAAACTTATGAAAGATACCTAGGCTTTCACAAAATTCAGTCATGGCACTAGACTTGAATTCAGTTCCATTGTCACTTCTGATTTTGACTACAAAACAATTGTATTCATTCTGGATCTGCCTAACAAAATTTGTAAAGACATCGAAGGTATCTTACTTGTGTTTCAGAAAGAACACCCACGCAAAGCATGAGTAGTCATCAATAATAACCAATGTATAATCCTTACCTCCTAAACTTCTAACTTGTAGTGGACCGAACAAGTTCATATGAAGTAGGTGTAAACACCTATTAGAGTCTTTGCCTATAATGCTTTTTAAAGTGGCCCTTGTTTGCTTGCCTTTTATGCATGCGTGACAAGGTCTATCCTTAGCGCACTTAACATTCGAGGCATCACGTACTAAGTTCAGAGAAAATAATTTATTAATAGTTTTGAAATTAATATGTGCTAATCTCTTGTGCCATTGGTCAATAAGAGACGCACTATCTTTAGCCAAAAGACACACTGGTATAGAAGAGTCTACACAAATAAAATTCAAACAAAATATATTTCTACTATGAGTGCCTGATAAAATCGTTTCCAAATTGTCAACAGAATTTATTAAACACTTATCAACATGAAATCCAACTATGTATCCTTTATCGCATAGTTGGCTTATGCTTATGAGATTGTGTTCCAATCCTTCAATATAAGCCACATTCGAAAAAGATACACTACCGCTAGTGATCATACCATAGACTTTCGTAATTCCTCAGTCAGAACCTCCAAAGATGACCTTTGGTCCATTCACGACTGTTGAGTAATTTTGAAGTAGCCTTCTTGTCCCGATCATGTGCCGAGAACATCCACTGTCCAAGTACCAGATTAGAGTTTTGGTGGTCTTTGGACGTACCTGCAGTCAAAAATCAATTTTCCTTAGGAGCCCAAACTTGCTTAGGTACTTGGTCTCTAGTTAGCTTGCTCCCCCTACATGAATTAACAATGTGAGCGGTCTTTCTTACATTATTAAACTGAGGGTAACATGGTTTCTGGGATTAAACCAACAATCGATGGCAAAGTGACCAACTCTGCCACAACACCAACAGTCGAACCTGTTGTATCTTTGCCTAATTCTCTCCTGCTTGACCTTTAGAGATAGAGGTTTAGTAGAGGCTGCAGTTTTGGAGGTAGAAGCTTCATGGTGAAGGCATTCAGAAGGCTTCTTCTCCATCATAGGCTTTTCAACAATTGGCTTAACTTTTGTAGCCTTCTTGATGTTATGACCATGATTAAAAGGGCCATAACTCTGAAGAGTGATCTCTTCATAAGGTGCCTTAAAGACACTTTCACCAAAGTTTTGAGGGCGTGTCCATCCTTGGTACCTCGACTTGGGCTCTACATAAGTAGTCTAGTGAAGTGATCGTAGGAGGAGTCAAGATCAAACTTATTAGTAGGAAAAACAACCTTCTTAAATGTAGTCTGATCTTGTGGAGCTTTCTCCATTTCCTTGGCCAATGCCTTCTTGGTCGCCTTATTCTTTCGTTGAGCCTTATTTCTCCTAGAGGATTTACTAAGAGCCTCAACATGGCCTAGGCCAGCACCCTTAGTCTGAGTTGAGAATTTAGCAACTAATGGAAGGACAGTCTTGGGCCTTGAGAATCTTTCAACAAGCTTCTTTTCGTCTTCAAGTTGCTCTTTCAATCCCTTGATGATTTCTTCTTTCAGATCGAGGTGATTGAGAGCCTTATTGTACTCATCAACTACAGTATCTAAGTCTTCTCTGAGTGAGTCCATCTTAACGACTTCCTCTCTCAAAGAGCTCTCTGCGGCCTTTAGAGACATAATCTCTTTAGCCTGAGTTTTCACGACCTTTCGACATTTGTCGTAGGCCTTGATTAACTCCTTGTAATGGGCCATGAGTTCATACTCATCGTCAGAAGAGCTGTCCTCATGATCATGATTAGAGACATCAGATTCAGAGAGGGGAGTATGAGCTTTTACCTCCCTAGTGAACTGGGGCTCTTCTTCTTTGTCAGTACGTGCCATAAGCCCAAAGTAGGCTTCCTCTTCTTCACTTGACTCAAATGAGTCAGTGTCGCTGAGGGTTTTTTCCTGTTTGGCTACAAGGCTTCTTTCAGTATTCTTCTTATGGTAAGAAGATTTCTTCTCCTCTCTTTTGCCACCCTCCTTCTTCTTTTGGGGGCAATCAGCAATTATATGACCCGACTTATTACAACAGTAACAAACTATGTCAGTAGAAATATGTTTGTTCGGTTTATACTTATACCTGTCATGGCTTCTTGAGCCCTTATATCATCGATCACCATCATGTCGTGATCTTCTGTATGAGGCATCCTTGCCTCTTCATTGCTTTTTCTTGTTCAAGAATTTCTTGAACTGTCTTGAGAGCAGCGAGAACTCTCCTTCAGATAGCTCTGAGCCTGAAGTGCTTGGCTCAGATGATTCTTCTTCACTTTCTACTTGAGCAAGGGCAGGTGAAGCATCTTTTCCCTTCCTTAAGTTGTCTGCCTTCATAGAGACAACCTTCTCCTTGGAAAAGAATCGACTTTTCTCTTCTTCAGCTTTTCTAGAATTAATTTGAAGTTCATAGGACATCAGCTTTCCAAAGAGATTCTAAGGATCAGTCTCAGCTAACTTGCCAAATTCCCGGATGACACAGACTTTGTTGTCCCATTCCTTGGTTAGAGACCTCAGAAACTTGTCGTTCAGCTCTCCATTTGTGAAGACTCGGCCATATACTCTTAGGCCATTAACAATCTTGAAGAAGTTCTCAAAAGTGTCAGCAATGGTGTCCTTGGGTCCTTGCCGGAAGGCTTCATACTTCTGATTTAGAAGGGATCTTCTATCATCCCTTACTTCTTCAGTACCTTCCATCAAGATGATTAGAGACTGCCACATCTCCTTAGCATATTCGCAGTGAATCAAATTCTGCAGCAATGAATCATCGACTGTGTTGGAACCCTAGTTTGGATTTGGGCAAGGAATACTATTAGGATGTTTAGATTGACCCAAAATGTATAGTCAGGGTCATAGGTTTGCTTCCAGGTTTTGCCTCAAAAGAACCCAACAGAATTGCTGAAAGAATTCCAGAGGAAATGCAGTTTGTCAAAGGCAGAAAATCAGTTCGACGATAGTCGAACTCAGCTCGACGAACGTCGAACTCAGGTCGACGAAACTCAGAGTTCAAACTCTGAGTTGAGCTCGACGAACTCCGAGCTCCGGTTGATGATCGGTGAATTTAAAGCCAGATTCTCAGCTCGATAAAATATAAGTTGAGCTCGACGAAGTACGAGCTCCGGTCGACGAAATCTATGCAGTTGTTCAAGCAGCCATTTTACAGCTTGAAGATTATCTTAAGGATTAATTGCAGTCATTTAAAGCCCAAAACATTTAATGCTAACCATTCTTAAAGGATATAGCCATTCAACAGCAGCAGTTAATGTGATTAATTCCCTAGACATCTTTCTCTCTCGGGAATGCTTCATCCGCCTCAAGATAGAGTTAATTCAAATGTTTGAATACGACTCGGGAAAATATAATAATACAGCTTTACAAAAAGCAGAGGAGGACATGGATAATACAGAGAAAAATATAGATCTTCATCTAGAGAACAATATCAAGTCACAGTGTTCTTCATCATCAGCTCCAGGCTTTCAAGAGACACAAATCAATATAAGTCTAGAAAGTTTGCTGGAGATCAACTTCAATCTGAAGGACTACACCCTTAAGCAAAGCTTCCTTATTTCCTGAACAGATCAACATCTCAGGGGGAGCTTTGACACCATCAAGGATCCACAAAGTCTTCTTAGTTGAATACTTGAGAAAGAGAAGACATCATCACTTTCTTCACCCCCACTGTATAAAGGGTTCTCTACTCCCTTTTAAAGTGATTCCTGGTTGCAAGTCTCCTAACCAAAAGACTTGAGGTTAGGTTTTTGAGCACCTTACCAAAAGCTCATTGGTGCAAGTCACTTGATCAAAAACCTGAGTGGATTCCTACCAGGGTGGTAGAAGAGTGGATGTACCCAGGTTGGGGAACCACTATAAAATCCTTGTGTCGTCTGTGCTTGCTCTGTTTCTTTATCTTTGTGCTGTGACTTTTTACATTAACTCTAGTTTAGAAGAAAGTTAAGATCTATCCTCTCACATTCAATTGGTATCAGAGGAGGTTCCCTTAGTCATACAGGCTAACACCTGAACCAAAATGATCTGATAGATCTTATTTTTCTTAAGAGTCTTTCATGTCACAAAATGAAGAATTTTCTAGCACCAGACCTCCTATGTGCAATCTGGATAAGCTTGCACTATGGAAGGCAAGGATTAGGCTTTTTATGAACTCTATTGATGAAGAAATTTTTAATTCCATTTTTACAGGTCCTTAACAACCATTGGAAACAACAAGCATCAATGTTGTTCCAACATCTCAATGGACAGAAGCCCAGAAAAGGCTAAAGATGGTTGATGCACAAGCAATGAATATTCTTGATCAATCAATGTCTGATGACATTTTTCAGGAAATTGTTGAATGCACCCCAGCAAAAGAAATCTGGGACTCCCTCATAATAATGGCTACTGGATCAGCTAAAAATAAAAAATATGATGTTGATACATGGAGTGATTCTAAAGCTTCATCCTATGCAACTGAGGATGAAGAAGAAACAAGAGCAAGAGAGTTCTATCTGATGACAATCAATGCCTCATGCAGTAATGCTGAAGAAGAATCTGAATCAGAATGTGAATCAGAAGAGGATGAGGTAATCTCTTTCTTTGATTTTTCTTCATATCAATTCAAAGAAGATTTTAAAATTCTCTGTAAAGATTTAATTCAATCTGAGAAAGAAATAAAACTTCTTAGAGAAAAATTAAAGATTGCTATTTCTGAAAATATGAAACTCAATGAAGAATTATCAATTGCTTCAGAACAAATAGCATCATTAAAATCAGTTAAAGATAAAGAAAAATTAATAAATTTTCAGAAAATTTCTGCTCAACATAATTTTTCAAACCAAGCTCGACGAAAACAACACCATTCGTCGAACTCAGCTCAACAAACTATGAACAAATATTTCTGGTCAGGAAACTTTGATCGACGAAAGAAATTTGCTTCGTCGAACTTAGATCGACGACCGTGGAACACAAAAAGCAAATGTTATCATTCTGTGAACAGAGATCGATGATCTCACTACTCTTCGTCGAACTCAGATCGACGAAATTATTTTTCGCCGAACTCAAAATTTCAGAACAGAAATTTTTATCCTTTTGAAAATTATAATCAAACTCAAATATTCAAAAATCCTTTTATCAAGTGGTTCATCCCTTCTTGGAAATTTCACCCTCTAGGTTACAAAAATCATCCTGAGTGTTCTTTTATATCTTATTATTATAAAAAAGAACCAGGACCCAAGGTAATCTGGGTCCAGAATTCCTAACTTCTTATTTTAGGAAAAGACCCTTTAGTACAGGGGTAGTTGCATAGGGGGAGACTGCTTTATAGGATACAGAAGCAACAACTTCAATTAATTAGAAATCAAGGGGATGATATCAAGATAACTGTTGAACACAACAGGAGCAACATATCTGAAATATGCTCAGTTAAAGATAAGCAAAGAAAAGCTACAGAGCCTATCAAAAGTTTTTCATATTTATATTTAAAAACTTTGTTGTTGTAAATTTTATTTCTCAAAGCACCCATTTTAAAGTTTGCTTTGTATTACTTTTATGTAAATAGTATCCTCACCCAAATAGAGGGAGATTGTTGGAACTCTAGTTTGAATTTGGGCAAGAAATACTATTAGGATGTTTAGATTGACCCAAAATGTATAGTCAGGGTCATAGGTTTGCTTCGAGGTTTTGCCTCAAAAGAACCCAATAGAATTGCTGAAAGAATTCCAGAGGAAATGCAGTTTGTCAAAGGTAGAAAATCAGTTAGACGATAGTCGAACTTAGCTCGACGAACGTCGAACTCAGGTCGACGAAACTCAGAGTTCAAACTCTGAACTCCGAGCTCCAGTCGACGATCGCTGAACTTAAAGCCAGATTCTCAGCTCGACAAAATAGAAGTTGAGCTCGATGAAGTACGAGCTCCGGTCGACGAAATCTGTGTGGTTGTTGAGGCAGATGTTTTACAGCTGGCAGATTATCTTAAGGATTAATTGCATTCATTTAAAGCCCAAAACATTTAATGTTAACCATTCTTAAAGGATATAGCCGTTCAACAGCAGCAGTTAATGTGATTAATTCCCTAGACATCTTTCTCTCTCGAGAATGCTCCATCCGCCTAAAGATAGAGTTAATTCAAACTTTGAATACGGTTCGGGAAAAATATAATAATACAGCTTTACAAAAAGCAGAGGAGGACATGGATAATACAGAGAAAAATAGAGATCTTCATCTAGAGAATAATATCAAGTCACAGTGTTCTTCATCATCAACTCCAGGCTTTCAAGAGACACAAATCAATATCAGTTTAGAAAGTTTGATGGAGATAACCTTCAATCTGAAGTCCTATACCCTGAAGCAAAGCTTTCTTCTTTCCTAAACAGATCAACATCTTAGGGGGAGATTTAACACCATCAAGGATCCGCAAAGTCTTCTCAGTTGAATACTTGAGAAAGAGAAGACATCATCACTTTCTTCACCCCCCTGTATAAAGGGTTCTCTACTCCCTTCAAAAGTGATTCCTGGTTGGAAGTCTCCTAACCAAAAGACTTGAGGTTTGGTTTTTGAGCACCTTACCAAAAGCTCATTGGTGGCAGTCACCTGATCAAAAACCTGAGTGGATTCCTACCAGAGTGGTAGAAGAGTGGATGTACCCAGGTTGGGAAACTACTATAAAATCCTTATGTCATCTGTGCTTGCTTTGTTTCTTTATCTTTGTGCTGTGACTTTTTACATTAAATCTAGTTTAGAAGAAAGTTAAGATCTATCCCCTCACTTTCAGGCTGTACTTGCTATCATATTTTTTGCTTTCTTATCTAAAGAGACAAGTGTAATCTCATCTTTGTCGAGATCCATCAGCTTCTTAGGAACTTGCTTTGTAGCATCTATAGTGGAGGCGGTCATGGGAACATAAGGACCTTCTTCAACAATTATGAAGATCCTTGGATCCACAGCTTCCATAAAGAATTGTATCATTTCTTTCCACATTGCAAAATTATTCTTTGTGCACAAAGGAAGCTTGGCAAAATCCTTGGCTCTGTCCATACTTGAATAACTCAAAGACAACTTGGGGCAGTTCTTATCAAGGTGTTAACCTTCTAATGATCAACCTGCCTCTGATACCAATTGAAAAAGATTTCAAGTTTTCTACCTAAATCACCCAGAGGGGGGTAAATAGGTGAATTATGCGTCTTTTTGCGGAATAAAACTTTAACAATTTAATTTACAAGAAAATAACTAAGAAATCACAGAGGACACCAAGAATTATAGTGGTTCCCTAATCTTGGGTACGCCCACTTTCCACTCACCGATCTAGCAATACGCTAGACTCAGCTACTCCACTAATCTCGGATCAAAACGATCCTACCACTCGGAACAACGTTCCTACAATCTGGATCCAAAAAGGGATCTACATTCGGAAGATGAAAACTTCCTACAACTCGGAGAAAAAATCTTCTACACTCAGAGAATAATCTCCTACAAGATTAAAAAGAAATTATAGAATACAAACAGTAATCTTCTCAGATCTGAAAAATCTCTTCCTAGGACTTCTTTCTTGGACTTGTGGCTTTATCAGAAACTATAGAAGAAGACTCTCAGATCGATCTTGTTCTGAGAAACTTTGACTCACACGATTAAAGAGTAGATGGAGAAAGATGAATCCCTTGATATGCGAATCTCTCTAGATCAAAAGTTTCTCTTGGCGTTCTTGAAGGCGTGCGGCGAATTTCTGTAGAAGAAAGAAAACTGTCGGCCGATCCAGATCTTAGAATAACTCACTTCGGGTTTGTCATTATGACATGACCTTTTATAAGATCTCCCTAATGGTAATAATTGTCATTAATGATTGCCACGTGGACCAGTCATATCATGACATTCAAAATATTGATCTAATAAAAAATTAAGAATATTCTGAAAAACGATTCGGCATTTCTCGAGTAAGGAATAAACTATTTAAGTGCTTTAGCTATCTCTCGAGTGAAAAGACTTTGACTACTCGAGAGGAGGAATTTCTGGAAATTCTGGATGTAGAAGTAAATCACTCGAGTGGTTAATGGATCACTCGAGTGCTAGACATACATCGCGAGAGATAGACTTGATCTTATCAAGAGCTTGGACTTGGAGAAAATTCTGGATGAAAAATCGATCACTCGAGAACTGAAACTGGAATACTCGAGTATTGGACGAATTACTCGAGTACAAAGAAATCCCACTCGAGTGGTCTAAGAATTTTCTCGAGAACTATCTTTTGTCACTCGACTTAATCTTCTCAACTACTCGAGTACGCAGATAGACTACTCGAGTACTTGACTTAGAAAACTTTTTGAGAGATAAACATGATCACTCGAGAATGAGAGCAGGTCTACTCGAGTGCTAGACTTGGTTTCTCGAGTGCTGGATATAAGCTACTCGCGAACCACTTCCACACTCGAATTACAGACCAGATTTACTCAAGTGCTTCTAAGGCTTCTACTCAAGTACAACACTTAGAATTTTCTCAGCTTTATGAAACTTGAGTTCTTCATTCCAAACAACATCCAGTCTTTATTCATTAGTCCATATTCTTGAACAAGAAGTGTATCCCAATAGAGAGGCTACACATGAGTCAACACCTTGGATCACACAATGAAGAATTATATTGTATGGTCCTGTATTTGATGACCCACTGTAGACTGACATTGGTCTACACTTGGCAATAAATCCTGCAAACACATAACTAGAATAGGAAATCAGATACAACCTAATTCGTCTTAGTTCACGGCTGACTTCATACAAATCAAGGTTATTGTGGATACTGTTGAAGCCAAAAATGACCTCAACGAAAGTTCAAAAACCAGGGCGCAACCAACACCTACTTCTCTCAAGCCTTGACCCTCGACTGGCTACTTGGAACCTAGAACTGACCCAAAGCCTCAGTAGGTAGGTCCCACCTCACACCCAGAATATCTCTGAGAGCTTCCCCTCCAAATCCAAAGCTAGGCTTGGAGCTCCTCACAAAGCACTTGGGGATTTTGAGAATAATGAAAGCTTGCCTTCTAAGGAGCCCTTATGGGTCTATTTATAGCCTTTTGGTGACATGAAACTACTAAAATACCCATGCCTTGCCTGCCAATAGCCAAACCCCGATGTTTATAAGATACTAAATACATCCCCTGGGGGTATGCAGGCAATTCTACTAGAGGGTAGTTAAGTAATTTTTCCCTGGGCCATGGGCCCCATTCGGCAAGAACTCTGAGCCGCGGCGAGAAACCTGAGTCGCGGCAAAAACCCTTAGCCGCGGCGAGAACCCTAAGCAGAGGATCTTCTCGCCTCCACACAACATGGCATTGAGTGGGCTCAACACTTTCACTGTCGAACACAGCGTTGAGTGAGCTTAATGCCTTTACTGCCGAACACGGTGTTGAGTGAGCTTAATGCCTTTGCTGCCAAACACGGCGTTGAGTGAGCTTAATGCCTTTTCTGCCGAATACGGCGTTGAGTGAGCTTAACGCCTTTGCTGCCGAATACAGCGTTGAGTGAGCTTAACGCCTTTGCTGTAGAATATGACATTGAGTGAGAGGAGCTCACTCAACGCGGCGCCGAGTGGACTCGATTCCTTCTCGCCTGCCTTTGGTCGTTGGTGGGTCTTGACCGAGGATTGGCGCGAACGATCTCGCCCGCTCATAGGCGGGAGCTCCTCCAAGACGGGAGCTCTTCCGGTCTGAATCCCGAAGCTAGCCTGAAGCTAGTCCAATACCGACCGTTGATGCCTCTATTTTCTTCTCAGCGAATATGGGGTTGTACACAATCCCCGCTCGTTTTGAGTTAGCTTTGCGCTCTAAAAGACAGGTCCAACCCATAAATATTCGTTGGGCACGTGTCACCTCAAAAAAGGGAATCATTTTGGTAGGCCATCCCATAGCTCTATATATACACGTGCTTATAGACGGTCTAAGCCTGCACCTGAATTGCTGATTCCTCTCTGGGCTTTCGCGTTATTTCGCCATGCGTTCCAAACGTGTTGACAAGCCGCTCCCGCGAGCCCTGGCGAACAGTGCTGTGGTTGCTCCCTGGCTGGCGAGAAAGTCGCTAGCAGCTAATCCTTTCCCGCTAAAGAAGAAGAAAGAGAAGAAGAAGAAGAAGGTGGTCCAGCGGGATCTTTCTCGCGAGAACCGGGACTCGCCTACCCCGAATCCCGATCGTCGATCATAGATCGAAGAATGATTATTATTGAAGTTTACGTTCAGAGATCGTCGTTCTGAGTTTAATGATCTGTTCATATATCATCGATCTGAGTTCGACGATAACTGCTAAACATTATTACTTGAATTATTCTTCTGGTTTTTGGGTTTGTTCTTAGTTTTAATTTGTTCCAGAAATTTATTAACCTTATTAACCTGTTCAATATTTTTCTTTCCTTTATCATAAACAAAGTTTACAGGTTTTGAAAGATGATTCTTCTGGATTAGGGTTGGTTCACTTGATGAAGCTCCTAATCCTAGTTTGCAGTAATTAGTTCTAGCATTTAGTGTGGTTGTTATATCTAGTAGTTTTTAGCTTCTGCCATTTAATGATTCTTCTTATATTTTGGCTTTGCTAAGTTCAGATTTCAGAAAAATAATTTGTTCATTTACATATTTTAATTCATTAGATAGATTTGCATTTTCAGAAGTGAGTTTTTCTAGAGCATTTAATTTTTCTCTGAGAAATTTGATTTCCTTCTCTGAGCTTATCAAATATAAGCATAAATTTTTAAATTTAAATTTGAATTCATCAAATTCAAAATCATAAGAGGCTAATACCTGATCTTCAGCTGACAGGCTTTCTTCATTATCAGATTCATCTGTATCTGATCTGCTACTGTTGGCATCAATTGCCATGAGGCAAACTTCCTTTGCCTTTGCCTCCTCTTCTTCTTCACTGGAACTCGAAGATGAAGATTCATCTTCTGTTTCACTCCAGCTTTCAGCCACAAACCCTCTGTCCTTCTTTTTGTGCTTGCTGGAAGATGGCTTGCTGTAATGCTTGCTCCTGGAGTCCTTCTCTCATCTCTTCTCCTTCTTCTGATTCTCTGGACATTATGAGAGAAAATGTCCAGACTTCCTGCAGCCAAAACATACCACCTCTTTAGTAGGGGTTTTATCATACCTGGGCTTATCATCCTTCCTGGATGACTTCCTCCTGAAATCCTTCCTTGCTATCTTGTAGATTCTTTTGGAAAGCAAGTTCATCAGATCTTCATTCATAGATGGAGTCTCAGTCTCCTAAATATCCTTGAATGCAAGGCTGTGCTCCTTCCTTGCTGGTGGAGGTGTTGTTTGCTCAGCTGCTTCCCTGGACTTGATCAGCTGTTCATAGGACTTTAACTTTCCTAAAAGAGATTCAGTGGAAATCTCATTTAGGATCCTGACCTCCTTGATGGGCCAGATCCTTGAATCCCATGAGCTTGGGAAGCACAAGAGGATTTTGTCATTCACCTCTGTGAGGGTCATGTCCTTGTCTAAGGTCTTTAGCTCATTGATGATTGAGCTTAACCTGTTATACATATCCGCTACTGTTTCAGCTTCCTTCTTCTTGAAGTTCTCATATTGGGATATGAGGTTTGATCTTCTGTCTTTTCTCTCATCAGCAGATCCAGCCACCATTTGATTCAGGGAATCCCAAATAGCCTTGGCTGATATGCATTCAGCCACCTTCTGGAAAATGTCATCTGACATTGTTTGGGCCAATATGTTCATTATCTTGGCATCAAAAATTTTGGCCTTCTTTTGAGCCTCAGTCCACTCAGGTGGTGGAACTGTATTGGTGCTGGTTGATGCTGCTGAGCTTGATGCTTGAGGGGGACCCGTCAAAATAGAATTATAGATGTCTTCATCAATGGAATTCATATATAACTTTATTCTTGCCTTCCAGATGGCCAACTTGTTCAGGTTGCACACTAAAGGTATGGTGCTTGCATAATCTTTGTTCTGGGCCATGCTGTCTATGTGAATCTAATAAAAATATAAAGAGATCTAACTTAGGATCTTTTTTTCAAGGGTTAACTTGTACAACCAAAAGAACTCCCTCTGATATCAATTGAAAGTGAGGGTTAGATCTAATATACTCTAGAGGGGGGAGGGGGTGAATAGAGTATTTCTGAGTAATTAAAATCTTTTGCTGAATAATATAACTTATTCCTAAACTCAGATTCTATATCACAACACAGCAGATTAAACTAATAAAAATCACAGAATCCTAACTATCATAGCCACAGCAAGAACAAAAGAAAAAGGCAACCAGACAACACAAGAATTTTATAGTTGTTCCCCAACCTGGGTACATCCACTCTTCTACCACCCTGGTAGGAATCCACTCAGGTTTTTATTCAGGTGACTGCCACCAATGAGCTTTTGGTAAGGTGCTCAAAAACCAAACCTCAAGTCTTTTGGTTAGGAGACTTGCCACCAGGAATCACTTTTGAAGGGAGTAGAGAACCCTTTTTACAGAGGGCGTGAGAGAGTGATGATGTCTTCTCTTTCTCAAATATTCAACTGAGAAGACTCTTTGGATTTGATGGTGGCAAAAGCTCCCCCTGAAATACTGAATTTATTCAGGGTGAAAGGAACTTTGCTTCAGGGTAATAGACCTTCAAGCTTTCAACTTCAACCATAAGAACTTCAGGAACTCCTTGACAGATATAGTAGTTGTTGTCCTTTGAAAGTTCCTGAGAGGATGACAGAAGAAGACTCTTGATTTGAATAATTGTTCTTCTTATTCAGAAAACTGTTCTTCTTCTGGTCTAGCAAAAGTACATTTGAATTTTGAAATCCCTTCTGTAATCAATGCTGACGGCCTTGGAAAATTTGCATTGATTAGTTTCCCCAACAGTCCCTTTGGAAAATGGCAGGCAATAATCCTGATGAAGACCATAATTAATGCTCTTGTCTAACGGTAATATTCAGAGAATATTAGAGCATTAATTACTCAAGAATTATTGCAATATAATAGGAACAAAAGAGGAAAATAGCTAAGTCTAGATTCGCCGACCTGAGTCCATAGTTCGTCGAGTTGAGAATAGCTGTTCATCTAGTTGATGTCCAAGATCGTCGACCTCTGAATTGCTGAATGCTTCTTGACCACTTTCTTATTCTGTGCACCAAGTTCGTCGAGCTGATGTCCAAGATCATCGACCTGAGTTTTGATTCTGGACTTAGACTATTTTCTGGTGCTGAGTGTTGAAACATCTTTTTGGCGTTGTGTGTGATGTTATCTGTCGTTGAGTGTTGAATCATCATTCTGGCATTCAGTGTGATGTCCTCTGTCATTGAGTGTTGAGTCATCATTCTGGCATTGAGTGTGATGTCCTCTGGCGTTGAGTGTTGAAACATCTGATCCAGAATTAGTCGATCTGGGACCAGAGAACAGAGTTTGTCTAGCTGATGTTCTAAGTTTGTCGACTGAAGGTTGAATTAGAAGTGTTTTCACTTTGTCCAGAGTTCGTCGAGCTGAGAACATAGTTCATCGAGCTCAGCTCAGAGAATTGTCTCTAAGTTCGTCGAGCTGAGCACGACTTTCATCGACCTGAGATCGACGAACATAGAGCTCTTTTTCTAAGTCTTGAATTTTCTTTAAGTCTTGAGTCTTTGGCAGTGTTGGAGGCTGGTCCCTTGCATTATTGACTCTAAGGACTAGACCTAGACTCTAGGACACAACCAAGACCCTGGCTATACATGTTAGGTCATATCCTAACTTAATGAACCTAGCCAAAATCCAACTAGCGATCCAACACCGGGCCTTCTCACCTGCCGCTGGCCAGTGGCTCTCGCCATGCTGCAGGTATGCGAAATATTACCATATCTTTTACTAAGATCTCGCCGTAACCGTGAAACTATTTTCTCAGAGGATCCGGACTCCCGGACAGGGGTCGATGAAGATGATGAAGATGATGATAAAGAAAGAGAGGGGGAGGACGGAGAGAGCTCCCCCTCCCTTCGTCTAACGAGATGGAGGACATCGTGAATGACGCCAGGAGCGTGAAGAGGCAAGGGAAGAAGATTGCTGCCCTCCTGTCAAAGCTTGTGAGGCGGGAGAGGGCCCTCGCCACTGCGGTGAAAGAATTCCGCGAGATGGTGGAGCAGAGGCTGGAGGCCCTTGAGCGCGACTCTTTCTTTGGCGAGACGGAGCGGCCGGGTGGGCCTACCGCCGAGTCCTCCCCTGGAAGGTGTATCACGCAGATACGAGACCAGGCCCGTCGGATTAACCTAGGATGCACCACCCTGTCTTCCTACTACAACCCACTGGCGCCCCCGAGGACTAGACGACGGGAGCAAGGTCGATGGCGCTGGGAGCCGTATTGATTGAAGACGTCTCGCCGCCTCTCTCCCCTCGGCCTTCCCTTCTCGCGATGTACCCTGTTTATTTTTATTTTTGGACTGCTTATTTGTAACCTTTCAATTTATTATTTGTTAGCTCTCGCCCGGTGAGAGTGATCCCTGCTTTCGTTTTCTTTTCTACTTTACGTGTTTGTCTCGAAACACTTACGTGAATCTGAACCGTCAGCCTGTCACTGTCATCCCAGGCCTGAACCCGAGGTGTCGTTGACTTGGGGCGTGGCGCCTGTGTCGCCGCCCCTATTTTCATTTTTCTTTTTTTGGAAAATCCATCATTACCATAGTTTCCTATAAATAGAGGAGTCCACCAAACGCATTTATTTCTCTGACCTTGAACCCTCGCCTCCCTCCTTTATAGTTCTCGAGCTTTGCCGGGAAATTCCCCTGCTTCTGCCTTCTTACCTCGTTCTCGCATAATTTCCGCTCTCGCCTCCTTCCTTGAGACCTCACACTCAATCCCCTAAACACGATGCCAGGCGAAAGCGAGGGACGCTCCAAATATACGAAAGCTTTTCGAAAGCATCAGTTCCCCTCTTGCCGCCTGACCCTGGAGGAGTACCAGCTAATCGTTTCCCATTACGTTCTCGTCGACTTCACAGAGAAAAACCCGGGCAACGATGATCGGGTCAATATCGCGAGAGCGGGAGAGCTCGCCATCCCTCTCGAGCATTTCAAGGTGGGCTTCCGCCTTCACCTCTGGCCCGAGGTGCGCCAGGCCCTCTGCTACTACGACGTCATTCCCGCCCAACTCAATCCAAACTCGATCGCCATCCTGGTAGCTTTCATCTTCTACATGTGATCCGAAAGGATTGAGTTTAGCCTTACTATCTTCCGGAAGTTGTTCATCTTCCTCCCTAAGGGGGGAGTGGTCTTCTTCTCCGAGAAACTGCTCAAGACCACCGGTCTCGCCAACAAACACCACCACTGGGGTGAGAAGTTTGTCTATGTCTCCGGCAACTTCGGCAACGTTCCTCTCGAGCCCGCTCAATATGAGGACGCCACTTACAAGCCACCTGCCCGGGGGTCGCGCGAGAGCGCCCTTTCGGAGTTCTTCGGGACAAAGGAGTTCGACGTCCAATTTCTTTGGCGGGACGTCGATTCTCTCCCCGCCGTCCCTCCTGGCGAAGGTATGGTCTCGCCTTTAACTCGGTATTCCCATTCTAAAATTTAACGCTGAGCATTTTCGCCTATGCAGGAGAGAGAGAAATTCCTCTATACCAACCCTTTGCCGAGACTCAGGGTACCGAGGGCCAGGCTGCGAGAGATCCACTGGCTCTCGTGAAATCCGCAGTTCAGGCTCTTCGGGACGAGCCGGCCCCACCTCCTTCGACCAGTGCTAGGAAGCGAAAGCCTGGCGCCTTTTTGTCCCGGCTGCTGAAAAGACCAAAGCCAACCACTTCCTACAAAGGGAAATTCGTGGCGACTGCGCCCGTCCGCCCTCTCGCACCAGGTCGGTCCTTCGAAGAGGTCCTGCAAGTGGCCAGCGAGATGACCGCTTCTGCCAGGAATAGTGCTTGGGCTCCTGCCGAGAACCTTCTAGCCGCAAGCGGGGCTTGTGGCAAGGGGGCAGACGCTGAGACCTCCATTCGACCCCCGCCCAAGGAGGTGCCAAGGGGGCACAGGAATTTTGGTCTCGGCATGAAGTGCCTTGACGAGGAAGGGAGACCCTTGCTGTGGTGGGACCCTGAGACCAACCAAGTCTCCGTCTCGACCCTCCTCCCCAGCTGGGCGGAGCGCGACCATGTCACCGGCGAGGCATTCGTACTGGGCTATGGCCTTTATAGTCGGGAGAACACCGGCCTTTATAATCAGCTGCCCACACGGCTCCTGGACTTTGACTCCGTCCATGCTCTGATGTGTGGGTTCGAGCTTGCACACATGTGCGCGCGCCGGAGTATCACCATTGACCGCAACTTTGGCGAGATTCTCAAGGCGCGAGACCAGGCGGCGGCCCAGGTGGCGGTTCTGAAGTCACAGCTAGCGGATGCTATGAGACTGCTTTCCTTGCGCCCAGCGGAGGAGGTAAGCAAGATCTTTCGAGCACTCACTCTCGCCTCTATAATCCTCGGCTCACCATCTCCTGTATTTGATCGATTTCTCTCTAACATAGGATTCTGCTCAGAGCACGGTACTTCGCGCGGAGCTGGCCGGGGTAAGGTGCGAGAACATCCTGCTGAGTGACCAGCTCTGGCATATGGAGGTGGCGGCGGCCGTGGTTGCGCCTCCTCCTTTGCTGGACGAAAGGTTGAGGAGCCGACATTTCTTGGAGTACGACATCGACAAACTCCTGCAGACCAACGCTCAAGCAACAGTCAGGCTGACCCTTGAGACGTTGCGAGATACGGGATGCTTGAACGAGAGTGGATAGAGCGTCACCGCTCCCTAGCTTGTTCCCTGGCTCTTCGAGCCTATCCCGAAGCCCCCAGGCGCACCCGACTCCCCGCCCCCAGATGTCCGTAAATCTCCCACGACAGCTGGCGAGACATCCGGGGAGGGCTCAGGCAAGAGCTCCCACGAAAGCTCATGCGGGAGCTCGAGCGGATACAGCGCTTCTCCCTGATGGGTTTCCCCCCTTTTTTTCTTTTTTGCCTGTAATGAGCGAGATGCTCCCATTTTGTAATTTCATTGATAATATATATATATATTGTAAGTTTTGTGTTTGGTTCCCTCCTTTTCTTATCCCTTTCTTTTTTTTTCTTTTTTAACTGTTGAAGCCGAATGCTTCTCAAGCACGCTTCCGCCGAGGCCCTTGGACCCCTAGGGTAATCCCCTTCAGCGATCAATAGGTGGGAACCTGCCGAGAGCTCAAGGCTTAGACGTGTCGTTTCCGAGCTCACCATTTGCCGAGAGCATCGTTTGTAGGCTTTTTAAGGGAGGACCGCCCCTCTTTACCTTGCGGGAACAGACGGAGCTTCTCGCCCAGACCTTCCCACTATATGGCCAAGGATCCCTCACCAAAAGGCCTTCCCGCCGGAAGTTTCTTTCGGCGAGACCTTTCCTAACTGAGACCCTTTCCGGTCGAGGAGATCCTCAACCACTTTGTTCTGCCTTCTGGGTGTGCCTCTTATCCAGCTCAGATCATTCAAGTGGAAGTATTTCCAAGGACCAAACCTCCACCCCTCAGGCGAGCATTCGGACTTGACAGCTAGATGAGAGCCTGCGCAGCGGGTCTACCTGGGGTCGAGCCGAGCTCGGGGTGTCGATTAAGTTCTCAAAACAATACCTCTCCCCCACAGGCGAGCCTTTGGACCTGCCAGCTAGATTAGAGCCTGTGCAGCGGGTCTACCTAGGGCTGAGCCGAGCTCGGGGTGTCGATGAAGTTCTCAAAACAAAACCTCTCCCCCCACAGGCAAGCCTTCGGACCTTCAAGCTAGATGAGAGCCTGCGTAGCGGGTCTACCTGGGGCCGAGCCGAGCTCGGGGTCTCGACGAAGTTCTCAAAACAAAACCTCTCCCCCAAAGGCGATCCTTCGGACCTGCCAGCTAGATGAGAGCCTGCGCAATGGGTCTACCTGGGGCCGAGCCGAGCTCGGGGTGTTGATGAAGTTCTCAAAACAACCCCTCTCCCCCATAGGCGAGCCTTCGAACCTTCTAGCTAGATGAGAGCCTGCGCAGCGGGTTTACCTAGGGCCGATCCAAGCTCGGGGTGTCGATGAAGTTCTCAAAACAAAACCTCTCCCCCACAGACGAGCTTTCAGACCTGCCAGCTAGATGAGAGCCTGCACAGCAGGTCTACCTGGGGTCGAGCCGAGCTCGGGGTATCGATGAAGTTCTCAAAACAAAAACCTCTCCCCCACAGGCGAGCCTTCGGACCTACCAGCTAGATGATAGCCTGCGCAGCGGGTCTACCCGGGGCCCAGCCGAGCTCGGGGTGTCGGTGAAGTTCTCAAAACAAAACCTCTCCCCCACAGGCGAGCCTTTAGACCTGCCAGCTAGATAAGAGCCTGCGTAGTGGGTCTACCTGGGGCAGAGTCGAGCTCGGGTGTCGATGAAGTTCTCAAAACAAAACCTCTCCCCCATAGGCGAGCCTTCAGACCTGCCAGCTAGATGAGAGCCTGCGCAGCAGGTCTACCTAGGGCTGAGCCGAGCTCGGGGTGTCGATGAAGTTCTCAATCCTTATTCTAACTATTTAAGATGAAAAGAGTCGACAATGGATTAAAGTACGGAATATATTATGATGATATTTGAAAACATTAATACAATCACCTTCTCCCCCTTACGGGTAGAAGCGTTTTAGATCATCACCGCTCCAGGTGTGGCTCAAGGTTCTTCCCTCCACATCCTGGAGGTAATAACCTCCAGTTCCAAGGACCTCTTTTATAATGTAAGGCCCTTCCCAATTCTGGTTGAGCTTGCCCACGGAAGCTGACCTTCCCGCCGCGTCAACCTTTTTCAGCTTCAAATCTCCTTCGACGAACTGCTTGATCCTGATATGTTTATCGAAATACCTGGCCATCCGCCGTTTGATCTCCTCTTGTCTGATGGTTGCAACATCCCATAGTTCTTCCACCATGTCCTGAGAGAGGCATAACCCCTCCTCATTCTCCAACCTCCAAGTCTCATCTCCTTCGCCCGCGGCCTCGACCCGCGCGGACCGGACCTCAAACTATATCGGCAGGACCGCCTCACATCCATGAGAAAGCTTGAAGGGGGTCTCGCCGGTGGCCGTGTTTGGGGTCATTCGCAAGGCCCACAGGACTGAGGGGAGTTGCTCCACCCAATTCCCCCTCAAGTTCTCCACTTTCTTATTAAGTAAGTTCATAATGATCTTATTTGCCGCTTCCACCTGGCCGTTTCTCTGAGGGTGGTGGACAGAGGCAAACCGGAGGTCTATCCCCAGTTAGGCGCAGAAACTGATGAACTCTTCACTGGAAAACTGGGGACCGTTGTCCGTCACTATCATTTGGGGTAGTTTGTGCCTTCATATGATCTCCCCCCAGACAAAGTTCCTTATAACTTGCGAGGTGACTTTGGCCAAGGCTTTAACCTCCAACAACTTTTAGAAGTAATCGATCATGACTAGGAGGAACCTCCTCTGCCCACTAGCTGGAGGGAAAGGCCTGACCAAGTCCATCCCCCAGATGGCGAAAGGCCATGGTGACGTACTGCTCCTGAGCCTTTGAGCAGGCAAGAGATGGAGGGGGCATATAGCTGACACTTTGGGCATCTCCTTGTGAATTCTGCTACATCCTTCCTTAGGGTCTGCCAGAAGTACCCTTGCCTCACCACTCTTGCCTCCAATGTCCTTCCTCCCGAGTGGCTGCCGCACTTGCCAGAGTGTACCTCCCCCAGGATCCTCGAGATCTCTTCCCCTGACAACATCTTTCGATGCAACCCCCCTTCCAACATTAAGTAATGAGCCGCCTTATACCTGAATCCTTTGGTGTCCTTAGTACCCTTCAGAAGCTCACCCGTGGTCAGGAAGGTCACCAAGGGGTCCATCCACGAGGGTCGCCGATCTACCTCCATCAATTCCCCTTCCTCGATTGCTGGCCAAAATAGTTCAGTGAGGGTCCCACCTCCCTGAGGTCCAAACTTTGCCAATCGATCAGCGGCTGCGCTCTCCTACCTGGAGACATGCTTGATCGAGAATGATCAAAACCCTCCGATAATCGCCCTTACCTTGGATAGGTACTTTACGAGGGTAGGATCCCGAGCTTCAAACTCCCCTCGGATCTGTGATGCTACCACCATCGAGTCAGTGAAGGCCTCAACGTCACGGATCTCAAGCTCCTTTGCTAAACAAAGGCTGGCTATCACAGCCTCGTACTCTACGTGGTTGTTGGTCACTGGAAAGTGATAGGCCACCGCCTGCTCTATAGCG
The DNA here is from genome assembly GCA_039513925.1 of Platanthera zijinensis. Lineage (NCBI taxonomy): Eukaryota > Viridiplantae > Streptophyta > Magnoliopsida > Asparagales > Orchidaceae > Platanthera > Platanthera zijinensis. The sequence goes on from CM077080.1 coordinate 216,072,656, forward strand.
ACCCCCTGGGGGCTTATCAACACCACTCCCCCTCCAAGGGAATGCTTCCCTGAGGCCCCATCAACCATCATCTTCCACACTCCCTGTGGCTGCGGCTCCTCTTCCCCGACCTCAAAAACATAGTCCGCCAGAAAATCCGCCACTACCTGTGCCTTGATGGAGAGTCTTGGAACGAAAGAGATGTCGAACTCACTTAGTTCGATGTACCACTTGTCAAGTCTTCCCGAGTGATCTACCCCTTTGAAGATCTTGCAAAGAGGGTGGTCGGTCACCACCCTAATCGAGTGCGCTTGGAAATATGGCCGAAGCTTCCTTGTCGAGACGATCAGAGCGTATGCCAGCTTTTCCAGGATGGGGTAACGGAGCTCCGCCTTCTTCAAAATCCGGCTCACGTAATAGATGGGTAGCTGCTTCTTCCCCTCCTCCCTGACCAGAACAGAGCTCATGGCCTCCACTCCTACCCCTAGATACAAGGCCAGGTCTTCTCCTTCTTTCGGGCTTTGAAGTAGAGGAGCCTGGGAGAGTTGTCTCTTCAACCCTTGGAAGGCCTCTTCACATTCGGTGGTCCATTCAAACCTTTGGTTACCCCTCAACACCTTGAAGAATGATGAACACTTGTCCCCTTCTCTGGAGAGGAACCTACTTAGCCCAGCCAACTTGCCTGTCAAGCGCAGGACCTCCTTGGCGTCGCGAGGTGATTCCAAGTCTAGGATAGCCTTCACCTTATCCGGGTTAGGCTCTACCCCCGCCGGAGTCAAGAGATGCCCAAGTAATTTTCCGCGGCTGGCCCCGAAGACACACTTCAAGGGGTTCAGCCTCATCTTGAATCTCCATAGGGTGGTGAAGGTCTCTTCTAGGTCCCGTAGGTGTGAGTTCACACACTTTATTTTCACCATCCGGTCATCGACATAGACCTCCAAGTTCCTCCCCCTTTTCCCCTTGAAGACTCGATCCATCATGCCTTGGTAGGTAGCCCCTGCGTTTTTCAACCCAAAGGGCATCATCTTATAGCTGAAGCACCCCTCCCTAGTGATGAAGGAGACGTCCTTGATATCGGGAGGGTGCATTTGAATCTGGTGGTAACCTGAAAAAACATCCAAAAAACTCATAACAGAAAAACCGACGGCTGAATCAACCAGCGCGTCGATTCGAGGTAGAGGGTAACAATACTTAGGGCATGATTTATTTAATAAAGAGAAATCGATACACATTCGCCAGTTCCCACCCCCTTTTTAACCATTACCACGTTGGAGATCCAGCCTGGATACTGGATCTCTGAGATGAAGTCGGCTTCTAAGAGCTTCCTGACCTCCTCGCGGATAGGCTCCTCCAGCTTGGTGGCGATGACCCTCATATTTTGGCGTATGGGGCGAGTCCGGGGGTCCAGGTTCAGGCGATGGCAAGCCACATTTGCATCAATGCCCAGCATGTCCGCCGCTCTCCAGGCAAAGATGTCGACATTACTCTGGATGTAAGGTCTCATCTGCTCATGGTCCTTCGGACCTAAGCCTCCGCTGATCCTCACCCTCCGCACCTGCCCTGTGCTGGTGAAGACCTCCATTTCTACCACTTCTTCGGCCGGCTCCAGCCGTGACTGCTCCCAGCCGACCCTTGCTTCTTCTTCTAGATCCAACTCCTCCTCCCTTCCTACTTCTACCTCCGCTGCCTCCTCCGTGCTCTCCTGCTCAGCTCCTGCTGCTCGCTCTTCCACAACCTCCATCGCCTCCTCCAGGCTCTCCTGCTCAACTCCCACTATTCGTTCTTCCTCCACCTCCCTCGCCACCTCTAGGCTCTCTTGTTTCTCGACTTCCGCGCCCCTCAAGGCCTCCTACTCAACTTCTCTCTGCTCCTCTGCGCTCTCCTATCTCGCCTCCCCTAGGCTCACCTCCTCTTCTTCAACATCCTCTCCTTGCTCCGCCATCTCCCTATCCAGCTCTTCTGCCTCAGCCATCCAAGACACGGTGTTGACTGCCGTCACATAGCACTGCCTCGCCACCCTCGGGTCCCCCCTGATCCTGACCTGCACCCCTCCGTTGTTGAACTTGAGACATTGATGGAACGAGGAGGGGACGCAGCGAAAGGCGCTGATGAGGGGGCGCCCAAAGATGGCATTGTAGCTGCTCGGGGCGTCTATGACCACGAACCTACAGTTCCGTGACACGCCACCCAACTTCACGTGCAGCCCTACTCCCCCTTCTACTTCCTTCCTCTTTCCTGAGAACCCAAACAACGGTCCATCTGAAGCCAGGACCCTCTTTCCCTTAACCTTTATCTCGTCAAAAGCTTTGTTAAAAATCACATTCACCAAGCTACCATTATCAACCAGTATCTTGGATACCGTGAAGTTATCCACTGCTGTCTGAATCACTAGGCCATCGCAGAATGGATCCTCAAAGTCTGGCATGTCAGCTGATGAAAAGGTGATTTTTTTCATCTGGGGGGGAGCCAAGGAATTCGAGGAGACCCCTCTTCGGAACATGGTCTTGATGCTACCCTTATGAGTTGCCTCAATCCCAACTCCCCCGTGGATCACCCTGATCCCTCCTCGAGTACCCACGTCTTCTCTGTCTTCACACCTATCTTCTCCCTCTCCCTGCTGCACTTTTACGATCCTTACCGGCGGATCCTGCCTCCCAATTCCTCTAGCTCCTCTCATCTTTAAGAACTTTGGGCAGGTGGCCGTCGCGTGACCTTCCTCCTGGTGGAAGTCATAGAAGGGCAACGCCACCCTGCCCCCTCTTCCTTCTCCAACTCCCCTTCTTCCAGCTCCTCGGACTCTTCTTCCTCCTCTTACTTTACCAATCTCCATTGCTTCTTGCGGTTGCGGGAAGTGACCCCTTGGTCCCTACCTCCACACCGGCTGATCGAACCTCCTCGGCTCCTGGAGATTGTCTCTTCCCTGGAAGCCTCCTCCTTGACCCTGGGGGCGACCCTCCTGAGGCCTCCAACCCAACTAGTTGTTCGGCTCCCAGGCCCCCCATCCCTGGTGATGTCCCTGCCCTCAGGGTTCTTCCCTTCTCCTCTCTTATCTCGGCTCCCTTGCCTCCCCCTGCTCTCTCTGTCTTCCTACTCCTGGTTCCTTCACATCGTCCTTCGCCAACCGGGCCAGCTTCTTAGCGAAGGCCGGATTGGCTCTTTCAAAATCTATCTCCTTCGCCGCCCTCTCCATGAGCTCCTCAAAAGAGAGGGGAGACACTCTCTTCAACTCCATGATAAAGAAACCTGGTCTCAGCCCCAGGGTAAAGGCAAGCATCAGTGCGTACCCTGGGACCTCCTGGACTAAGACGATCTCTTCCTGAAACTGGTCAACGTAATGACCAAGCGTCTCATCCTGCTTTTGTCTTTCTGCAAACAGGTTCTCCGCCTCCTTTTTCCACTTCTTCGACATCAAAAACCTCAACAGGAACCCTCGGCGTAGGTCCTCAATGCTGTAGATCGAGCTCGCCGGTAACTGATGAAACCAGTCCCGAGCCTTTTCCTTCAACGTGATGGCAAACAGCCGATACTTGAAGGCATCCGTCATATGCCTTATTGAAACCAAGTCTTCAAACCACTGCACATGGTGTACAGGGTCATCTTTTCCTGAGTAGTAGGACATGTCTGGCTCCCGGAACCCCTCTGGCACCGGAGCCAAGATGATGAGATCGCTAAAAGGGCTCTCGCCACCTGCCTGCCGAGAGGGCATGTCTCGCGTCCTATGTTGGCTTGCTCGATCCGTGGGACCATACCCAGGGAATAGATCTCACATTGCGGCTTCCCCCTCGCCGATCTCTGCTTGAACCTCCTTCCTGGGGCGCTGGCCTGAGAAGAGCTGCCACACCGCAACGTCTCTCTCGCCAACCTCTGCCGGGACCTCCTTCTCGGGGCGCTACCCATGAAAGTCTCTAGTGTTGACTAAATCCACCTATGGGGTGGGGGGAATAGGTGTCATGCAGTCTTTTGCGGAATTAAATGTACCTGCAAAAATTAACAAACACAGCACAGAAAACCCACAAAGAGTTATAGTGGTTCCCCAATTTGGGTATGTCCACTTTCCCCCTTCGACCTATCTCCCACCAAGGGACGACTCGGTCACTTAACCAAATGGAATGAAATCCAATCCTCACACTACGGAAGGAACCCTTCCAACAAAGGAGTCACAACTCCACCACCACTAGTTGCACCCAACCCTTACAACTAGGAATAAAAATTCCTTTACAATAAACCAAAATAGAATGTAAAAGAAAATACAAACAACGCTTTTGGAGATCCCGATGTCCTTCTTCGTTCTTTGAAGCTTGCTTGAAGATTATGAAGAAACCACAACCAGATTTCTCTCTTGGAGAGGATCTTGTCAAGATCGGCGGTGGCAAGTGAATACGACAACGATACTTTGTAGATCCGAACTTCTTGACGAAGCAAGCAAGGTCTACCAACGATATCAGTCGGATCAATCGTCTCAATCGATTCGGAATGAAGAACTAACCTCGTTCAATGAATCGAGAGACAAAAGATATCAAGAGAGATGCGTGAGATGCTCGTCTTGCCTCAGTATTGTCGTTGGAAGATCAGAGATGATCGGAGATTGTAGGCGACGACTTCCTTGCAAGCGGCTACAGGCGATCAGCGGTTTTCTGCGATCCGCTAGGTCACGCTCAGCCTCCTTTTGATTTCCGAGAATAGAATACTGTTCATGTTCAAAATACGCGACTATATATATATATGAGCCAACCCTAATGACCATTGTGGGGCCCACAAGAAGAAACCCTAGCCTGGCCTAAACAGCGCACGACAAGGTGGTTCGGTCCAGCGAATGAAGAAAATTTGCCTAAGGTAAAATCGGCGAGAATCGTTGGTGATTCCCGTCGAAGTCGGAGGGAATCACTCATGATTCCCGTCGATTCTGCCTTGGCCGAATTCTAGTTGGAAACCTTGTCAGCCGGATGAAATCGGCGGGAATGCAGACCGATTCTCGTCGAATCGGCGGGAATCACTAACGATTCCCATCGAAGTCGGCGAGAATCACTTAGTGATTCCTGTCGATTCTGCCTTGGCAGAATTTCTGTTTGGAAAACTGATAGCTGGAAGAAGTCGGCGGGAATACAGACTGTTTCTCGTCGAATCGGCGGGAATCACAAACAATTCTCGTCGAAGTCGGCGAGAATCACTTAGTGATTCCCGTCGATTTTGACTTAGAAGAATTTTCTCTTCCTTCCTTTGAAGACTTGGTCTTTGACCCCTCTTTGCTCCTTCTTCTGCTCTTGATCTGCCTTAACCCTGTACTTGAAAATAAGTACACTCCAATAGAGAGAGCACATCGGAGTCAACACACTGATCTGCTCAACGAGGGATTACGTTGCGTAGACCCGTGTATATTGACCCACTGTACCCTGACATTGGGGTGTACTTAGCATGGAATAGCTGCAAGCACAAATTGATAGAAGATCGTCAAATACATTGTGAATCCATCTTAGCTTAACTGGAGTCTTCTTCAAATCCAGGTAATTGTGGATACAATACCCAACAATCTCCCCCTATTTGAAGAAGCCAAAATCCTACTAGCTAAGATGAATTATACCAACCAAAAAGATATACATAAAAGTATGCGAGACAATAAGTCAGAATAATAAAATTTCACGCATTCAAGACAAAAATTGAATCAGCATATGATCATATATATATATAAATATATCCAAAGAATTGTTCATTTATAATTCAAGAATATACGTACACGCATATTAAAAAATAAAAAGTTTAGATTTCAAGTCTATCCCTCCTTTGCCTCAGCATCTCTTAGTTATTTAGCCAGGTACTTCTTGCTTTGCCTTTCAAAGAATTCCTTTGGCTTCGGGTAGTACTAGGGGGGAGGAGCTTTGTTCTCCACTGTGTTTGACTTGAATAAAATGTTTCTTTTAGCCTCATATTCTTTGTACTTTTCCCACTCATACTGACTGTATACTTTATTTCTATTAAGCTCTCCCCGCTGTTGTAGCATGAATGTATCCAGTATGATGCTTATAGACACAGGACTCCATCGTTCATTCTTAACTTCACTTTCCTTCCTTCTTAATTTCCTCTCTGCTGGAGTTTCTTTAGAAGTTCCTTCGTGAAGCTTTCTTTTCCCTTTCGTGAAGCTTTCTTTTCCCTTTCGCTTCCTGATCAAACATTGCACTGTGAGGGCTTTGGCAGCGGCTTTAGCAGCCTTTCTGGCATCAACTTCACTCAAGGGAAATTCCTCAGCAATAACAACCTCATCAGCAGCAGCAGTAACATCATCAGTAGGATTAACAGGAATACGTATACCTGAAGCTTGCTGAGCTAGCCAATGACAACTTTCAAAAACATACTCATTTGATTTCTTGAAGTTATCGACCATGATTTGCTTAAACCCTGCCATCTTAGCTGCATATTCCTTCTCCCCCTTTTTGGCTTCTAAGGCAATTGAGTTTGCATAAGAATGCAGTGACTCATCTATATGCTTTACATTCTGAGTAAAATCGGTCAGCATGGTATTCTGATTCGTATTGAGTGTGACCATGTTGGCATCGAACAATTTGATGTTGTTGGTAACAACATGAGCATTTTGATTTACCACTGCCAGGTCAGCTGTATTTTTTTGTAGCCCTTGCATCAGAAGATTGACGGCAGTGCCGGCCTCAGCATACTTAGCTTCAAAATTTTGTTCCATCTTATCCAGCTTGTGATTTATCTCCACAACATTCTTTAGCATCAGATCCTCTGATTGCTTAATTTGTTTAAGTACCTTGTTGTGAGATCATTCAAAAGTGGTCTTCAGTTCATCAACTATACCTTGAATGATATTTACGGTGTGATTTGCCAAACTAGGCCCTAACGGATGATTCTGATGTATGGCCTGGTCGTGCTCTGGGGGAATATGACTCAGTGAGTCAGGATTCTCTTCTTCAGATACACTAGGGGTGCTTGATAGATTCACGGTCTCCTGTGGGGGGATAGAGGTAGCATCTGCCAAGTTTCCATGTATACTCATCACCCCCTTCAGCATAGTATTAGGTTGCTCCTGAGGCTGGGAGGTCTCCCCCTCAACTGTTGCGTCAGTCACATTAGGAACCCTTGCCTGAATTTGTTCCTCAGAAGGGAGTTCAACATCAATCTCCCTCATAGCCATATCCTTTCCAGCTTGCTCATCATTAAAGTCCTCAGCGACATGCAGTTCAGGGGAATACACATCATTTTCATCAGCAGCAGCATTCTCCACATCATCCTCTTCGTCCTCCTCATCAGTTTGATCAGTCGCGAGAGTCTCCACTGCCTCCTTAGCGATGAGGGTGATGTCAGTAACAGCGTTTACTTATCTTGTGACTGAGGCTTCCATCCTGATAGCGGCAGAAGGATTGGGTAACGACTCCCCCTCAGTTCCTGCATGCAGCAGATCAGGAACTTCACTGGGCTCATCCGAAGGATTTCTGAACTCCGGTGCTCTGTCTTCTTCATCAACACGTGCTCTTGACGCACCCCCTTGAGCAATTCTTCTTTCCCACCTATCAAAGACGCTGGAGTCTATCTTCTTTAGGTAGTGAAGGGGAACTCCCTTAGTCATATCAAATCTATCTCCGTCCATCTGATTCAGATATAGACTGATGATTCTCCCGAAGTTAGGAGTACGTAGGGTATCTTTTATCTTCTCAAATAATATGGCCCCCCAGTCTAATTTCTTTCTGCACACTATTGCTATCAGAATCTTAAACATGTCACCTGAAATGTGATCATGGGAGCCAGGTTTGCAGATCAAAACCTTCCCTATGATATCTGAGAGGAGCTTTCCTTCTTCGTTCATGTCCTTGCGTTTAATAGCCTTGGTCCCTTGAGCCAATCCACAAAAGAGTAGTGTCCTCGTATGATCATTTTCATCTAGATAGTCCTCGTGTACCGAGCTGGAGAGCTAGAGATGATGTGATAGTTTTGCAGTCGTCATCTTTATCCTTAGTCCAGCTATCTTACTCTTTATCAGGGTGTCCTCGTGACGCAGCTTGGAGTTTGCGTAAAACTCGAGAACTTCCTTGTCTAGGACCTTGCACGGGTGCTCGAGAATGAAGGAGAGCCCGGCTTGTTCTAGCATCAAGATGATGTTCCTGAATTCATCAGAAGCATGGGGAAAGCCTGTCCTAACCAACTCACTTCCAGTGAGGAGCCCGACCGTTGTTCGAGGAGCCATTATGAACCAAAACGAGTTAAACCTAAGGAGTTAACTCTATCTAAATCTAGAATTTGTAGGAACTAAACTCGGACGGATGATCCTTGAATGTGGAGCTTACGATTCAAGGAAGAAATAGACGTTACCTTGCACTCGGAGGGTGGAAGGTAGGAGACGCGAAGCATCTGATGAGAGGCCGATGAGAAGCTTGTGTCGGAACCAAAGGCTGGCGGTGAGTCGGCGTGACACTTGCGTCAAGCTGATACCGATGATCGACGGGCTACAATCGACGGGAGATGACGAAAGATATATCGGAAGATTGCGGAAGTCGACGAACTACGGCTGGGGAGCGACGGGAGGCTCGTTTCCGCAAGATCTAAGGGATTCAGCGAGGTTTCTGCAGGGTCGACAAGAAATAGCGAGATTTCCGCTATTTCCTGCAGGGAGCTGAAGGGTTGGCGAGGCTTCCAATACTTTCGACGGGAATGACAGGTTTCCGCTTGACAGTTTTTATATCAATGAATTTAAATTGTCGGTCGGGAGACTTTTACCGGTCTTACCGTTCGATCAAAACGCTCGACGGGAATGCCTGTTAATTCGAAACTTTGACCTTTTAAATGATGGATAACCAATTTCCCGGTCAAAATAGCTAAGCCGAGTCGAAGGGAGGTTAACCCTGGAAATAAACACTGACTATTTCTTGGTGAGTCAAACTGTAAAATTTTAGTTGCAACTACTGGTACAAGTCCCTTGAGACTCATCGGACCGATTGACACCCACATTCTCACCATATCAAGATTTTGACAGTTTATCAGTTTCGACAATAAGAATCATACGGTTATTAGCTTGCGTGTCCTTCCATATCAGGTGTGTATATATACATGTAAATCTTGAAGGGGAATCTACATATGTGTTTGGATATATATATATATATATATATATATATATATATATTTAATGCGATTCAATTTTCGAAACTGAATGCGCGTACCTGGGATTATTAGGTTGATCATTCAGATCCAAAATTTGAAATACGAAGGGTATCATGTACAAGTAGGACACTGCAGTTAGTATTATCTCTTGTCTCATATACTTGTTCTATAACAAGCTTGGAACATCTCTTGTCTAGGTCCTATCATGTTCATGGGTACCTAGACTATCCTGCAAAAAAGAATTACCTTACCTTAGTAACCCAATATGTACTCGATTCTAGGTTCTTGTCAGCATAAAATATAGCATGCCTTCCGACAGGATTTCTGTCAGGAAGGCTGTCTCTTGCCAAAGGATATAGACATACCCTTGCCCTTGGCACAGAAGGATTGTGCCAACAATCTATGGCAAAGTGACCCACTATGCCACAACACCAACACTCATGAATATTGTATCTCCTTTTCTGACCAGATCTACTGACTGAGTTAGTCACGATCTTAGGTCTGACAGGGGCAGAGCAGGTTCTGCTCATAGATTTACCCTTTCCACCGAGACTCGAGGGAGGGCGGATGGAGAACATGTGGTGAGTGTCCTGAGGCTTGGGAGGTGGTGCTTTCTTTTCAGCCAGCACACATCCGGGGGCCCCATAGATACTTGCTACATGTTTGCCAACCCCCTTTCCTTGTGTCCTAGGGTGGTAAGATGTACTGTGAGAACTGGTTCCAGCAATGTCATGAAGTGAGGGGGCTGAGGCCGTAAATACAAACTGTTCATGATGAGCCGTGTGTATTTTCTCATGGGTAGCCATAACAACACTTGCACTATGGGTGTTTCCACATGAGGGCCGATCATTCTTGCAGTGACCATAGTTGTTCTTACGGTCATACCTGAAGGAATGATGTGTGCCCTTCCTACTCGGTGTGGGGGTCTGAAAACAGTTTCCCCATTTCTCCACGATTTTATAATTCGTGAGATCCACCCGTTTTATCCCTTTCTCTTAGTAGCATCTACCTTGGAAAAGTTAGATACTATTCTCTTCTCAGTCTCTAGAGAAAACTCTAGATCCGAGATCTTTGAGTCCTTCACCTTGATGGATTCCAATTGGAGGTCCATCATGGTCCTCAACTAAGCAATTTCCATAGCTTGTTTCTCAACAAGCAAGTTGCTCTTCTGAAGGGCACTACGAAGGGAATCAAGAGTTTCAATCTTTTGATTGAAACTGTCAATTTCCATTGCATCAATTGATGGACGAACCTCCGAACTTCTCCTGTCTTCAGGAGATACAAGGGGAAAGGAGCATGAAGAGGAAGTCACCTGATCCTGAATGGGCTGATAAGGGTTAGAGTTATGGTCTGCAGAGACTTATGTTTCAGCTTCATCACAACTGTATTCCTCAATCTCTTCTTCAGTCTCTGATAGAGAAACGGGAGCCCCTATATTGACAGGTTGTTCTTGACTTTCATCTTCAAAGATGAGGACCCCCACATATCCTTCATCTTCTTGCTGGCATTCATTCCAAACAGTCTTTTTTCCCTCCATGAGATCAGAGATTGTTTCCAACATGGACTTTGCAGTCTTACACTTATCCAATCTTGTAAGAGATGATCCTGACCAAATATAACAGATAATCTGTCGCACCAGCTTGTCCAAGTTGAATAGTGAGAGCTCAGTCTCAGACATCTTTGCGGGACTCTTGGGGATTTGGAGATCTTTTCCAGAACCAGAATCCTTCATGGGAATGAAGGGACCCTCTTCCATAATGAATAACGCACGAGGGTCAATGGATTCCAGATGAAACTGAACTCTCATTTTCTAGATGGGATAGTATTCTTTTGTGCAGGCAGGGAGTCTCAGAGGAGAGACATCAGTGTATAGTTCCATGCTTGAGTCTTGTTTCTTCTTGACACTAGATACAGGATCTTACTCAAGGTGTTAACCTTATTGATGAGTAACCTCCCTCTGATACCACTTGAAAGTCTCTAGTGTTGACTAAATCCACCTATGGGGGGGGGGGAATAGGTGTCATGCAGTCTTTTGCGGAATTAAATGTACCTGCACAAATTAACAAACATAGTACAAAACACACACAAAGAGTTATAGTGGTTCCCCGATTTGGGTACGTCCACTTTCCCCCTTCGACCTATCTCCCACCAAGGGACGACTCGGTCACTTCACCAAACAGATTGAAATCCAATCCTCACACTACGGAAGGAACCCTTCCAACAAAGGAGTCACAACTCCACCACCACGGGGTGCACCCAACCCTTACAACTAGAAATAAAAATTCCTTTACAATAAACCAAAATAGAATGTAAAAGAAAATACAAACAACGCTTTTGGAGATCCCGATGTCCTTCTTCGTTCTTTGAAGCTTGCTTGAAGATTACGAAGAATCCACAACCGGATTTCTCTCTTCGAGAGGATCTTGTCAAGATCGGTGGCGGCAAGTGAATGCGGCTGCGATACTTTGTAGATCCAAACTTGACGAAGCAAGCAAGGTCTACCAACGATCTCAGTCGGATTAATCGTCTCAATCGATTCGGAATGAAGAACTAACCTCGTTCAACGAATCGAGAGACAAGAGATCTCAAGAGAGATGCGTGAGACGCTCGTCTTGCCTCGGTACTGTCGTCGGAAGATCAGAGATGATCGGAGATTGTAGGCGACGACTTCCTTGCGAGTGGCTACAGGCGATCGATGGTTTTCTGCGATCCGCTTGGTCACGCTCGGCCTCCTTTTGATTTCCGAGAATAGATTATTGTTCATGTTCAAAATACGTGACTATATATATACCAGAGCAAACCCTAATGAACGTTGTGGGGCCCACAAGGAGAAACCCTAGCCCTGGCCTAAACAGCGCACAGCAAGGTGGTTCAGTCCAGCGAACGAAGAAAATTTGCCTAAGGCAAAATCGGCGAGAATCGTTTGTGATTCCCGTCGAAGTCGGCGGGAATCACTCACGATTCCCGTCGATTCTACCTTGGTTGAATTCCAGTTAGAAACCTTGTCAGCCGGATGAAATCGGCGGGGATGCAGACTGATTCTCGTCGAATCGGCGGGAATCACTAACGATTCCCTTCGAAGTCGACGAGAATCACTTAGTGATTCCCGTCAATTCTGCCTTGGCAGAATTTCTGTTTGGAAAACTGATAGCTGGAAGAAGTCGGCGGGAATGCAGACTGTTTCACGTCGAATTGGCGGGAATTACAAACGATTCTCGTCGAAGTCGGCGAGAATCACTTAGTGATTCCCGTCAATTTTTACTTAGAAGAATTTTCTCTTCCTTCCTTTGAAGACTTGGTCTTTGACCCCCTCTTTGCTCCTTCTTCTGCTCTTGATCTGCCTTAACCCTGTACTTGAAAATAAGTACACTACAATAGAGAGAGCACACATGAGTCAACACACTGATCTGCTCAACGAGGGATTACGTTGTGCAGACCCGTGTATATTGACCCACTACACCCTGACATTTGTGTGTACTTAGCATGGAATAGCTGCAAGCACAACTTGATAGAAGATCGTCAAATATATTGTGAATCCATCTTAGCTTGACCGGAGTCTTCTTCAAATCCAGGTAATTATGGATACAATACCCAACAATCTCCCCTTATTTGAAGAAGCCAAAATCCTACTAGCTAAGATGAATTATACCAACCAAAAAGATATACATAAAAGTATGCGAGACAATAAGTCAGAATAATAAAATTTCACACATTCAAGACAAAAATTGAATCAGCATATGATCATATATATATATATATAAATATATCCAAAGAGTTGTTCATTTATAATTACAAGAATAAACGTACACGCATATTAAAAAATAAAAAGTTTAGATTTCAAGTCTATCCCTCCTTTGCCTCAGCATCTCTTAGTTTTTTAGCCAGGTACTTCTTGCTTTGCCTTTCAAAGAATTCCTTTGGCTTCGGGTAGTACCGGGGGGAGCTTGGTTCTCCACTATGTTTGGCCTAAAGAAAATTTTTCTTTTAGCCTCATATTCTTTGTGCTTTTATCACTCATACTGACTGTATACTTCATTTCTATTAAGCTCTCCCCGCTGTTGTAACATGAATGTATCCAGTATGATGCTTCTAGATACAGGACTCCATCGTTCATTCTTAACTTCACTTTCCTTCCTTCTTAATTTCCTCTCCGCTGGAGTTTCTTTAGAAGTTCCTTCGTGAAGCTTTCTTTTCCCTTTCGCAATCGCTTCCTTATCAAACATTGCACTGTGAGGGCTTTGGCAGCGGCTTTAGCAGCCTTTCTGGCATCAGCTTCACTCAAGGGAAATTCCTCAGCAATAGTAACCTCATCAGCAGCAGCAGTAACATCATCAGTAGGATTAACAGGAATACGTATACCTGAAGCTTGCTGAGCTAGCCAATGACAACTTTCAAAAACATACTCATTTGATTGCTTTAAGTTGTCGACCATGATTTGCTCTAACCCTGCCATCTTAGCTGCATATTCCTTCTTCCCCTTTTTGGCTTCTAAGGCAATTGAGTTTGCATAAGAATGAAGTGACTCATCTATATGCTTTACATTCTGAGTAAAATCGATCAGCAGGGTATTCTGATTCGTATTGAGTGTGACCATGTTGGCATCAAACAATTTGATGTTGTTGGCAACAACATGAGCATTTTGATTTACCACTTCCAGGTCAGCTATATTTTTCTGTAGCCCTTGCATCAGAAGATTGACGGTAGTGCCGGCCTCAGCATACTTAGCTTCAAACTTTTGTTCCATCTTATCCAGCTTGTGATTTATCTCCACAACATTCTTTAGCATCAGATCCTCTGATTGCTTAATTCGTTTAAGTACCTTATTGCGAGATCGTTCAAAAGAGGTCTTTAGTTCATCAACTATACCTTGATTGATATTTACGGTGTGATTTGCCAGGCTAGGTCCTAACGGATGATCCTGATGTATGGCTTGGTCGTGCTCTGGGGGAATAGGAATCAGTGAGTCAGGATTCTCTTCTTCAGATACACTAGTGGAGCTTAATAGATTCACGGTCTCTTGTGGGGGATAGAGGCAGCATCTGCCAATTTTCCATGTATACTCATCACCCCCTTCACCATAGTATCAGGTTGCTCCTGAGACCGGGAGGTCTCCCCCTCAATTGTTGCGTCAGTCACATCAGGAACCCTTGCCTGAATTTGTTCCTCTTAAGGGAGTTCAACCTTAATCTCCCTCATGGCCATATCCTTTCCAGCTTGCTCATCATTAAAGTCCTCGGTGACATGCAGTTCAGGGGAATCCACATCATTTTCATCAGCAGCAGTATTCTCCATATCATCCTCTTCTTCCTCCTCGTCAGTCTGATCTGTCGCAAGAGTCTCAACTGCCTTCTTAGCGATGAGGGTGATGTCAGTAAAAGCGTTTACTTGTCCTGTGACTAAGGCTTCCATCCTGATAGCGGCAAAAGGACTGGGTAACGACTCCCCCTCAGTTCCTGCATGCAGCAGTTCAGGAACTTCAATGGGCTAATCCGAAGGATTTCTGAACTCCGGTGCTCTGTCTTCTTCATCAACACGTGCTCTAGATGCACCCCCTTGGGCAATTCTTCTTTCCCACCTATCAAAGACGCTGGAGTCCATATTCTTTAGGTAGTGAAGGGGAACTCCCTTAGTCATATCAAATCTATCTCCGTCCATCTGATTCAGATATAGACTGATGATTCTCCTGAAGTTAGGAGTATGTAGGGTATCTTTTATCTTCTCAAATAACATGGCCCCTCCAGTCTAATTTCTTTCTGCACACTATTGCTATCAGAATCTTAAACATGTCACCTGAAATGTGATCATGGGAGCCAGGTTTGCAGATCAAAACCTTCCCTATGATATCTGAGAGGAGCTTTCCTTCTTCGTTCATGGCCTTGAGTTTAATAGCCTTGGTCCCTCGAGCCAATCCACAGAAGATTAGTGTACTCGTACGATCATTTTCATCTAGATAGTCCTCTTGTACTGAGCTGGAGAGCTGGAGATGATGTGATAGTTTTGCAGCCATCATCTTTATCCTTAATCCAGCTATCTTACTCTTTATCAGGGTGTCCTCATGACGCAGCTTGGAGTTTGCGTAAAACTCGAGAACTTCCTTGTCTAGGACCTTGCACGGGTGCTTGAGAATGAAGGAGAGCCCGGCTTGTTCTAGCATCAAGATGATGTTCCTGAATTAATCAGAAGCATGGGCAAAGCCTTTCCTAACCAACTCACTTCCAGTGAGGAGCCCGACCATTATTTGAGGAGCCATTATGAACCTAAACGAGTTAAACCCAAGGAGTTAACTCTATCTAAATCTAGAATATGTAGGAACTAAACTCGGAGGGATCATCCTTGAAAGTAGACTTGAAAGTGGAGCTTACGATTCAAGGAAGAAATAGACGTTACCTTGCCCTCGGAGGGTGGAAGGTAGGAGACGCGAAGCAGCCGATGAGAGGCCGATGGGAAGCTTGTGTCAGAACAGAAGGCTGGCGGTGGGTCGGCGTGACACTTGCATCAAGCTGATACCGATGATTGACGGGCTACGATTGACGGGAGATGACGGAAGATATACCGGAAGATTGTGGAAGTCGACGAACTACGGCTAGGGAGCGACGGGAGGCTCGTTTTCGCAAGATCTAAGGGATTTGGTGAGGTTTCTGCAGGGTCGACGGGAAATAGCGAGATTTCCGCTACTTCCTGCAGGGAGCTGAAGGGTCGGCGAGGCTTCCGATACTTTCGACGGGAATGACAGGTTTCTGCTTAACAGTTTTTATATCAATGAATTTAAATTGTCGGTCGGGAGACTTTTTTCGGTCTTACCGTTTGATCAAAACGCTCGACGGGAATTCCTGTTAATTCGAAACTTTGCCCTTTTAAATGATGGATAACAAATTTCCCGGTCAAAATAGCTAAGCCGAGTCGAAGGGAGGTTAACCCTACATATAAACATTGGCTATTTCTTGGTGATTCAAACTGTAAAATTTTAGTTATAACTACTGGTTCAAGTCCCTTGAGACTCATCGAACCGATTGACACCCACATTCTTACCATCTCAAGATTTTGACAGTTTATCAGTTTCCACAATAAGGATCATACGGTTATTAGCTTGCGTGTCCTTCCATATCAGGTGTATATATATATATATATATATATATATGTAAATCTTGAAGGAGAATCTACATATGTGTTTGGATATATATATATATATATATCTATGTAATGCGATTCAATTTTCGAAACTTAATGCGCGTACCTGGGATTATTAGGTTGATCATTCGGATCCACAATTTGAAATACGAAGGGTATCATATACAAGTAGGACACTGCAGTTAGCATTATCTCTTGTCTCATATACTTGTTCCATAGCAAGCTTGGAACATCTCTTGTCTAGGTCCCATCATGTTCATGGGTACCTAGACTATCCTGCAAAAAAGAATTACCTTACCTTAGGAACCCAATATATATTGGGTCCTAGGTTCTTGTCAGCATAAAATACAGTATGCCTTCCTACAAGATTTCTGTCAGGAAGGCTGTCTCTTGCCAAAGGATGTGGACATACCCTTGCCCTTGGAACAGAAGGATTGTGCCAACAATCTATGGCAAAGTGTCCCACTCTTCCACAACACCAGCACTCATGAATATTATATCTCCTTTTCTGACCAGATCTACTGACTGAGTTAGTCACGATCTTAGGTCTGACAGAGGAAGAGCAGGTTTGAAAGAAAAGGGATAAATACTACTCTAGAGGGGGGGGGGGGTGAATAGAGTAATAAAAAATTGCACTATCAAAGTTGACTGTCTACTCAACTCCCTTGGAGTTAATTGCGGAATGAAGGTTATAGATATTTGAGAAGTAACCCTAAAGCCTAACACCAGTGTTGTGCACAAAAGGAAGCCAACTGTAATTACAGTTAAGGCTTGGAATCCTAAACAGCAACTAGCAAACCTAGTTAAAACTAATCACAGCTAATAGCACAAGTAATAAATCAAACAACCAGACGACACAAGGAAATTTATAGTGGTTCCCCAAACAACTTGGGTACGTCCACTCTTCTACCAACAAGGTAGGAATCCACTCAGGTTTTTGATCAGGTGCCCTGCCACCAACAAGATTTGCTGCAGGTAGATCTAGAGACCCATTAGATTTTTGATCAGGTGTCTAAAAACCAACACAGGTTTTTGATCAGGTGCCCTGCCACCAAGGTATACTTTTGAAGGGAGTAATAACCCTTTACAGGAGGGGGAAAGGAGGTTAAAATGTCTTCTCTATTTTAGATAGAATTAGAGAAGCTCAAGAACTTGCACTGAGCTAGAAAGCTCTAAAGAGTCAAGGCTCCCCCTGGCTAAAAGAATGTCCAGGTGAAGTCTTGCTTCAGTGCAGGAAATACTTCAGAAAATCTGAAGGAAAAAACTACAAGAAGATAATAAATATGAATTGAAAATTCTTCTTCAAGCAGCTATCTTCTTCTTCTTCTTCTTCAAAAAGCTCTGAGTGAAGATCTTCCTGGAGGCAGGAGAACTCAGGTTGAAGAAGAGTGAAGAACTAAAACTTCTTCTCAGTTAGATGTGAACGAGCTGAGAGCAGTTGTAAACTGTAAGTTGTAAGCTTGAATGCTGCTATTAGCTTTTGAACTCCTTTTCCTGAATGAACTGGTTTTTGGCTATGTGAACTGGTTGATTTCTTTCTCCAAAGAATTCTTTATATAGCAGCAGCAGCAACGACTCTAATTTGAGTTTGAATCTTGTCTTCTACTGAAATCTGCAAGCTGGGCTGCAAATAGCATAAAGAAAAAACAAAACACTGCAGACAGATATACTATAAGAGGATAAAGCTTTCTAAGAAGCTGCAAGTAACTCTGATAAAATAATACTAGAGAAAGTCACATCAAAAGAGACTCTTTACGGCCAAGGAAGACTTTTTGAGTCTAACGCCTATAAAGGACAGCCTAGCAGATAAAGCAGAAAACATATCTCAGCTAATAAGACAAACAACTTTGTCAGAAAAACATTGGCTCATGCATAAGGAATGGAGCAGATATTGCATAGAAATAATATCATAAATTTGTTCAAATAATCTTTTATAAAATATGCCAAAATAAATATGAAATAAATCACATCATAGAAAATGACAAAATTATTAAAGACATACAGCAAAACGTCGAACGACCCTCGGAGATCGTCGACCGAAGCACAGAGATCATCGACCTATCAGACAGATAATCGAACGATACGGATAGTCGAACTATCAAAGAAGATAGTCGAACTACCACAGCAGATAGTCGAGCTATCAGGATAGATAGTCGAGCTATCAGATAGTCGATCTATCAAGACAGAAAGTCGAGCTACTAAAGAAAACAGATAGTCGACCTATCAACAGATAGTCGAGCTATCAACCAAAACAGATAGTCGACCTATCAACAGACAGTCAAACTATCACATAGTTGAACTATCCAAGCAGATAGTCGAACTATCAAAGAAAATAGATAGTCGACCTATCACCAGATAGTCGAACTATCAAAGCACACAGATAGTCGACCTATCAAACAGATAGTCGAACTATCAGATAGTTGAACTATCCAAACAGATAGTCGAACTATCAAACAAAGCAGATAGTCGACCTATCAAACAGATAGTCGAACTATCAAACGAAATAGATAGTCGACCTATCAACAGATAGTCGAACTATCAAATAGAATAGATAGTCGACCTATCAAACAGATAGTCGAACTATCAGATAGTTGAACTATCCAAGCAGATAGTTGAACTATCAAGAAGAGCAGATAGTCGACCTATCAACAGATAGTCGAACTATCAAAGCGGACAGATAGTCGACCTATCAAACAGATAGTCGAACTATCAGATAGTTAAACTATCCAAGCAGATAGTCGAACTATCAAACACAACAGATAGCCGACCTATCAAACAGATAGTCGAACTATCAATGCAGACAGAATGTCGACCAACTGATAGACGATCGTCGAGCAGTCAATAGACGATAGTCGAGCGGCGTTCGACCATAGTCGAACGAAAAACAACTTAACCAAATTTACATCTTGAAAAGTGACGCCTCTAAAACTAGAGCAACAAACTAAACAACTAACCTTTGACCATAGATAAATCTTGGGTCAAGAGACAGAAAGAGAAGACTGAACTCAAATCAAAACTAGGGTACCAACAATCTCCCCCTATTTGATTTAAGTCTCTCAACAACTAAAACACAAAACTAATTACTGAAAATAAATAAAATACATGAAGGGAAATAACTAAGCAGATAACATCAATCAATCAGAAAAGCAAATAACTGACAATCAATGAAATTTTAAGATGCTTCAGAATTAGGTTTAGGTTCAGAAGAACTAGGAACAAAAGTAATCTTTCTAGAAGGATCTAGAGCATCTTTCCTTGACAACTTCAGGTCTTGTTCTCCAATAATTTTCGATTCTGACGCTCTTTGGACAACTGCTTCAGGATGCTTTTCCATGTATTTAGAAGGATCAAATACCTTAGGTCTAACCTGGAATTTATCGAGCTCCTTCATTTTGAATTTTGACATAGTGGTTAATCCTGTAGTGCCTTTGCCTTCAGCTTTAGCTTTCTTAATTTGGGCTGAACCAACAAGTTCAAGAAAACGAGTCATCCTGAAATTAGGATCAAGCTCTGGGCTTTCATACACATTTTTAGAGGTTGTATCAACAGGTTTCATAGCTTTAAACTTAATAGACATGTCTAGCAGACTTTCAACTGGCTCTTTATCCTGAATAACTAGATAAGAAGGAGGAGCAAACTCAGCAAATATCTTGCTAGATTTTTCAGAGAAAATAATTCGCTTACCTTTTGAAACAGCCTTCACAGCATGATCTGGCATTGGAGAGGTTGAGCTCTTGAGTTCTTTAGAAGGAGGAGGAGAAAAAGTTGGTCTTTGATACACCACCTCCTTTACATGTTCCTTAACATCAGCATCAAGTCTTTGATAGCCAGATTGCGTTTTACCTTGATATCCTTGAGAACTTTTCCTTTGTGATGACTGAGATGGGTTAAACCTGTCAGACTGAGCAGCAGGATTTGCAGATAGGTTTCCAGAGGCTCCTGCACTGGGAGGTGGAGGAGGAGGACCTCTAGGAGTCCATCTTGGGACAGGACTGTCATACCTCTTTGACTTCTTCCTTTGCTTCTGCTGATTTTTAGAAAATGCCATCCAGTGCTGGAATTCTTTTGATTTAGGATCAATGCCTTTCAGGATATAGTAGGGGACATCATGGTCAGGATTTGGAGGAGGAGGAGCCACAACTTTCCTTTTCTTTTTAGCAGATATCTTTTTCTTAGACTCATCAGATTCATCAGAATCAATCTCATCCTCAGAATTTGAAGAGATAGGAAGATCATACGGATCAATCGCTTCTTGCACAGCTCTTTCCTTCTTTTTTAGGGCAACTTTTTCTAATTCTTCTTCCATGGCATCCTGTGCCAGGAGAGCATCTAAATCCAATTCAGGGGAATCATCCCATACAGTAGACTTTTCAATTTGAGCATCTGAAGCCTTTTCTTGTTGATCAGAAACTATCATGGAGACCAGTTTTACTTGCACTGCTAGCTGAGCTGGTTGAGCAGCCTCAGAAACTTGAGCAACTGGTTCTGGTTCAGTTTGAACTTCTGGAGCTGGTTGGAGATCAGGCTCTTGAACATCTAATACTTCTTCCATTTTATCTGTAGTATTATGAATAAAATTTTGCTAAATGACAACGAATCATTCCTTCCAGGTATTCCCAAACTAGCATGTCAGTTATCAAGTCTAAAAATTGAGTAAAAGGGATACCTTCAAAATTGTCCTTTGAGTGTCCTAACTCCCATAATTCATCTAGGAAGGAAGTGATAACTCATTCTAGGCATAGGGCGACCAGGGGATAGGAACATTCTTCTAGGCAAACTTTGACAATGAATTCAGACTTCATTATGGCATCAGAAATTTCTTTTTCAGACAATGGAGGAGGAGCTGATTCTTCTATCTCTTTTTCTGCAACTGTAGGAGGATCTGTTGGAGGGGAGGCCAAGGGCAGCATAAAGGCATCTTCATAAAGCATCTCCCCCTGCCTGGTTTCAGTGGAAACTTAGACCAGGCCCCTAGATGAAGAGGGCTCAGCAGATTTTGAGAGTGCTTGGATAGCAGCAGTCAAAGAAGAGATGGAGGAAGCAAGGGGAGCAATTGCCTCTTCAATCATGATTTTGATTGAGGGGGTAATTAACTCCAATATGCTAGAAATGAATGCTAGAGTGATTTCAAATGATGATGGGGGAATCTCAGTGGATGGATGATCAGCAGGAATGGTGTATTCTTGATGAATTGGAGAGTGAACTGGAGATGGAGAGTGAACTGGAGAATGATGGGTGGATGCAAGATGATCAATGTGATCTGAAGAAGGAATTGGAGACTGAGGAGGAGTAGAAATCTCAGAAACCAATAAATCAAAACTGGGATGTGAGATCCCAGTAAGATGAGAAGGGAGAGGAGATGCAGGAGGTGATGCATAGAGAATTGTAGATGAATCAGGAAGATGAGAGGCAGAAGGTCTTACTTCAATTGAAGTTGATAGAACTTCAACTGAAGTAGACGGTAATGCAGATGAAAAAGATGGAAGGGAGATATTTGCTGAGCCAGCTTCTTGTAGGAGAGGAGCGATCGAAGCAGTCCTGGTGCTCTCAGATGCAGCTGGAGCAACCCCTGCTGGAGCGGGCTTCAGAAAAGTCCTTTTCCACTTGGGGAACAAGGTAGGGTCCATCTTTTTGCTGGCATTGATGGAAGTAGCAGTTGAAACTAACAAATGGGGATATTTTTCCTTTAGAAAAATCCCAACCACCCTACCCAGGGTGACTTCCTTCTTGCTATTCTTTTTCCTTATTAAATCAAACAATACTCCTGCCCAGTTAATCTTCTTTTTATTCACAATTGCACACATTAGGGCAAACTGTTGCCTTGTAATGTTGTCATGGGCAGAGTGCTTTCCCAGTAGCACTTTTCTGACGAGTTCAGCAAGGAACTTAATCTTAAACGGAAAATTCACCTTAAGCAGCTTAGAGGGAATGCCTTCGGCATGTCCCAGCTCTGTTAGCATTCTCCCAAACTCCGGGGTATCTTGCTCATAATCTTCTTCCCCATTTAACAATCCAAAAATTTCAGTTAAAATGGCGGGAGTCAAAGTTACCTCTTCTCCGCCAATTATTCCGGTCATTGATTCATCATTTGAGGACAAAGTGAATGCCCATTCTTTGATCTCTTGAATGTTTATCTTTATCCTGGAGGACATGAGCTTTTCCAAACCTTGATCTTTGCATA
Source organism: Platanthera zijinensis (assembly GCA_039513925.1). Taxonomy (NCBI): domain Eukaryota; kingdom Viridiplantae; phylum Streptophyta; class Magnoliopsida; order Asparagales; family Orchidaceae; genus Platanthera; species Platanthera zijinensis. The sequence goes on from CM077080.1 coordinate 216,095,049, forward strand.
GATTGAGAATTTCCACAATTCCAGATTCACAGCAGCTGAAGGAATCGAAATCCACACTGAAGCCTGCATCGAACTTCACCACTGTCAGGAGCACTGGAGCTATTGCCATTGAAGGGGCTGGAGAAGACGAGGGAGACGGCGAAGGCGAAACGACAGAAATCGCGAGACAAAGAGCAAGCAGGAAGACGGAATGCGAGAAGACGCTCTCCGTCGACGATAAAAAGAAAGATCTCTTAACCTAGGTCGACCATCGGCTTTATATTAAAACAATGATCGTCGATCTATTTAAAAGATACTGGAGACGATGGTCGAACGGTCGTTCAACGATCGTTCCTGAAGCAGAGTAGTCGATCCATCATTCGACTATTTCTGTCTTCACAAACAACAAGCTGTCGTCAACCATAGATCGACGATAGGCTCGACCTGTTTGACGATCTTCGAACGCCGGTCGACGATCTTCAAGCAGATAAGCTGTCATCAACCATAGGTCGACGATAGGCTTGATCCGATTGACTATCTTCGAACGTCATTCGACGATCTTCAAACAAGTTTCAATAAGGCAGACGTCACACTTAGTCTCTTCCATTAATCATGCCTAGTTGAACCAAAAAGAACAGATGCTTCTGTTCATCTAAGGGCTTGGTGAATATATCACCTCTCTGAAGGTCTGTGGATATGAACTCAAGGCTGATCTTGTTCTTTTCCACACAATCTCTCAGGAAATGGTGCCGGATCTCAATGTGTTTCGTTCTAGAGTGGTGCACAGGATTTTGTGCAATAGAGATAGCACTGGTACTATCACACATGATTTTTGTGTTCTTGTGTGTGTACCCATAATCCAAAAGCTGGTTTTGTATCCACAAGATCTGCGAACAACAACTAGCAGCTGCTATATATTCAGCCTCTGCAGTTGAAGTTGAGACAGAAGCCTGCTTCTTACAGAACCAAGAGACCAATCTCTCTCCTAGGAACTGGCAAGTTCCTGAGGTACTTTTCCTGTCAACTCTATAGCCAGCATAATCAGAATCAGAATATCCAACTAATTCAAATTCTGACTCAGCTGGGTACCAAAGTCCTAGATTTGGACATCTCTTCAGGTATCTCAAGATTCTCTTGAGAAGAATCAGATGAGATTCCTTGGGGTTGACCTGGAATTTAGCACAAAGGAATGTAGCAAACATTATATCTGGCCTACTTGCAGTTAAATACAATAGGGAACCAACAATGGCCCTATAATTCTTTTGATCAACAGGCTTTCCCTGATCATCAGAATCTATAACTACATTAGTAGTCATAGGTGTATGCATTGCTGAAGCATCAGCCATCCCAAACTTCTTTACCAATTCCTTGGCATATTTGGATTGGGATATGAAGATGTCATCAGTATCTTGCTTTACTTGGAGACCAAGAAAGTAAGACAGCTCACCCATACTACTCATCTCAAACTTGGAATGCATCAAGTTAGAGAACTTTTTGCATAGTTTGGGATCAGTGGAACCAAAAATAATGTCATCTACATATACTTGAACTAACAGGATTGTGTCCTTGTGGTGCTTGATTAAGAGGGTTCTATCAACTACTCCCCTAACAAAGTTGTGCTCTAACAGGAAACTAGCTAGAGTCTCATACCAGGCTATGGGTGCTTGTTTGAGTCCATAAAGAGCTTTTTGCAACTTGAAAACATGTGAGGGCTGAGTTGAAGAAACAAACCCAGGTGGCTGTTCAACAAATACCTCTTCCTTTAGCTCACCATTTAGAAAGGCACTTTTGACATCCATGTGAAAAACTTTAAACTTCATATAGGCTGCATAGGCTAAGAAGATCCTTTTTGCCTCTAGCCTTGCAACAGGAGCAAAGGTTTGGTCATAATCTATACCTTCCTCCTGTCTGTAGCCCTGAGCTATAAGCCTAGCTTTGTTCCTTACAATGATTCCATTTGCATCCAACTTGTTTTTATACACCCACTTGGTGCCTATGATCAGTTGGCCTTTAGGTCTTGGAACCAAAGTCCATACTTTACATCTCTCAAACTGATTGAGTTCCTCTTGCATAGCAATGATCCAGTGGGGATCTAGCTCAGCATCTTTAATGGTGAGGGGCTCAATCTGTGATAGGAAACAAGCGTGCATCACATCCTATCTTAACTGATGTCTTGTTTGAACACCAGCTAATATGTCTCCAATCACTTGAGATGTAGGATGATCTCTAAGTGTGACAACATCAGCAGGTGGGATGTGATCTTCAGCAATAGTTGGGATTAATTCCTCAGGAGGAATTTGATCTACTATTGGTGGAACAACAACAGCTTCTGCAAAGTCTTCATCACTGTCTGATTCAGTGATATGAAGAGTTGAAAGATGGAGAATCTCTTGAGTGACATCTTTACTAGATTCTTGTACCTGCAATGAACTTGAGGAAGGGGAAGTTTCCTTCTCCTTGTAAAACATTTGAGATTCATCAAAGGACACATGAACAGACTCTTCAATTTTAGAAGATGATTTATTAAATACCCTATAAGCTTTGCTTACTTGGGAATATCCAAGAAAAATTCCCATTGAAGCTTTTGCTTCAAATTTTCTAAGGTATTCTTTATTATTATTATGAATATAAACTACACAACCAAATACTCTAAAATAATTTATTTTAGGTTTCTTTCCTTTAAGCAACTCATAAGGAGTTTTACACTTAAGCTTGTGTATCAGACTTCTATTCAAGAAATAGTTGGCTGTACTAACAGCTTCTGCCCAGTAGGAAAGAGGCATATTAGCATCTGCCAACAATGTGCCAGCAGCTTCAATCAAGGTTCTATTTTTCCTTTCAACTACCCCATTTTGTTGGGGAGTTCTAGGAGCTGAGAAGCTATGTTTGATACCTTCTCTCTCACAGAATTCTTGCATGAGAAGAGAGTCAAACTCAGTACCATGATCACTTCTGATCAAGGCCACATGAGTAGAGTACTCAGTCTGCACACATAATAGAAAATCTGTAAGGGCTTTGAAGTTATCAGCCTTAGTTCTCAAAAAGAACACCCAAGTGAATCTAGAGAAGTCATCTACAATTACTAGGGTATAATACTTCCCTCCTAGACTCTGTACATTTATTGGGCCAAATAGGTCCAAATGTAATAAATACAGGATTCTAGGAGAATCAATTTTATTTACTGATTTAAATGAATTCTTGGTTTGCTTGCCTAATTGACAAGCCTTGCATAGGCTCTCCTTCTTGTAGGGGCAAGAAGGTAAACCTCTAACAAGGTTGTGCTTAGATAACCTAGATATGTTCTTGAGGTTAACATGGCTAAGCCTTTTATGCCATAAGGTATTGTTATTTGTTACTTCATTAAATAAGCAGATTTCAGAGTGAGTTGAGTTAAAATCTACTAAATAAATGTTACCTTGTTTAATACCTACTAACACAACATTATTATTTAAAGTAATACTACAAAGAGAGTTAGAAAATGATACCTGGTATCCAGCATCACATAACTGACTTACTGAAATGAGATTATGCTTCAGTCTAGTTACATAAGCAACTCTCTTGAATGTTACAGCTCCAATTGTCATCCTGCCATAGCCTTCAGTTTGACCACAGCTTGAATCTCCAAAGATTACCTTTAGGTCAAGCTTGGCCTTGAACTTTGACAGATGTTCCTTATTTCCTGTCATATGCTTGGAGCAACCACTATCCAAATACCACTTATTTTGAGTGATAGGATAGGTCTTCACCTGCAAATAAATCAATTAAACATTGTGGACCCAGGTAACCTTGGGTCCCTTGTTTTTCACATAAGAAAAACTGGAAATAAATGAATAAGCAGGTTGAGGGTGATAACCTAACGGGTAAGATCTCCTAGGTGGGATTCTCCATGCAGATGATGGGTCAATGAACCTAGGGTTTCTATTTACATTCGGGTTTCTAAAGTTCTGGTTGAAGTTTTGAAATTCATGTTGAAAACGTTGATAAGCGTTCGATGATGGGTGCTCAGATCGTCGATCTCCGTTCGACCACTGAGCCTGCGATCGTCGAGTAGTGTTCGACGCTCTTTGTATTTCCTTAAATTTTTGTTTTCTTTTCTCTCTCTTAGCTTTATTTAAAGCTTTATTAACCTGATTAACTTGCTCAGTGTTTTTTATTCCACTAGCTGAAATAAAATTCACTGGAGTTGAAAGATGGTTTTTAAGAATAATTGGGGGTTCACTAGATGAAGCTCCTAAGCCTAATTTGTTATTGCCTGACCTAGTGTTAGACATGCTGGTTATTTCAAGCAGCTTAAGGCTTCTACCATTCAAAGATTCTTCTAACCTTTTGGACTTAGCTAATTCATTCTTAAGGAATTTTATTTCTTCACTAGAATTAGTGAGTTCTGCTGTTAACCTAATGTTTTCAATAGAAATTATTTCAGATTCAGCTAGTTTATTTCTAAGTTCTTTTATTTCCTTTTCAGAACTAATTAAATCTAAACATAAAGATTTAAAATCATCAGATGTAAAATCGTAAGAAGACAATACCTCATCTTCTGTTGGCATTTCTTCATCAGAATCTGAACTCTCTGCAGCTGAGTGATTGCTGCAGGCATCAATTGCCATCAGGCAAACTTCCTTTGCCTTCTTTTCTTCCTCATCCTCACTGGAGCTTGAGGAGGAAGATTCCTCATCAGAATCGCTCCAGGTTTCAGCAACAAAACCTCTCTCCTTCTTTTTGTTCTTGTAGGAGGATGGCTTGGAATGCTTCCTATGCTGATCCTTGTCTTTCCTTTTCTCTTTATTCTTTTCCTCTGGACAGTCTGGAAGAATATGTCCAGGCTTCCTGTAACCATAGCAAATTATTTCTTTAGTAGGAGTACGATCATACCTTGGTTTTTCTTCATATCGTGAAGATTTCTTTCTGAATTCTTTCCTTCCCATCTTGAGAAACCTTTTGGCAAATAATGCCATCAGTTCCTCATTGGACTGGCTTCCTTCAGAAGCATCAGCAGCTTTGAGAGCAAGGGTTTGCTATTTTCTTGTGGGAGTTGGAGTCTTTGCTTCAGCCTCAGCTTCCCTGGACTTCAGCACTTGCTCAAAGGACTTGAGCTTGCCGAGAAGGGCTTCTGTTGAGATTTCTATTGTGCTTCTGGCCTCCATGATAGGCCAGATCCTCAGATCCCATGTGCTAGGGAAGCACATAAGAATCTTATCATTGAACTCTGTCAATGAAATATCCTTATCAAGAGTCCTCAGCTCATTGATGTTTGAGCTGAGCCGGGTGTACATTGCTTCAACTGATTCAACATCAGTTTTCTTGAAGTTTTCATACTGGGAGATAAGGTTGGACCTTCTGTTCTTCCTTTCATCAGCTGAACCAGCTACAATCTGGTTCAGTGTATCCCACATTGCTTTTGCTGAGGGACAGTCAGCAACTTTCTGGAATACTTCATCAGACATTGTCTGAGCCAGAATATTCATTGCTTTGGCATCTGTTATCTTTACCTTTTTGTATTCATCATTGTAATCTGGAGGAGGCACTACACTCATATCAGTTGATGATGAAGCAGTAGCTGCAGCAGGAGCTCTTGGTGGTCCTGTCAAAATAGAAGCAAAAATACTCTCATCAATAGAGTTCATATATAGTTTAATCCTTGCCTTCCAGATGCTAAACTTATCTAAGTTGCATGCTGGAGGTCTGGTGCTAGAGTAATCCTTAGACTGGGTCATGAAGGTGAAAGTGAATATCTATAATCCTTGGTATCTATCAGGATCTTGTGACTTAAGTGTTAGCCTATACAGTCAACCAACCTCCCTCTGATACCAATTGAAAGAAAAGGGATAGATACTACTCTAGAGGGGGGGTGAATAGAGTAATCAAAAATTGCACTAGCAAAGTTGACTGTCTACTAAACTCCCTTGGAGTTAATTGCGGAATGAAGGTTATAGATATTTGAGAAGTAACCCTAAAGCCTAACACTAGTGTTGTGCACAAAAGGCAACCAACTGTAATTACAATTAAGGCTTGGGATCCTAAACAGCAACTAGCAAACCTAGTTAAAACTAATCACAGCTAACAACACAAGTAATAAATCAAACAACCAGACGACACAAGGGAATTTATAGTGGTTCCCCAAACAACTTGGGTACGCCCACTCTTCTACCAACAAGGTAGGAATCCACTCAGGTTTTTGATCAGGTGCCCTGCCACCAACAAGATCTGCTGCAGGTAGATCTAGACTTTAGACTTTTGATCAGGTGTCTAAAAACCAACACAGGTTTTTGATCAGGTGCCCTGCCACCAAGGTATACTTTTGAGGGAAGTAATAACCCTTTACAGGAGGGGGAAAGGAGGTTAAAATGTCTTCTCTATTTTAGATAGAATTAGAGAAGCTCAAGAACTTGCACTGAGCTAGAAAGCTCTAAAGAGTCAAGGCTCCCCCTGACTAAAAGAATGTCCAGGTGAAGTCTTGCTTCAGTGCAGGAAACACTTCAGAAAATCTGAAGGAAAAAGCTACAAGAAGATAATAAATATGAATTGAAAATTCTTCTTCAAGCAGTTATCTTCTTCTTCTTCTTCAAAAAGCTCTGAGTGAAGATCTTCCATGAGGCAGGAGAACTCAGGTTGAAGAAGAGTGAAGAACTAAAACTTCTTCTCAGTTAGATGTGAACGAGCTGAGAGCAGTTGTAAACTGTAAGTTGTAAGCTTGAATGCTGTTGTTAGCTTTTGAACTCCTTTTCCTGAATGAACTGGTTTTTGGTTATGTGAACTGGTTGATTTCTTTCTCCAAAGAATTCTTTATATAGCAGCAGCAGCAACGACTCTAATTTGAGTTTGAATCTTGTCTTCTACTGAAATCTGCAAGCTGGGCTGCAAATAGCATAAAGCAAAAACAAAACACTGCAGACAGATATCCTATAAGAGGATAAAGCTTTATAAGAAGCTGCAAGTAACTCTGATAAAACAATACTAGAGAAAGTCACATCAGAAGAGGCTCTTTACGGCCAAGGAAGACTTTTTGAGTCTAACGGCTATAAAGGACAGCCTGGCAGATAAAGCAGAAAACATATCTCAGCTAATAAGACCAATAACTTTGTCAGAAAAAGATTGGCTCATGCATAAGGAATGGAGCAGATATTGCATGGAAATAATATCATAAATTTATTCAAATAATCTTTTATAAAATATGCCAAAATAAATATGAAATAAATCACATCATAGAAAATGACAAAATTATTAAAGACATACAGCAAAACGTCGAACGACCCTCGGAGATCGTCGACCGAAGCACAGAGATCGTCGACCTATCAGACAGATAGTCGAACGATACAGATAGTCGAACTATCAAAGAAGATAGTCGAACTACCACAACAGATAGTCGAGCTATCAGGACAGATAGTCGAGCTATCAGATAGTCGAGCTATCAGATAGTCGATCTATCAAGACAGAAAGTCGAGCTACCAAAGAAAACAGATAGTCGAGCTATCAACCAAAATAGATAGTCGACCTATCAACAGATAGTCGAACTATCAGATAGTTGGACTATCCAAGCAGATAGTCGAACTATCAAAGAAAATAGATAGTTGACCTATCAACAGATAGTCGAACTATCAAAGCACACAGATAGTCGACCTATCAAACAGATAGTCGAACTATCAGATAGTTGAACTATCCAAACAGATAGTCGAACTATCAAACAAAGCAGATAGTCGACCTATCAAACAGATAGTCGAACTATCAAACGAAACAAATAGTCGACCTATCAACAGATAGTCGAACTATCAAAGAGAACAGATAGTCGACCTATCAAACAGATAGTCGAACTATCAGATAGTTGAACTATCCAAGCAGATAGTTGAACTATCAAGAAGAGCAGATAGTCGACCTATCAACAGATAGTCGAACTATCAAAGCGGACAGATAATCGACCTATCAAACAGATAGTCGAACTATCAGATAGTTAAACTATCCAAGCAGATAGTCGAACTATCAAACACAACAGATAGTCGATCTATCAAACAGATAGTCGAACTATCAACGCAGACAGAACGTCGACCAACTGATAGACGATCGTCGAGCAGTCGATAGACGATAGTCGAGCGGCGTTCGACCATAGTCGAACGAAAAACAACTTAACCAAATTTACATCTGGAAAAGTGACGCCTCTAAAACTAGAGCAACAAACTAAACAATTAACCTTTGACCATAGATAAATCTTGGGTCAAGAGACAGAAAGAGAAGACTGAACTCAAATCAAAACTAGGGTACCAACAAGGTTCTGCTCACAGATTTACCCTTTCCACCGAGACTTGAGGGAGGGTGGATGGAGAACATGTGGTGAGTGTCCTGAGGCCTGGGAGTTGGTGCTTTTTTTTCAGTCAGCACACATCCGGGGGCCCCATAGATGTTTGCTACATGTTTGCCAATCCCCTTTCCCTGTGTCCTAGGGTTGTAAGATATACTGTGAGAACTGGTTCCAGCAATGTCATGAACTGAGGGGGCTGAGGCCGTAAATACAAACTGTTCATGATGAGCCGTGTGTATTTTCTCATGGGTAGCCATAATAGCACTTGTACTATGGGTGTTTCCACATGAGGGCCGATCATTCTTGCAGTGACCATAGTTGTTCTTACGGTCATACCTGAAGGAATGATGTGTGCCCTTCCTACTCGGTATGGGGGGTCTGAAAACAGTTTATCCATTTGTCCACGATTTTATAATTCGTGAGATCCACCCATTTTCTCCCTTTCTCTTAATAGCATCTACCTTTGAAAAGTTAGATACTATTCTCTTCTCGGTCTCTAGAGAAAACTCTAGATCCGAGATCTTTGAGTCCTTCACCTTGATGGATTCCAATTGGAGGTCCATCATGGTCCTCAACTGAGCAATTTCCATAGCTTGTTTCTCAACAAGCAAGTTGCTCTTCTGAAGGGCACTACGAAGGGAATCAAGAGTTTCAATCTTTTGATTGAAACTGTCAATTTCCATTGCATCAATTGATGGACAAACCTCCGAACTTCTCCTGTCTTCAGGAGATACAAGGGGAAAGGAGCATGAAGAGGAAGTCACCTGATCTTGAATGGGCTGATAAGGGTTAGAGTTATGGTCTGCAGAGACTGATGTTTCAGCTTCATCATAATTGCATTCCTCAATCTCTTCTTCAGTCTCTGATAGAGAAACAGGAGCCCTGATATTGACAGGTTGTTCTTGACTTTCATCTTCAAAGATGAGGACCCCTACATATGCTTCATCTTCTTGCTTGCTTTCATTCCAAGCAGTCTTCTTTCCCTCCATGAGATCAGAGATTGTTTCCCACATGGACTTTGCAGTCTTACACTTATCCAATCTTGTAAGAGATGATCATGACAAAATATCAGAGATGATCTGTCGTACCAGCTTGTCCAAGTTGAATAGTGAGAGCTCAGTCTAAGACATCTCTGCGGGACTCTTGGGGATTTGGAGATCTTTTCCAGAACCAGAATCCTTCATGGGAATGAAGGGACCCTCTTCCATAATGAATAACGCGCGAGGGTCAATGGCTTATAGATGAAACTGAACTCTCATTTTCCAGAGTGGATAGTATTCTTTTATGCAGGCAGTGAGTCTCAGAGGAGAGACATCAGTGTATAGCTCCATGCTTGAGTCTTGTATTCTTCTTGACACTAGATACAGGATCTTACTCAAGGTGTTAACCTTATTGATGAGTAACCTCCCTCTAATACCACTTGAAAGTATCTAGTGTTGACTAAATAAACCTATGGGGGGGCAATAAGTGTCATGCAGTCTTTTGCGGAATTAAATGTACCTGCACAAATTAACAAACACAGCACAGAAAACACACAAAGAGTTATAGTGGTTCCCCGATTTTGGTATGTCCACTTTCCCCCTTCGACCTATCTCCCACCAAGGGACGACTCAGTCACTTCACCAAACGGATTGAAATCCAATCCTCACACTACGGAAGGAACCCTTCCAACAAAGGAGTCACAACTCCACCACCACGGGTTGCACTCAACCCTTACAACTAGGAATAAAAATTCCTTTACAATAAACTAAAATAGAATGTAAAAAAAATAAAAACAATGCTTTTGGAGATCCTGATGTCCTTCTTTGTTCTTTGAAGCTTGCTTGCGAAAAATCCACAACCGAATTTCTCTCTTCGAGAGGATCTTGTCAAGATCGGTGACGGCAAGTGAATGCGGCGGCGATACTTTGTAGATCCAAACTTCTTGACGAAGCAAGCAAGGTCTACCAACGATCTCAGTCGGATCAATCGTCTCAATCGATTCGGAATGAAGAACGAACCTCGTTCAACGAATTTAGAGACAAGAGATCTCAAGAGAGATGCGTGAGACGCTCGTCTTGCCTCGGTACTGTCGTCGGAAGATCAGAGATGATCAGAGATTGTAGGCGACGACTTCCTTGCGAGCGGCTACAGGCGATCGACGGTTTTCCACGATCCGCTAGGTCACGCTCGGCCTCCTTTTGATTTCCGAGAATAGATTACTGTTCATGTTCAAAATACACGACTATATATATACCAAAGCCAACCATAATGATCGTTGTGGGACCCACAAGGAGAAACCCTAGCCCTGGCCTAAACAGCGCACGTCAAGGTGGTTCGGTCCAGCAAACGAAGAAAATTTGCCTAAGGAAAAATCGGCGAGAATCGTTGGTGATTCCCGTCGAAGTCGGCGGGAATCACTCACGATTCCCGTCAATTCTGCCTTGGACGAATTCTAGTTGGAAACCTTGTCAGCCGGATGAAATCGACGGGAATGCAGACCGATTCTCGTCGAATCGGCGGGAATCACTAATGATTCCCGTCGAAGTCGGCGAGAATCACTTAATGATTCCCGTCGATTCTGCCTTGGCAGAATTTCTGTTTGGAAAACTGATAGCTGGAAGAAGTCGGCGGGAATACAGACTATTTTTCGTCGAATCGGCAGGAATCACAAACGATTCTCGTCGAAGTTGGCGAGAATCACTTAGTGATTCCCGTCGATTTTGACTTAGAAGAATTTTCTCTTCCTTCCTTTGAAGACTTGGTCTTTGACCCCTCTTTGCTCCTTCTTCTGCTCTTGATCTGCCTTAAACCTATACTTAAAAATAAGTACACTCTAATAGAGAGAGCACACGTGAGTCAACACACTGATCTGCTCAACGAGGGATTATGTTGCGCAGACCCGTGTATATTGACCCACTGCACCCTGACATTGGTGTGTACTTAACATGGAATAGCTGCAAGCACAACTTGATAGAAGATCGTTAAATACTTTGTGAATCCATCTTAGCTTGACTGGAGTCTTCTTCAAATCCAGGTAATTGTTGATACAATACCCAACAACCTAGGGGCGTTCTCGCCCAAAAGCGGGACAACCTCCACCGAAACCTGAGGTGTCGCCCAATCACTCCTCGTCGAGAAGGCCAAGCTGATGGTTTGCAGGACCTCTCGCTTGAAATCCTTCAGCATCTTCCTCGTCACTTCCTCTCCCCGGGTGGGGGAACCTCCTGAGCCAGACCCTTCACCCTCACCTCTAGTTATGGTACCAAACTCAAGGCTTTCTTGTATCGGCTACCTTCCACGCTCACTGCACTAGAACTTTTGAAGCCAAAAATGACCTCAACGAAAGTTCAATAACCAGGGCGCAGCCAACACCTACTTCTCTCAAGCCCTTTTCCCCGACTGGCTGCTTGGAACCTAGAACTGACCCAAAGCCTCAGTAGGGAGGTCCCACCTCACACCCGGAAGATCTTTGAGAGCTTCCTCTCCAAAGCCAAAGATGGGCTTTGAGCTCCTCAGAAAGTACTTGGAGATTTTGAGAATAATGAAAGCTTGCCTTCTAAGGAGCCCTTATGGGTCTATTTATAGCCTTTTGCTAACCTGAAACTACTAAAATACCCCTGGCTTGCCTACCAATAGCCAAACCCCGCTGTTTATAAGATACTAAATACAGCCCCTGGAGGTATGCAGGTAATTCTACCCGAGGGTGGTTAAGTAATTTTTCCCTGGTCTTTGGGCCCCATTCGGCGAGAACTCTGAGCCGCGGCGAGAACCCTGAGCCGCGGCGAGAAACCTGAGCCACGACGAGAACCCTGAGCTACGGTGAGAACCCTGAGCCGAGGATCTTCTCGCCTCCACACAACATAGCGTTTAGTGGGCTCAATGCCTTCGCTGCCGAACACGGCGTTGAGTGAGCTTAACGCCTTTGCTGCCGAATACAGCATTAAGTGAGCTTAACGCCTTTGCTGCCAAACACAGCATTGAGTGAGATTAATGCCTTTGCTGCCGAATACGACGTTGAGTGAGCTTAACGCCTTTGCTGTCGAATACGACATTGAGTGAGCTTAACGCCTTTGCTGTCAAATACGACATTGAGTTAGCGGAGCTAACTCAACGCGGCGTCGAGTGGACTTGATGCCTTCTCCCCCGCCTTTGGTTGTTGGTGGGTCTCGGTCGAGGCTTGGCGCGAACAATCTCGCCCGCTTATAGGCGGGATCTCCTCCAAGGCGGGAGCTCTTCTGGTCTGAAGCCCGAAGCTAGCCTGAAGCTAGTCCAATCCCGACCGTTGATGCCTCTATTTTCTACTCAGCGAATATGGGGTTGTACAGATACAATACCCAACAAGCAACCTGCTCAAAAAGTGGGAACTACAAGTTTGTGTCGACATACAGTTGCATGTGCATGATCTGGGTGAGTCATTAAAGTGCATTCATATCATTACATACATTACATACACAAGATCCTCATCATATAAGTTTGTATTGGCACTCCTATACGATTAGTTACTTTACTGTTTAGCCGATCCTTAACTTATATATTTGTTGGAACCACACCTTACTTAGGGTTGATTTGGGCTAGGTTCACTATTAGGTTTGTTGATCCATCATGTATAGCTTAGGGTCATTTGTTTTCTAAGGTTAAGGTTAGTCTTATTAGGTTAGCCTTTTGAACCTGCCTTCAGGAGACTTCAGAGACTCAAGAATTTAGAGACAAGAAGTTTTAAAGACTTAAGAATTTCTGCTCGCCGATAGTTGAACTCAGCTCGATGATCATCGATCTCCGATCGATGAACTCAGAGTTCCTTCTCGGAGTTGAGCTCGACGAAAGTCCAGCTGAAGTCGACAATCTCTGATCTCCTATCAGAAGTTCAGCTCAATGAAAGTCTTTCTCTAGTCGATGAACTTGGAGCTCAAATTGGCAGTCCTTTTTTAGTTCATGATCGCTGAGCTCAGCTCGACGAAGTAGATTTCTTAGATCAACGAACTTGGAGTTCAGGTCGATGAAATTCGTCCTGAGGTCGACTATTTTCTTTCAGGTTCTGTTCGACGTTTTTCCTCTTTAGTTTCTCAGTTCGACTATCAATTTATTTGATTATATTTAAGCAGTAATACTCTGATAATTAATGCTTATATTCTCAAGAATATAGCCGTTCCACGGCAGCATTAATTATGGTATTTCACAGAGTTATTACTTTGCTTATTTCCAGAGACAGTTAGGGAATTCATTTAAGATAATTCTAGCCGTTCAGTCTCCCAGATTTTCTGCAGTCAATCAAGGATAGGATTTCAAATTCAAAGGGCAATTTTCTGCAAGGAATATAAATGACAATTTTTTAGAAGATTACATATACAGGAATAGGTAGAATTTACAGAAGCTTATGAATTGTGAATACAAGAAAACTGAAAGAAGAACAGCTCTCATACATTTCAGTCTTTTCAGTTTTTCTTCAGGACTTTCTAAGAGACAAACAATCTTCATCAGCCTAAAAGTTTCCTGAAGTTCTACTTCAATCTGAAGGCCTACACCCTGAGCAAATCTCTTATTCTCCTGCCTCTTCTATATCTAAGGGGGAGCTTTGACAACAACAATAATCCACTAGTCTTCTCAGAACTTTGAGAAAGAGAAGATATCATCTATTTTCTTTTAACTATCCTGTACATAGGGTTTTTAACTCCCTTCAAAAGTTATCTTTTAGTTTTCAAGTCTCCTGATCAAAAGACTTGGTTTGGTTTTTGGTCACCTGGTCAAAAGCTCAAAGAGTTGCTCCCTTAAAATAGATCTTGTGGTGACAGGGCACCTGAGCAAAAACCTGTGGTGGCAGGGCACCTGATCAAAAACCTGTTAGTGGATTCCTACCAGGGATGTAGAAGAGTGGATGTACCTAAGTTTAGGGGAACCACTAAAAAATCTTTGTGTCATCTGGATTGCTCTATTCTTTTGTTTGATGTGCTGTGATTGTCTTTGTTTTTATTTCTCTTTATACATATATATATCACTTATTTTAATTTCGCTATAAAAACTAATCAAAGTTTTTAAAATACTCTATTCACCCCCCCCCCCCTCTAGAGTTAAGACAGATCTATCCCTCACTTTCAATGTCTGTATGGGCACTCATATAAGTTAAGTTACTTCCTATCATAGATTCATATTTTATACTGCTATTGATGGTAGAATTGCTAGAGTAAATTGCTATACTCATTTGATGTACTTACTCTGATATTCACTGATATTGATTAATCCTTTACCACATGTTTGTACTACTATTTATATATATATTATACCCTTATTCCTTTCTCTGTCTGGTGCCGAGGAGTCGCCGGGGGAGCAGATGTGATAGTCACTTAGTCTTTATGACTAACGATTGCTACGTCTTCCTTTTTAGGAGGAAACCCCGCAGACAGAGCAACAATAGGTTACGATGCAGGGCATCCAGGCCAAGATATCAGGGCCTGAAGTGTAACATCCCTCAGACAACTAGACCCCTAGGAGTGGTTTTATCATGACTAGGTCATGACAAACCCCTAGGAAGCCCAAGAAGATCAAGTTAACCTAGGCATGAAGGTGAGACCACCTTGGTTTGCAAAAAGTAGAATTCTAATTACTAGCTTAGGGATGATCATAGGGCTTCACCATGACTCCATGACCCCACCACAACATCACTAACCTATTAGATTGTCCAGTAGAACCATAAGGACCCACTAGGGTCAACAAAAAAGGCTAGGTTGACCCAAGTCAACCCAAGCCCTAATTAGGTCAAACTAAGCTCACCCATGCCCAATTGACATCCCCTTGGCCAAAGGGACCCACCTAGACCTTCCAAATCCCTATAGGAGGTCAATAAGTCACCAAGGACCCATTGGGTGTCAACCAAAGAGGCTAAGTTGACCCAAGTCAACCCTAGCCCTAAAAAGGTCAAAGTGCCCTAACTAAGGGTCAAGTGACCTCCAAGATGCCCAACCAACCCTACCCAAGCCTTCCTAAACTTTAGGGGAAGCCAATGAATGGGTCACCTAGGACCCATTGGGGTCAACCCAAATGTTCATGTTGACCAAGGTCAACTCTACCCTAAGATTAGGTCAAACTAGCTCAAATAGGCTAACCCAAGCTCAAGCCCATTTCCCTCACTTAGGCTAACCTCACTTCCATTAATAATATGAGTCAGTGGGGTGCCAATAGGCTGGAGGAGACATCAAAATCGGCCTTGATGACTAGGAGAGAGAAAAAAATCCATTTCCCCCCTTTAATGGAGGAGAGAGAAGGTGGGGAGTGAAGGCCATTCATGGCTTGGAAGGCCAAAGACCCTCTCCTCTTGCTGGAATCTTCTTCCCTGGTCAGTTAGGGGAAGATTAAGGGACTTTCCAGCCCTTTCCAGTGGCTGGTATAGTGAATCTAGCCATGGCTGAATTAAGCTTTCATGGCCATTAATGGCAATTGATGTTTGGCCCTCCCTCCTTCCCAATTTACTCTCTTAAAAGTATCCCCAGACCCAGGGCAGTAGTTTCCACAATCTCACTGAAGGACTCGGGCACTTTGGTAGTGTTGTTGTAGAACACCTTACGATGCCACCACCATCCATGGCTTTCCGATGATCGGCCCGCCTCCAACCCTCAATTAAGGTCCTCCCTCACCTCCATCTTTAGTGGATAGATCCACATTTAACGGCTGCCGGAGTTGAGGCCAATTGGACCAATTTCGGCTTGGCCGAAAGCTTGAATTTTCAAGTTATTTCTTCCACCCACAAACCTCGATTCCGACCACCTCTGACCGGCCTACCACCGCCTATCGATGGCCACCACCTCAACGAAGGTGGTGGTGGCGTTGGCTGGCTGGGGAGAGGCTCAGGTGGCCAGGAAATCGCCTCCCAAAATAGCCCAGGACGGGACAATCCCGGTTGTTGGCACGTTGGGGGCAGATGAATGGATCCCGTCTATCCTGCAACAAGATTCGTGCAGAATCCGATTATTTATTTTATATTATTAATTCAATTCTGTAATTTAAATGGATGTGGATGTTTTTATTTATGAAAAATACATAGAGACCTCTAAAGTAAAAATGTCCTATATGGAAGTTATAGCCCTAAGAGTATAGATTATCCTAAAATTGGTTTGAATAAATTTGGAGCTTAGGTCAGACCACAATACTCATTTTGGTGAGGTCTATATCTAGGCTAGACCAGAGATTATTTTGAGTGCCCCCCATCAATCAAGCCATCCAAATGACTTGAAATTTTGTTTGGGAGTCACTCTTACCGATACCTAAAATATGTCCAAAAAAGGGAATTTTTTGAAAACATTTTCTTAATGTTTTTATAGGAATTTAATAAATCATGTAATAATTATTTAAGGGGTCTAATGACCTCTAAACCCACAAAAATTTTGGTGACTGTCTTTTAGGGTCATATTAGGAGTCTGATACAAATTACAGCTCATTTGGGGTTGATTTGAATAGGTATTGGTGTGACCAAAGTTTGGTCCCTTAAGGGTAATTTAGGGCAAAGAGTGTTTGGGGCATAGAGGGGCCAATTCTCACCCAAAGTGGTTGGGACTTGGGCCACTGATTTCTTATGACATTAAACACCCTCACATGGAGTTTGGGGTGGATTTGGGTGAATTTGCCCTAGAACTTTAGTTAAAACCCTGTGGATGAACTTTGGGGGTTTGTGAAGGACATGGGGTGATATGTCCTTGTTTGGACTTGGTGTTTAGCCCATGTGATCCTAGGATGGTAAATTGCCCTAGGAAGGAATTTGGTGATATTTAGACTTAGGCACACAACTTAAAACAATTAGGGATTGTTTAGGCATATACCTTTTATGAAAATATTGAAGGGTCATATGACCTTAGATCCTTATTAAATTTTGGTAGAAGTAATTTTATAGTATTATAAACCTCTGAAATTTATTATAGGATGTTTATAAAAAAAGTAGCCTATACTTGTAGTTACAACCACCATCTTGCCCCTAGTGATATTTTTGAGGTAACCATGGTTAGATTAACTTGTATTGATGTGAAACTTTGGAAAGGTTAATAAAATATCATTTAGAGGCACTAGTAAATTATTTGGATCATTTGAGAATTTCCTCTTAGTACCTCATGTGTTAAGTGAACAAGTGCACCACATTTTGATAAATAGAAAATAAATGTTATATCTTGCTAAAAAATTGTGTTACATGGCCGGAGAACTTTTTAGGGCATAATAAAGCCTAAAAAATTATTACATGTTATTTGGATGGGTTTATGAGAATTTTTCTTCACAAAGTGCACTTTAGGGGATTTAATTGAAGTATTTTTATACATGGCTTACGGACCTTGGAATTGCATGAAACTTAGTCGGTAGTGTTTTATAATCATTATAAGGCTCGGATAATTTTTATATAATTTTTGGATTATGATTTATGGTACTCCCTTCTTTAACTCCAATTATTTTAATTACTTTGATTTAGTTATTTAGAAGTTAATACATTTATAAAAATATGTGAAATTGGTATTCACTGATATTTTGACGTCATATAGTATTCATAATTTTCTGGTGGCCACAACTTAAGGAAATCTAGTACTTCATGTTCAAAATTACCCATGGACAAACTTTTGGGAAATTTTAATAAATGCTAAATAAGTTAGGAAAAATTACAAGTTTCTGAATTTAGGCTAAATATATCATGATAGACCCACAATAATTATCTTAGGGCATTTGGATGAAAATTTGGAGTACCTCATATCATGTACATAATATAGCTTAGGTTGGTCTGCATTTAGTAAAACTGCAGAAATTGTGGTAACATGTGGAATGGAAATAGGGAGATGGGGATTATTGGTTTACTGATCTTGGTAAAGAGAAAAAGAGAGCTTCATTATGAGTCATGATGATTAGAGTGTTGGGTAGACTAGTGTTGAGGTGCTCGGGATCGACGAAAGATCGTATATCCTATGAAGAGAGAGTCAAAATACACTAGGGTTAGATTCAGAATAATATTAAAAGGGATCGGGAATGGGATAATAACCAATAATAGTAAGTGCCTTAGGAAAGGGAGCTTTGTGCTTCAGACCATCGTAGTTCCTAGTGCCCCCGAGAGCCCTTCACAGGGAATGCCCTGGGCAGTCCAAGGTTAACGTAAACTGTAAGACTAAATGAATTACAAGAGTAATTAGACTTATTCTAGGATTACACTTACACTAACACTCCCCAGTGTTATGGGAGTTAGGTTGGGTCACTCGAGAGGTAGGCTCGGTGGTTTCGGTGATGGGCAAGTTAGCCCGGCAAGCCGATGGCTCGGTAGATAATGGTGACGGACGGGTTAGTCTAAGGAGCTTTGGCTCGGTAGATAATTGTGGCGAACGGGATAGTCCAGGGAGCTTCGGCTCAGTGGGAAAATATAGTAATATTGCATGTGCATAAGATAAAATGTGGTGGGTCTTCGGTATTGGAGAGTCGTCACACCGACACCAGTACGTTGACTCAGCAAGTATGGTTTAGCACTTGGCCAAATAAAGTCTGGTGCACAACCGACAAGATTATGCAGGAGCTCCGCTTAGTGCAGTAGCATTGAGGCATATGATAGGTCTGACTGGTAGTGTGATACCGGTTTAGAGGTAGGCGAGGCCAAACCCATCGCTTTCGTTTACCACTATAGAGGTATCCTGGGAGGTTAGGATCCAGAAAGGGGGAACTAAAGGTCTGTATGCATAGAGTTGAGTGTGTGTGTTACACTTGTATGTTCACATCATAACATACTTGCATGACATAACATCATTATTACATATAACCCTTGACACCTATTGTATAAAATGGTATGGGACACTTTATACAATAGGCCTTGCAAAACGACCCCTTGGTCTATAGGTTTGTATGGGCATTCCTATATGTCATGGTTACTTACTTAGTTTACTTTCTTATACTGTACTTGTTCTCTCGCTCTTGTGTATACTTATACTATTTACCTAATACTGCTTACATTTATTTTCAATGTTCATGAACTCATGATAGACTAGTTCCGCCGCCATCTGCTTACCTTTGTTACTCTCCACCTTCATTACCTTCCCTTTCATTCTCCCCGTTCGGTGCCTAGGAGCCATTGGGGGAGGGGTGGGGGATGATAGGAATTAGTATTTTAGAATAACGGTCGTTGACTAAATCATTTTAGGGGATCGTGGAGCCGTACCAGGAGATGCATCCCCAGAGGTCGGTTTGCTTGGAGACGGGACAGTCTAGCACTAGAGTTCAAGCAGCAGGGATAGTGAGTCCCGACCATTAGTACTTACTATGGATTTGCTTCCACGTTGAGTGACTTGTAGTGAGGATTATCATGTATCGGGCAGGGGCCCTTTCTATTAGTACTTGGATTTATCATTACTGTGGACTCTCCCTCCGTGGAGAATTATATTATATTTATATGTGATTCTGGTGAACTAGTTTCATTTTACTCTTATACTCTTATTCTACTCTTCTATGATTGGTATGGCCGGCAGGATCGGCATTTTGTAGTGACGACCTTCCCGAGTGTGTTGGTGTCACTGCAAAGTGACAGTTCTGGGCATAAGACCCCGGTGGTTTAAAAGAAAAAAATGGGGTCTTAGATGAAGTGACGATACCATTTCTACTGTCAATGATTGATGTGAGTTCTGAGAGACACATCTTGTAGCCTTTTAGGCTTGTATTCTTATATTGTAGAAGCCTTGTTGCTTCTCTTATTTCATGTATTTATTTAGACTCATATACTAGTGTGCTAATTTGACTACTGTTTTATATTCTTTATGTTGGGTTGGCATGAATGATATGTTTAGCCGGCAGGATAGGCGTCTTTCAATACAGGTTTGTTTCTGTGCTAATGCTACCGCAAGGCAGATATTCTGGGCATAAGACTCCCCATATGCCATGTTTTCAGTTCCGGGAGGGGGGGTCTTATAAATGGTATCAGCTTGCTATAATCCTGAACTAAAGAAGACATTGAATAATGGAGCCACCCCAGCTCGATTAGTGTCACAACCCGCATTTTCTCCAAATTAAAGAGGAATCAAAGTATGAGAAAACACACATCGTGATGCCACGTCGAGCAGGGGATAACTGCTGACGCTAAGGCAAAAATATCTACTTTACTTTATAAAATTCATAAGTTTAATTATTAGAAAATCATTTATATTTTAAAGGTTGTATCCCTCGGCTCAGTGGATCATCTAGTCCACAATTTAAAAACTATACTTATACGCTGCGAAAAATACTTTATTCATGTTTGACATCCTAAAAGTGAGCATAAGTGCCCTAGAGGACAACTTAGGAAAACGATCTTTTTACGTTATTTGGAAAATAGTGGTTGAGTTTTGTAAAACATGATGATCATGAGATATACTTATAATAGTGTTTTTAGATTTAAAAGTAACTAGCAACCTAGCATAAATCATCCCAAGAGCAAGTAGACTATCTCCAGAAAAAAAAGGTAGCAGCAAAAAGATAACATATCTAGTATAAAGGTATAACTACCAGTGGGCGCCAACAAACTGACACGAACCCACTGGCAAGTATGTATATCTGTAAGAAAAAAACACAAAACTACCTCACAAGACAAAGGAACTGATCTCCACAGTACGAGAGACCACCAGCAACAACACAACACAACTAGCCGCCTAATCGGCAACTAACCAGAACCTGAGGCATTCAAATAAGAAAAGAATACCTAAGCAAGCTAAACAAGTAAGCTATACGGAAAAGTTAGGCTAAAAGATAAGTAAGAAGAGTAAGTAAACCGTAACAAGTACCACCGTCCAAGACAAGACAAAAAGGAAAAGCACTAAGCGCGAGGAAACAACAACAACCCTGCCCAAAAAATCCTGTAGAGTTTACCAGGCTACCATGAACCCAAACGTTGCAAATTTACAAAGGAAGAAACATCTAACACCCTAAGTTGTGAGAGATGATAGTAGCAAAACAACGTGTATCCGGGCTGGAGGCAAACTCAGTACCCCAACCACATTTCCAAGAAACAAAGCTCAAGAGTCTACAAATGAAAGCACTAGGGACCTCCCACCAACTTGCCCAACCCGTACCTGGAAAGAGATAAAAGTGTGGCCACGGCTAAGTCACACAATTTCACCCCTATTAAGAGCTTCAAACCACCACTACTAACCACAACCCACGATTCGGCCTTTGGAAAAAAATAGCCGACAAGGAACCTCAAAAATCAAGGAATTCACTCGGGAGAGAAAATCAATTTAAGGGAAAAGCGTTGAGATGACTCAACACGGCATGGCATTGAGTGAGCCCCACTCACTCAACGCCTAAACAGACGGTGGCGTTGAGTGAGCTAACCTCACTCAACGCCAAAACAACTATGGCGTTGAGTGAGGTCCACTCCCTTAACGCCTTCAACAACACATGCTATGGCGTTGAGTGAGCTAACCTCACTCAACGCCAAAACAGCTACGGTGTTGAGTGAGGTCCACTCCCTCAACGCCTTCAGCAACACAGGCTGTGGAGTTGAGTGAGCTAACCTCACTCAACGCCAAAAAGGCTACGGTGTTGAGTGAGGTCCACTCCCTCAACGCCTTCAGCAACACAGGCTGTGGCGTTGAGTGAGCTAACCTCGCTCAACGCCAAAACAGCTACGGCGTTGAGTGAGGTCCACTCCCTCAACGCCTTCAGCAACACCGGCTATGGCGTTGAGTGAGCTAACCTCACTCAATGCCAAAACAACTATGGAGTTGAGTGAGGTCACTCACTCAACGCCTTAGAACTTAGCCGCAAAAAAACTAACTGTGGCGTTGAGTGAGTCCACCTCTCTCAATGCCAAAACAGCTTTGGCGTTGAGTGAGGTCGACTCACTCAATGCCAAATTACTTAACCGCAAGAAAGGGTTGCGGCGTTGAGTGAGCCCGCCTCACTCAACGCCTAAACCGCCATGGCGTTGAGTGAGGCCCACTCACTCAACGCCATCCGACATAACCGTGCGGATTGGCTGCAGCGTTGAGTGAGCCCGCCTAACTCAACGCCTAGACAGCCATGGCGTTGAGTGAGGTCGACTCACTCAACGCCACACTACTTAGCCGCAAAAGAACAGATCAAGGGGCAATGGCGTTGAGTGTGTGTACCACACTCAATGCCAAGCCCAAGCAGACCCGGCGTTGAGTGTGTGCACCACACTCAACGCCAAACCCTGAATCATACTAAACAGCAAGACTGGGTACAGGGAAAGCTTCTGCTACAGGCCAGCACTAATTCATCCAACCCGGGCCTAAGCAAGACCGATTTGCATAAAAAAATTAAACTATAGCTTTTCCCCTCTACCCGACTACAACTACTACACAGGAAGAATCGACCCAACCCTCAAGTCCTCACACAACCCGAGAACAAGGCTTCTCTACTAACAGTTGGGAATTTGTACCCGATTTCAAGCAAGAATAGGGTTTCTAACCTAGGGCTAACAGGGTTTTATTAACATAGCAAAAACAATCTAGACAAGCTTTTCTACGGCCGCAAGAACAAAGAGAAAAAGAGAAAAATACTGGGCAAGGGCAAGAACACCACTTGCCTTGATTTCCAGCGAAGCTTGGTCGGCCTCCCTTATCGTCACTCGGCACCAGCAGCAACAACACCTAAAGCAAAAAATATGGAGCTTTAATGGCAGAAACGGACAACCCTAGAAAATCGAGACCCCTAGAAACACCACGAAAATTGAATTTCTTACCGTAGGAATGAAGGTCTAGGCGAGAGCAATCCAAATCCGCTTTCGGAATCGAATTCCGTCCACAAACGCTCCCGGAATCGGCATTCGAAGGGGAGCAGGTTCGGCGGTTTCTCCGCTTCTTTCCGTGAACAGCCGCAGACGGGTTCGGGAAGATGAACAGGAACGGTTCTCCTAAGTCTTAACTATCCTATATATAGACCCCTATTAATCTTAATTAGCTAATCAAGAAAGTATTATATAATGAGACACCACAGTAACCGCCCAGCACCCTCACCTTTTCAAAATAAATATTAATATAATATTTATTAAATAGTTTTATTTTTCATAAAATACAAAACGACGTGAAAACCGAACATCCTCGGAATTCGACGAAATTCGCATCGTAGCTAAATATCCATGCTACGAACACAACGGCGAAGTCGAAATTAACTTTCGACGAACAGAACTCGAGTTATACCCACCCGAAGTTAAAACACAAGCATCCCCCGAGAGGCCACACCAGATCACCCAAAATGACCCGGCGTGCTAGGGAGATCTTGCAAATAGACTACAAAATAGGCCACTAAGTTCTAAGGAGTTAAGACCACACTCTATAGATGACACAAGCCAAGAAAATACATCGACGTAATGCCAAGCAAGAATTAAATAATCGTAGAAAAATCAGGGGCGTTATAGTCACTCCCCCTAAAAGAAAGTTTCGTCCTGAAACTTAACGCACAACACTTCTACTATAGAAGGAAAAGTAACAAGCCAAATATTACAAGAATAAAACATACCAATCCAATCAGGGAAACAGTTGAGGATGAGCCTCCCTCATAGCCGACTCTAACTCCCAAGTCGCGCTTTCCAAATCCTGATTCTTCCATAGAACTTTGACCATCGGGATGGACTTCCTCTGCAGCACCCGATCTTGAGTATCCAAAATGCGGACCGACACTTCAACAAAAGAGAGATTAGGCTCCAACTGGGGGACAACATCCAAGACTTGCCCACTACTACGCACACACTTCCGCAATTGGCTTACATGAAATACATTATGAACACCTGGGAAGTTTGCTGGCAAATCCAACCTATATGCTGATACGCCAATCCGTTCAATAATCTTAAACGGGCCCACATACCTCGGGTCCAATTTCCGGTTCTTATAGAACCTCTTAACACCAACCATCGGGGAAACCTAAAGAAACACAAGGTCCCTTACAAAAAACTCCAAGTCAGACCTACGCCGGTTGGCATTCTTCTCATATCTCTCCTGAGCTATATGAAGCTTTTCTCGAATAAGCTTCACCGCGACTTCCATCTCCTCGAGCGCATCCAGACCCAACAAGGGTCTCTCACCTGCCTCAGTCCAAAACTGGGGAGTTCTGCAGCGCCTCCCATACAAAGCTTCAAACGAAGCCATTTGCAAACTTTCTTGATAACTGTTGTTGTATGCAAACTCCATAAGTCGCAACCGCTCATCCCACGCTCCACCGTGGTCTAGAATGTAGCATCTGATCATATCCTCAACTATCTGGTTCACCCGCTCCGTCTGCCCATTGGTCTGTGGGTGGTAAGCAGTAGAATACCTCAGATCTGTACCCAAACCCTCCTGCAGACTCTGTCAAAAGCGAGAAGTAAACCAGGAGTCTCGATCAGAAATGATGCTAACAGACACACCGTGCAATCTGATGACCTCATTCAAGTACAACTCTGCTATCTTCTTCATCGGATAGTCAATCTTATACGGCACGAAGTGAGCACACTTTGTCAGTCTTTCCACTATAACCCAAATAGAATCAAATCCCTTTGGAGATTTCGATAAGCCCGTGATGAAGTCCATAGAAATACTTTCCAACTTCCAAGTCAGGATCTCTAACGGAGTCAACTTGCCACCAGGCCTTCCGTGATCGGCCTTCACATGCTTACAAGTGTGGCACTCAGCAACAAATCGGGCTATATAACTCTTCATCCCATACCACCAGGCAATCTGCTTCAAATCACGATATATCTTTGTAGATCCTGGATGGTAGGCAACACTGGATCCATGAGCCTCTCTGCATACCATACCCCTGATGTATCCAATAGCGGGGATGCAAAATCTGTCGCGGTACTTCAAAGTACCCGCATCATCGATAGAAAAATCCGGCAAACTCCCCTCTCTCAGTCTTAAGGTATTAGTGTAGTAGGTCCGGATCATCCTTCTGGTGCAACCTAGTAAGAGAAATCCAAGATGGCTCTGCCTCTACCAAACTGCTCTGCATGTCACAGCATCCCACTGAGATATCCATAAGGAGGAACTCTTCCACTAAACGATCGGCGGAGAGATTAAAGATCTTCCCCGTCTTCCGGCTCATGGCGTCGGCCACCACATTGGCCTTGCCTGGATGATACTGGATCTCTACTTCATAATCGGCCACATACTCTAGCCACCTCCGCTGGTGCAGATTCAACTCCTTTTGCGTTAACACGTACTTCAGGATCTTATGATCAGTGAAGATCTTGTACTGAGCCCCATAAAGTAGATGCCTCCACAGCTTCAACGCATAAATCACCACTGCAAACTCAAGGTCATGCGTAGGGTAATTCCTCTCATGAGTCTTCAATTGCCTTGACCCATGTGCAATCACCTTTCTAGCCTGCATCAACACGCAACCCAGACCAACATGCGAAGCATCCACGTACACATCATACTCCACACCCTCAGTAGGTAGGGTCAAAACGGGAGTAGTGCACAATCTTCTCTTGAGCTCCAGGAAGGCTTCTTCACACTTCTCGCTCCAAACAAAGGCCGCGTTCTTCTGAGTCAACCTAGTCAAAGGTGCAGCCAGGGTAGAGAAACCCTCCACGAACCTCCTGTAGTACCCGGCCAACCCTAGGAAGCTTCTGATCTCCTTGGGCGTGCCTGGCCTGCTCCAATCCATCACTGCTGCGATCTTTTCTGGGTCGACCGAGATCCCATCCTTGTTCACCACGTGGCTCAGAAACGAGACCTGAGGCAACCAAAATTCACACTTGCTCAACTTGGCGAATAACTTGTGATTCCTCAACTCCGATAGAACCAAGCGCAGATGCTGCTCATGCTCCTCAGCGCTGCGGGAATAGACCAACACGTCATCGATGAAAACCACAACAAACTTGTCTAGGAAATCCTTTAACACCCGGTTCATCATATCCATGAAAGCTGATGGTGCGTTGGTCAGACCAAATGACATCACCAAGAACTCAAAATGTCCATGCCTCGATCTAAACGCAGTCCGTGGAATATCTGCCTCACGGATCCTGAGCTGATGATAGCTAGAACGAAGATCGATCTTGGAGAACACTGTGCTACCGCGCAACTGATCAAATAAGTCATCGATCCTCGGCAGAGGGTACCTGTTCTTAATAGGGACTTTGTTCAACTCCCTGTAGTCTATGCAAAGCCGCATCGACCCATCTTTCTTCTTTACAAACAAAACAGGAGCACCCCAAGGAGACGAACTCTGCCTGATAAATCCTTTTGCCAACAACTCATCCAACTGGACTCGCAACTCCTCTAACTCACGAGGGGCCATCCAGTACGGCGCCTTAGCAATAGGACGCGTACCCGGTTCCAAATCAATCACAAACTCAACATCCCGATCGGGAGGAAGGCCAGGAAGATCATCAGTAAAAACATCAGCGAAACCACGAACAACGGGAATCTCCTCCAAGCGTGGTACACTAACAACAATCCCAACCACCGAGACTAAACAAGCAAAACAATCAGAAAGAAACAACTTCTGAGCACATACCGCAGAAAAGATAGGAGAATCTTGGCACGGATAAGCATACACGCTTCCCTGCTGACCATTGTCCTTGATGAAGTCCAAGCGCTTCCCTTTGCACTGAATAACCGCATCATACTTAGACAACCAGTCCATGCCCATGATAACATAGAAGTCCTCCAAATCAATCATCTTCAAGTCTGCCTTCGCAAGAAAGTCTCCTAACAAAACAGGGCAATCTAGAACGCCCAAATCTGATAACACAGATTCACCAGAAGGTAACTTGATGCAGAAGGTATCACGAACTCGATCTAGAGTCAACCGATGTCGCTCCACAAAGGCTCTAGCCACAAATGAGTGGGTAGCGCTGGAGTCGAACAGAACACGCGCCCAGTGGTTCTTCATCTTAAATTTCCCTATAGGAGTATATACAACTAAGGAACTACCAAAACAAAACTTTAACCATTCTAGTAAATAAAAATTTCAAGCTGGAAAAAACAACTAACCTGAGATGACCTGAGTCGAAGCTTGAGCCTCCTCGGAAGAGATCACGTTCAGCTTTCCTTTGCCCTTGTCCACACGCTGAGGCAGAGGTAGTGCCTGAAGTGGAACTACATGAAGGGTAGGATGGACCTGAGGACACCTAGACTTGATGTGACCCTTCTGCCCACACTGATAGCAGACTTTATCCTTGGACCAGCATTGGGAAGCATCATGCCTGGGTCGCTTGCAAATAGAATAGGAAACATCCCTCCTAGGAGCACCCTGAATAGCATGAACTTGCTCCTTCTTCTGGGCTGCTGCCTTCTTGAAACACCTCTACACAGGGTGGCCTGACCGACCACAGAAGCTACACACCACCTTGCTCTTTTTTCCTGAAGCAGCACCAGGTACCTGGGGTTTCTTCTCCTCAACAGACTTCCTTTTGTCCTTCCTCATTTGCTGGCCTCTTCTCTTTGCAGTCTCAATAGCCTCCACCTTTAGAGCAACCTCCACTACACCTGCATAAGTCTTTGATCCATAAGCACTGGTTAACTGTTGCACCTCGCTCCTCAAGCCACCAAGAAATCGCTTGACTCGATCAGCCTCAACACTCACCAACCCAGGAGCAAACTGGCTCAACTTGCTGAACTCTATCTCATACTCACCGACCATGAGTTGCCTTTGCTTCAGGTGGAGGAAGTCGTTCATAAGACGGTCACGCTCGACCGAAGGCAAGAACTTCCTTAGCAGCATTTCCTTGAATATTTCCCAAGAACAACCATCTACCAAGCTCTCCTTTTCTCTAAGCCACAACCTCTTAGCCAAACCCTTGAGCTGATATGCGGCTATCATCACTCTCTGATCACCTGTAATACCGTAGTACGAGAACATCTCCTCCATGGAGATCAGCCAATCATCTATGACCATGAAATCTGCCTTCCCATCATAAGTAAGAGGGCTAAGTCTCTGAAACTGCGAGATAAAGTCCATCTCTGCTGGCACCACCACAGGAGGTCTCAGGGATGCAGGAGGAGGAGGAACAGCTAACCCCCCTGCAGGGCCTTGCACTCCCTGAGTCTTTCCTGCCACAACTGCCACCAAAGACTGGATCTGGGCTCGCATCTCCACCATCTGCCTGCCCAAGGAATCACTACTCTGCCGCAGGCTCTCAATCACCGCATCATTCTGCGCTCCAGACGACTCACCCTTAGACAGAGGGGTCGACCTAGTAGAATGGCGTCTCACCATCCTATAATCATAACAACATTAGTCAGATCCTAGTACAACAGCTACAACTAACTACAAGTACAAATAATACATACATAAATATGAACTTAAAGCTGCTAAACTTGCTCTGGGAGTTTATTTTTTACAAGAATTGATGTTATGCCTAACCTAGGATGGTTTACCACCACCTTTCTAACTCTTGTGCCAAGATAAGGCATGCATGAAATTATATTATTTTTGACTCGAAAACTTATGTGTGTACATATGTCATCCTGCCAATCTTTAGCTTGGCACGTTGTGCTTATGCAATGTTATGTTATGCATGTTTGTGCTATACATTCCAAAAAGGCCCTAATGTATGTTATGAGCGGCGTACACATGAGAATGTTATGCATCCCATACTACATAACATTCTCATACAAAGAAAAGAAAACGAACTAGTCGCAGCCATGTGGTGAGGTTATGCATCCCATACTACATAACCCTCACATGTTGCCCCTATGGTGGATCCATATACGAACACATATTATGCATCCCATACTACATAATATGCCCCGTATACTTCATGTTATGCTATGAGTGTAGTGTTTGTGCTTTTGCCAAGATGTGTTGATGACATATCGTTGTGTGAATGACATGATGCTAAACTGCTAATGCAATCAAAAGGGACGGTTGCCCGACTAACTTGTCAAGCAACCTCCCTCTGATACCAACTGTCACAACCCGCATTTTCTCCAAATTAAAGAAGCATCAGAGTATGAGAAAACACGCATCGTGATGCCACGTCGAGCAGGGGATAACTGTTGACGCTCAGACAAAACTATCTACTTTACTTTATAAAATTCATAAGTTTAATGATTAGAAAATCATTTATATTTTAAAGGCCGTATCCCTCGGCTCAGTGGATCATCTAGTCCACAATTTAAAAACTATACTTATACGCTGCGAAAAATAGTTTATTCAGGTTTGACATCATAAAAGAGAGCATAAGTGCCCATAGAGGACAACTTATACTATGCAGGACCCTACATTTAATTTATACTATATATAGGAAAACGATCTTTTTACGTTATTTGGAAAATAGTGGTTGAGTTTTGTAAAACATGCTGATCATGAGATATACTTATAATAGTGTTTTTAGGTTTAAAAGTAACTAGCAACCTAGCATAAATCATCCCAAGAGCAAGTAGACTATCTCTAGAAAAAAAAGGTAGCAGCAAAAAGATAACATATCTAGTATCAAGGTATAACTACCAGTGGGCGCCAACAAACTGACACGAACCCACTGGCAAGTATGTATGTCTATAAGAAAGAAACACAAAACTACCTCACAAGACCAAGGAACTGATCTCCACAGTACGAGAGACCACCAGCAACAGCACAGCACAACTAGCCGCCTAATCAGCTACTAACTAGAACCTGAGGCATTCAAAGAAGAAAAGAATACCTCAGCAAGCTAAACAAGTAAGCTATACGGAAAAGTTAGGCTAAAAGATAAGCAAGAAGAGTAAGTAAACCGTAACAAGTACCACCGTCCAAGGCAAGACAAAAATGAAAAGCACTAAGCGTGAGGAAACAGCAACAACCCTGCCCTAAAAATCCTGCAGAGTTTACCAAGCTACCATGAGCCCAAACGTTGCAAATTTACAAAGGAAGAAACGTCTAACACCCTAAGTTGTGAGAGATAGTAGTAGCAAAACAACGCGTATCCGGGTTGGAGGCAAACTCAGTACCCCAACCACCAATTCAAAGAAACAAAGCTCAAGGGTCTACAAATGAAAGCACTAGGGACCTCCCACCAACTTGCCCAGCCCGTACCTGGAACAAGATAAAAGTGTGGCCCCGGCTAAGTCACGCAATTTTACCCCTATTAAGAGCTTCAAACCACCACTACTAACCACAACCCACGATTCGGCCTTTGGAAAAATATAGCCGATAAGGAACCTCAAAAATCAAGGAATTCACTCGGGAGAGAAAATCAAGGTAAGGGAAAAGCATTGAGATGACTCAACACGGCATGACATTGAGTGAGCCCCACTCACTCAACGCCTAAACAGACGGTGGCGTTGAGTGAGCTAACCTCACTCAACGCCAAAACAGCTATGGCGTTGAGTGAGGTCCACTCCCTCAATGCCTTCAGCAACACAGGCTGTGGCATTGAGTGAGCTAACCTCACTAAACGCCAAAACAGCTACGGCGTTTAGTGAGGTCCACTCCCTCAACACCTTCAGCAACATAGGTTGCGGCGTTGAGTGAGCTAACCTCACTCAACGCCAAAATAGCTACGGCGTTGAGTGAGTTCCACTCCCTCTACGCCTTCAGCAATACAGGCTGTGGAGTTGAGTGAGCTAACCTCAGTCAACGCCAAAACAGCTACGACGTTGAGTGAGGTCCACTCCCTTAACACCATCAGTAACACTGGCTGTGGCATTGAGTGAGCTAACCTCACTCAACGCCAAAACCGCTATGGCGTTAAGTGAGGTCCACTCACACAACGCCTTAGCACTTTGCCGCAAAAAAAATCAACTGTGGCGTTGAGTGAGTCCACCTCTCTCAACGCCAAAACAGATTTAGCATTGAATGAGGTCAACTCAGTCAATGCCAAATTACTTAACCGCAAGAAAGGGCTGCGGCGTTGAGTGAGCCCGCCTCACTCAACGCCTAAACTGCCATGGCGTTGAGTGAGGTCCACTCACTCAACGCCATCTGACATAACCGTGCGGATTGGCTGCAGCGTTGAGTGAGTCCGCCTCACTCAATTCCTAGATAGCCATGGCGTTGAGTGAGGTCGACTCACTCAACGCAACACTACTTAGCCGCAAAATAATAGATCAAGGGGTAATGGCGTTGAGTGTGTGCACCACACTCAATGCCAAGCAAAAGCAGACCCGGCGTTGAGTATGTGCACCACACTCAACGCCAAGCCCTGAATCATACTAAACAGCAAGACAGGGTACAGGGAAAGCTTCTGCTACAGGCCAGCACTAATTCATCCAACCTGAGCCTAAGCAAGACCGATTTGCATAAAAAATTTAAACTATAGCTTTGCCCCTCTACCCGGCTACACCTACTGCACAGGAAGAATCGACCCAACCCTCAAGTCCTCACACAGCCCGAGAATAAGGCTTCTCTACTAACAATTATGAATTTATACCCTATTTCAAGCAAGAATAGGGTTTCTAACCTAGGGCTAACAGGGTTTTATTAACATAGCAAAAACAATCTAGACAAGATTTTCTACGGCCGCAAGAACAAAGAGAAAAAGAGAACAATACTAGACAAGGGCAAGAACACCACTTGCTTAGATTTCCAGCGAAGCTTGGTCGGCCTCCCTTATCTTCACTCGGCACCAGCAGCAACAACACCTAAAGCAGAAAATCTGGAGCTTTAATGGCGGAAACGGACAACCCTAGAAAATCGAGACCCCTAGAAACACCACAAAAACTGAATTTCTTACCGTAGGAATGAAGGTCTTGGTGAGAGCAATCCAAATCCGCTTTCGAAATCGAATTCCGTCCACAAACGCTCCCGGACTCGGCGTCCGAAGGGGAGCAGGTTCGGTGGTTTCTCCGCTTCTTTCCGCGAACAGCCGCATACGGGTTCGGGAAGATGAACAGGAACGGTTCTCCTAAGTCTTAACTATCCTATATATAGAGCCCTATTAATCTTAATTAGCTAATCAATAAAGTATTTTATAATGAGACACCACAGTAACCGCCCATCACCCGCACCTTTTCAAAATAATTATTAATATAATATTTATTAAATAGTTTTATTTTTCATAAAATAAAAACGACGCGAAAACCGAACATTCTCGGAATTCGACGAAATTTGCACCGTAGCTAAATATCCACGCTACGAACATAACGACGAAGTCAAAATTAACTTTCGACCAACAGAACTTGAGTTATACCCACCCAAAGTCAAAACACAAGCATCCCCCGAGAGGCCACACCGGGTCACCCAAAACGAACCGGCTTGCTAGGGAGATCTTGGCAATAGACTACAAAATAGGTCACTCAGTTCTAAAGAGTTAAGACCACACTCCGCAGATGACACAAGCCAAGAAAATACGTCGACGTAACGCCAATCAAGAATTAAATAATCGCAGAAAAATCGGGGGCGTTACAATTAGTTAGTTTGGGGACAAACTAACTTAGCGGAAGCAGTGGTGTGCCTATATGTAATTCACACTAAGTATGCCCAATCTTGACCTTACAATTAGCCAACCTGACCATAGGTTTGTTCCTTACGTGTAGATCCTAACACAAGTAGAGCCAGTAGGGGGCACTCCCGCCCCTTCCGTACCTACTCAGTTCCAACAATCAGAGTTGGGATAGATGCTCACGACCATCCTGGATGCATTTAAGTCTCAACATGCACCAATACAACAACAAGCTCCGGGCTCAAACTAGTTGAGCACTTTCTGAGATATCTTCCCTCCACCCTACCTTAGGACAGAGTTGGTTGTGCATATAAAAGAATGGCTCGATGCAGTACAGGAGTTATTGGTAGGAATCTGTTGTCCAGCCAACATGGTTGTGAGATTAACAGTGTCTGTCCTGAAACTATATGCTAAGAGGTGGTGGAATTCCCTCATGGGCTCCACCTTCCAGGGCCGATTTTATAAGGAAATTAGTTGGACTGAGTTCTCGGGATCCCCTGAGACAAGCCCTTTTGTTTATAGCAGACTCGAGTTTAGCCGAGATCATCGACATGGCAAAAAGGCGAGAGGCAGATCATTTGGGGAGTAATAAGAGAACCGTTGAGGGTGTGATAAAGGATGGTCCTAGTCATAGAAGGAGGCATGACAACCGGGGAAGAGGAAATAATAGAGGCGGAGGTCACTTCCGTCAGAACTTTAGAACGAGCGTCCGGCCCCGCAGCCAAACTAACTCCACCGCAACAAATATATCTATAGCCGAGGGAGCAACACGAGCAAGTCTGCTTCCAGTGCAACCAGTCGGGCCACATCCAGCGCTATTGCCCACAGCTAGTGGGAATGCTCTCCCTACCCTTCCTTCGGTAGCTCCACGAGGACGGGGACACATGCATGGATGCGGGCGAGGACCACAAGGAAGGAACCCCGGGCCTGCTCGGGATTAGGTGTTTGTGCTGGACATAGCGCAGGAAAGGAATACCCATGAGTTGATTGCAGGTATGCCATGATCCGATTGATGTGTTATAAGTATTTCCTTTCGATTGCCTGTGATATGCTAGGAGTATAGCTTTGAGTATTTGTAATTGATACCTAAGCACCGTGATGGTTGGTGGGAAACCGGCCTACACTCTATTCGATACCGGAGCCACACACTCATTTGTGTCGGCAGACTTCGTTAAGGGCCTAGAAGGAGTGCAATACTTCACTTGTATTACTCGGAGCGTAC
Organism: Platanthera zijinensis; assembly: GCA_039513925.1. Classification (NCBI taxonomy): domain Eukaryota; kingdom Viridiplantae; phylum Streptophyta; class Magnoliopsida; order Asparagales; family Orchidaceae; genus Platanthera; species Platanthera zijinensis. The sequence continues at coordinate 216,128,796 of CM077080.1, forward strand.
GCCTCCTAGATGGCTCTGAGATGACTGCAACCGCCAAGTGCAAATTGGAGATAATTCTTGGAGGAAAGACATTTGAAACCCCTGCCACAGTATTGAGAATGCCAGAATTCGACCTCATTCTGGGCATGGCATGGTTGGATTTGCAAATTGATTGTGCAGAGAAATAAATTTTCTTAAGACATGGGGAATCTAAAGTCATCTTTCAAGGTATTAGATTTGCACCTCGTGTGTTGATTATCTTGAATCTAGGCCTAAAAAGCCCACATGAAGGGGGATGGTGTCTACATGATTTGTTTTGAGTTGAAAGAGATGATAATAGACATGAAAGACGTGCGAGTGGTATGGGATTTCCCTAAGGTATTTCCCGAGAAGCTGCCGGGATTACCCCCGCATCGAGAAGTGGACTTCCAAATTAAGTTAGTACTGGGTGACAAGCCTGTCTCCAGGACCCCTTATCGTATGTCCCCGAAGGAACTCGCTGAGTTTAGAGTTCAGTTGTAGGAATTAGTAGAGTCTGGGTTCGTTCACCCTAGTTAATCACCTTGGGGAGCCCCTGCTCTATTTCTTAAGAATAAGGATGGAACGCTACGAATATGTATAGATTATCGGGAACTCAACCGTTTAACGGTGCAGAACACCTACCCACTACCCTGGATAGATGAGTTATTTGACCAGCTGGTAGGAGCACACTGGTTTTGCAAGTTGGATCTGCGCTCGGGGTATTACCAATTGAGGATACAAGAGGAGGATATCCAAAAAATGGCATTTAGCTCAAGGTATGGGCTATATGAGTTCACTGTGATGCCTTTTGGACTCACAAATGCTCCTTCAGCATTCATGAGTCTGATGAACAAAGTGTTTGAGCCATACCTAGATGTCTTCTTCATCATCTTCATCGATGATGTTTTAGTCTATTCAAAGACATAAGAAGATCATGTGGAATACCTAACGTTGGTGCTGAAGAAGCTAAAGGAGCATACCTTGTTTGCCAAGTTCAACAAGTGTGAATTTTGAGTTCAAGAAGTTGCATTCTTAGGCCACGTGATCAGTGGTGCTAATTTAGTTGTGGATCCGGATAAGGTGCGTGTTGTGAAGGAATGGTCGCCTTTGAAGTCAGTAGCCAATGTGCGGAGTTTCCTTGGACTTGTTGGGTACTATCACAAGTTCGTGAAAGGATTCTCAAAGCTAGACCTCCCTCTCACAGCTCTAATAAAGAAAGGTGTGTCGCCCGAGTGGACACCCCAGTGCGAAGCTGCATTCCAAGAGATGAAGGATAGACTTACCTCCACACGTATCCTAGCCCTTCAATCTAGGAAGTAAGAATTATAGGTCTACACTGACGCATCATATCAAGGGCTTGGGGCAGTGTTGATGCAACACGGGCATGTGATTGCTTATGCTTTGAGACAACTGAAGAAACATGAAGTTAATTAACCAGTTCATGATCTGGAGTTGGGGGCAGTAGTGTTCGACTTGAAGGTTTGGATACACTATCTATTTGGCATCCACAATGAGATATTTTCGGATCATAAGAATTTAAAGTATGTTCATACTCAAAAGGGGCTGAACCTAAGACAGTGGCGGTGGTTAGAATTTTTATGTGATTATAAATTTACTTTGAACTACCACCCCGGAAAAGCAAACTCCGTAGCTGATGCCTTGAGCAGAAAGGTACCAGAATCAAACCCTGAGTCTCAGTTGATGAGTATGAAATTAGCTCGGATTCTGGAAGAGATGGAGATCACCCTGGTGTATAAAGATCATTTTGAAGAGTATTTGGAGTACCTAATCGCAATGAGCATAGTCTGTGATATTCGGGACCGAATCCGGGCAGAGCAAGGGAAGTATGCTGCTCTGGCCAAAGTGTTTAAGTCAATTGAAGGTGGGTCCACTGACGAATATTCCTTAAAGGATGGCCTCGTTCATTTCTGTGGCCGACTCTACATTCCCGAAGGCGGCAGAATTCGGGAAGATATTTTGAGATAGGCAAATTGCACTCAGTATTCAGTGCATCCTGGGATTGCCAAAATGTACGCTGACTTGCGGAAGACCATGAGTTGGCCAGGGATGAAGAGAGACGTCAGATATTTTGTTTCGCACTGTGAGGCCTGTCAAAGGGTGAAGGAGGAATGCAAGAGCCCCGGAGGATTATTACAGTCGTTGCCCATCCCCGAGTGGAAGTTCGAGGGTATCTCCATGGATTTCGTTCACGGTTTTCCTGGGAATGACTCAGTTTGGGTAATTGTGGATCGCCTGACGAAGGTAGCCATGTTTATTCCAATGAGGAAGGAGGCACATGTGGACATTTTGGTGCGCCTCTTTGTGGAATAGTTTGTACGGTACCATGGCGTACTAAAGACAATTGTTTCTAACTGGGATGGTCATTTCACTTCTAAATAATGGAAGGCAGTACGGGGGTATTTGGGTTCACACCTTACCTTCAGCACAGCCTTTCATCCTCAGACGGATGGTCAGTTTGTGTAACGTCCCAATTCGCGATAGGCCCCTCGCATGAGTTTTGAGTCAAGAGACTTGACTCGGGCTCGGGACGCACTGGAAAAAAAGGTGTCAAGTGCGTTGAATGGAGTGTAGGGTTGAGTGATATCCAACGGATCGAAAGGAAATGGCCATAGAGAAAATCGACGAGAATGGAGAATGATACTCGCCGATTCGACGGGTATCGATGGTCGATACCCACCGGATTCAGAACTACAGATTGAGAATTAGGCTAAGGGAAATTCATCGAGAATGCCTGACGATTCTCACCGATCGTCGAGTATCGCTGAGAATACTCAACGCACTCAACGTCGTATTTTCCGATAAGTTTGCTAAGTGAAATTCGCCGGGTATCATTGTTGATACCCGACGAATTCGTCGAGAATGCCCGACGATTCTCATCGATCGTCGAGTATCGCTGAGAATACTCCACGCACTCAACGCCAGATTTTCCGATAAGTTTGCTAAGTGAAATTCGCCGGGTATCATTGTTGATACCCGACGAATTCGTCGAGAATGCCCAACGATTCTCACGGATCGTCGAGTATCGCTGAGAATACTCTACGCACTCAATGCCAGGATTTTTGATAAGTTGGCTAAGTGAAATTCGCCGGGTATCATTGTTGATACCCGACGAATTCGTCGAGAATGCCCGACGATTCTCGCCGATCGTCGAGAATGACGGTTGATTCCCATCGAATTTTACTTGTGCGTTTTCTTCGCCCAGACGGATTCGCCGGCTTGAACAAGCTGACCGAACCGGACTTCGGGATTCGTGCTGGATGATTCCTTGGACCGGGTCACTTCAATATGACCCATTATGGGCGGTCCAACAAGGCATTGACACGTGGCAGAAGATGTAACCTAATACATCGGTTTATAAAGGGAAGTTTAAGCCGAACCCTAGCCTTTGCACCGATCGACCTTGCCGTCATCGCAGACCTTGCGAACGACAGAGCCGAGGGAAGTCGGAGCTCTTATAGGCGGCCTTCTCTCGCTCTCTCTCTCCTTCCTTTGTCATGAAGAACAACTGCACCAAGCAAAAGATGCCGCAAAGAAGAACGACTAGATCCATGGTCGGGAACGATGGCACCGCTGGAAATGAGGTGAGCTTCCTCCCCTCTCCCTTGGTGCTAGATCTATAGTTAATATTCTAGGAGAGATATCGACTCCTTAGAGTCTTTATGGTGAGGAGGAGATTTCTTAGGGAAAAGCCATGCCTAGGTCGTCTTCTAGGCTTAGTCCCCTCCAACCTCTTCATTCTTCAAAGTGAAGATGAGAGAGTGATTCGTGGAGAAATATGGCTTCGTGAGGGTGAATAAGGGTGGACAATTTTCTGGAGGAGATTTTGGGAGTTTGGCGTAAGGAGGAAGATGAAAGGATGCCATTCATCTCACCTTAAGATGCGTGCAGAAATCTGTTTTCTATACGCAGCGACCTCCGTGGCCAATTTCGGGGGTGTTCTGGTCATATCTGGGTTTTCTACTAAACACGAAAGTCGTAGCCCTTGAAATTATATTTCCAACGAGTGGTTGCACGTTCCCAGGCGATACCTATAGCCAAAGGAAAGTCTATTCGAATCTGCTGTAATTTGGAGAAATTCCACCCAGGAAATCTGTATCCTGTACGCAGCAGGCTTCGAGTGAATTTCTGGTGTGATGCGACCAAATCTGGGCTTTAGACTAAACACAAAAGTTGTAGCCCTTGAAATTATCTTTCCAACAAGTGGTTACAGGCACTCGTCGGATTTCTATAGCCTCAGGAATCCTTGGCCGAAGTTGCTGCCAGGATTAAGGCTGCACCTAAATTCTGGGTTGTGTAACGTGGAATGCGATGTGGTGGAATTTAATGTTGCGATCCAACTCGAGGCTTGGGTGGACTCTTTTGACATAATCATCATAGTGACGTGATAAGTTGAGGTTATAAATCTAAATTCATATAACGAGTTGTGGACAAGTTTAATTGAAGGAAAGAACCTGATATAATTGGGTAGATATAATTGGATAAATGTATAAATGATTTAACTATGGCCATGATATATGTTGGATGGATAAAAGAGAATTAGTAATCCAATGCTTAGAGTGTCGTCTCCCTACGGGTAGCATTGTGGAAGTAACAAGTGCGGTGTTGACTGTTACTAGTTGGAATGAGATTGAGATGAGTAAAGTTGGACGGTTGGGCTTGGCCCTCGGTGTTCATGTCCCGAGGCTCCTTCCGCATTTGATGGATGGTTGGGCTTGGTCCTTGGTGTTCTCGTCCCGAGGCTCCTTCCATGCCACGATATTATGAAATTACATGTGGTGTAAGTCGACACGTGGTGTCATAATCCCAGGTTAAGGATAGTGTGGCAGGTCTACGGGCTCACCAATCGTCACACCGATGGGAGTCGACAGCTAGACCTTGGACGGTTGGGCTTGGTCCTCGGTGTTCATGTCCCGAGGCTCCTTCCGTGCCAAGTGAACGGTTGGGCTTGGTCCTCGTGTTCATTTCCGAGGCTCCTTCCGTGTCACGCATAGGCCAGTTCGGGGCTAGGATCTTGGTGCTCATTTACTCAAGAGAACCCGCTGAGCCATAGTACGCATGTGAGCTCCGCTATTGTGTTCTTAGCGTTGAGGCATATGGAGGCCTAGGCCAGGTAGTGTAGAGACCAGCCTAGTAGTGGAGATGCCCGCTCTACTATCACCGTTTGGCCATGACGGTTGATGCCTGAGAGGTTAGCTACCTGCTCGAATAGTGGGAACTATAAGTCTGTGTCGACATAGCGATTGCATGTGCTTGATCATGGGTGTGTCATTACATTGCATTCATAGCATTGCACTTCATTGCATACACAAGACCCTCATCGTATAAGTTTGTATGGGCACTCCTATACGATGAGTTACTTATTGCTGAACGACCCTCAACTTATATGCTTGTATGGGCATCCATATAAGTTGAGTTACTTACTGTTATAACATTATACTCTCTTGCTGCTGTAGATGGTAGAATTGTAGAATAAGAGCTTGTTCATTTATACACTACTTTTATTGCTACCTATGTTTTGTATACTTACTTCACCTGCTTGTATCACTATTTTATATATATTGTACCTGTTCCTTTCTCCGCCCGGTGCCGAGGAGTCGCCGGGGGAGCGGATGTGAAGCCACTTAGTCTTTATGACTAACGGTTGCTACGTCTTCCTTTTTAAGAGGAAACCCCGCAGGTGGAGCAGCAGGCTATGCAGCTGGACAGCCAGGCCTGGATGACAGGGTCTGAGGGGACGGTACCGTCGCTACTGTCGATTACAGATGTGAGTGAGAGGGATTTTGTTGTAGCCCTTCGGGGCAATTCTATTTTCGTACTCTGATTATGTAGAAGCTTGTTTAGCTTCTCTTTTGCTATATTTATGGACTTATGCTTGGTGTGGATTGACTTTCTTTTATTATATGGTTGGGTTGGTATCTATATATTGATATTGGTTTAAGCCGGCAGGATAGGCGTCTTGTGGTACAGGCTGACCCGAGTGTTAGTGTTACCGCAAGGCGGCTATTCTGGGCATAAGACCCCTCTCGTGCCGTGTCTTGTGTCCCGTCTCCAGGACCCCTTATCGGACTGCCCCAAAAGAACTCGCGGAGTTTAGAGTTTAACTGCAGGAGTTGGTAGAATCAGGGTTTGTTTGCTCCAGCTCATCACCTTGGGGAGCCCCTGTTCTATTCGTCAAGAAGAAAGATGGAACCCTGCATTTATGTATAGACTATCAGGAGCTCAACCGACTGACGGTACAGAACACCTATACGTTACCTCGGATCGATGAGTTGTTCGACCAACTGGTGGGAGCGCATTGGTTCTCCAAGCTAGATTTGCGCTCGGGGTATTACCAATTGAGAATACAAGAGGGTGATATTCCGAAAACAGCTTTCAGCTCAAGGTACGGCTTATATGAGTTCACAGTGATGCTGTTTAGGCTCACAAATGCCCCATCAGCTTTCATGAGCTTGATGAATAAAGTGTTTGAGCCCTATTTGGACGTCTTCGTCATTGTGTTCATTGACGACATCTTAGTCTACTCGAAGACGGAGGAGGAACATGCCGGGCATTTGGCCTTAGTTTTGGAAAAGTTAAAAGAGCACGCCCTGTTTGCCAAGTTTAGCAAGTGTGAATTCTGGCTTAAGGAAGTGGCTTTCTTGGGTCATGTAATCAGTGGGGCTGGACTAGCTGTGGATCCGGCCAAGGTGCGTGCCATAAAGGAGTGGTCTCCCTTGAAGTCGGCGGCCGATGTGAGGAGTTTTCTAGGACTTGCTGGATACTACCGCAAGTTCGTAAAAGGATTCTCCAAGATTGACCTCCCGCTTACTTCTTTGACAAAGAAAGGTGTGCCATTTGAGTGGACACTCCAGTGTGAAGCGGCATTCCAGGAATTGAAGGATAGACTTACCTCCGCCCCCATCCTTGTCCTTCCGTCTGGGAAGGAAGGATTCCAAGTTTACACGGACGCGTCTTATCAGGGGTTGGGAGCGGTGTTGATGCAGCACGGGCACATAATTGCTTATGCTTCAAGACAATTGAAGAAGCATGAAATCAATTACCCGGTGCATGATTTGAAGCTAGGAGCGGTGGTGCTCGCCTTGAAGGTATAGAGGCATTATCTGTACGCCGTCCACTGCGAAATCTTCTCGGATCATAAAAATTTGAAGTACGTCCATACCCAGAAGGAATTGAACTTAAGACAACGGCGGTGGTTAGAGTTTCTATGCGACTATGAGTTCACCCTGAACTACCACCCCGGAAAAGCAAACTCGGTAGCCGATGCATTGAGTAGGAAAGTACCCGGCTCGAGCCCAGAGTCTCGGTTGATGAGCATGGAGGTTGCACGGATGATCGAGGAGATGGACATCACCTTAATATTTAAGGCTTCTTCGGAATATACGGAGTACCTGTCCAGCATGAGCAGAGTTTGTGATATCTGTGACCGGATCCGAGTGGAGAAAGGATTGGATTCGACTTTGGCCCCGACAATAAAGTTAATCGAAGACGGGACTACCGACGAGTACACACTAAAGGACGGCCTCGTTTACTTTCGCGGCCTGCTCTACATTCCCAAAGGTGGCAGAATCCGAGAGGATATTATGAGAGAAGCACATTGCTCTCAATATTTTGTGCACCCTGGAATTTCAAAGATGTACGCCGGCTTACGGAAGACGATGTGTTGGCCAGGAATGAAGAAGGATGTCCGGTACTTTGTCACGCATTGTGAAGCCTGCCAAAGAGTGAAGGCGGAGTGCAGGAGTCCCGGTGGCTTGTTGCAGACGTTGCCAATCCCCGAGTGGAAGTTCAAGGATATTTCCATGGACTTCGTACATGGGCTACCTTGCTCCCGCTCAGGAAATGATTCAGTGTGGGTGATCGTTGATCGCCTGACGAAAGTTGCCCGGTTCATCCCTATGAAGGAGGCTCATGTGGATGTCTTAGTACGCCTTTTTGTGGAGTAGTTTGTACGGTATCACGGCGTACCTAAGACGATAGTTTCGGACCGTGATGGTCGTTTTACCTCCAAGGAGTGGAAGGAGGTACAGGCGTATTTGGGCTTGCGCCTTACCTTCAGCACCGCATTTCACCCTCATACAGACGGACAGTCTGAGCGGACCATCCGAACATTGGAGGATCTGTTGAGGTTGTGTGTGATAGATAGGGGAGAGCCGTGGGAAAGACTCTTGCCCTTAGTGTAATTCTCCTACAACAACAGCCATCAAGCTAGCATTGGCATGGCGCCCCATGAAGCCCTTTATGGAAGAAGGTGTAGAACCCCCTTGTCTTGGGTGCAAGATGAAGACCCGAAGGCATTGGGAATTGAGTATATTGACGATACTGATGTGGTGGTTAGGCTGATAAGGGATCGCATGTTGGAGGCTCAAAGTCGGCAGGCGAAGTATTACAACGCAAAGCACCGTATGGTTGAGTTTCAAGCGGGTGATAAAGTGTTCCTGAAAATCCGGCCGATGCATGGAGTGTCATGGGTGCGGGGAGTGAAGAAGCTCAGCCCACAGTATGTTGGACCCTATGTCATAGTGGAAAGGATTGGCCCTATGGCCTATCGGCTGGAGCTACCGCCCGAGCTAGAAAATCTCCACGATGTGTTCTATGTATCGTCGCTCCGGAAGGCGCTGTTGCGACCTGAACAATACATCCCCACAACTGATGGTAAGGTGGCGTCTGACAGATCTGTGCGATTGGAGCCGATACGAATCGTTGATAATGAGATAAGAACCTTGCGCCGCAAAAGTGTTCCCTTGGTAAAAGTGATGTGGTCCAATCATGGGAAGGAAGAATTTACTTGGGAGCCGGTGGACTTGATGCAGAAGCGCTATCCAGACCTGTTCTCCCAAGGTAACATTTTATAACGCATATTATTTTGTACTTGCATCCCCATAGCCCTAGCCTTATTTCGGGGACAAAATCTTTTATTTTGTTTATAGGATTTGTAACGTCCCAATTCGCGCTAGGCCCCTCACACTAGTTTTGAGTCAAGAGACTTGACTCGGGCTCGGGACGCACTGGAAAAAAAGGTGTCAAGTGCGTTGAATGGAGTGTAGGGTTGAGTGATATCCAATGGATCGAAAGGAAATGGCCCAAGGGAAAATCGACGAGAATGGAGAATGATACTCGCCGATTCGACGGGTATTGATGGTCGATACCCGCCGGATTCAGAACTACAGATTGAGAATTAGGCTAAGGGAAATTCATCGAGAATGCCTGACGATTCTCACCGATCGTCGAGTATCGCTGAGAATACTCAACGCACTCAACGCCAGATTTTCCGATATGTTTGCTAAGTGAAATTCGCCGGGTATCATTGTTGATACCCGACGAATTCGTCGAGAATGCCCGACAATTCTCATCGATCATCGAGTTTCGCTGAGAATACTCAACGCACTCAACGCCAAATTTTTCGATAAGTTTGCTAAGTGAAATTCGTCGGGTATCATTGTTGATACCCGACGAATTCGTCGAGAATGCCCGACGATTCTCACCGATCGTCGAGTATCGCTGAGAATACTCAACGCACTCAACGCCAGGATTTCTGATAAGTTGGCTAAGTGAAATTTGCCGGGTATCATTGTTGATACCCGACGAATTCGTCGAGAATTCCCGACGATTCTCGCCGATCGTTGAGAATGACGGTTGATTCCCGTTGAATTTTACTTGTGTGTTTTCTTCGCCCAGGCGGATTCGCCGGCTTGAACAGGCAGACCGAACTGGACTTCGGGATTCGTGCTGGATGACTCCTTGGATCGGGTCACTTCAATATGACCCATTATGGGGGGTCCAACAAGACGTTGACACGTGGCAGAAGATGTAACCTAATACATCAGTTTATAAAGGGAAGTTTTAGCCGAACCCTAGCCTTTGCGCCGATCGACCTTGCCGTCATCGCAGACCTCGCGAACGACAGAGCCGAGGGAAGTCGGAGCTCTTGGAGGCGGCCTTCTCTCGCTCTCTCTCTCCTTCCTTTGCCGTCAAGAACAACCGCACCAAGAAAAAGATGCCGCAAAGAAGAACGACTAGATCCATGGCCGGGAACGATGGCACCGCTGGAAACGAGGTGAGCTTCCTCCCCTCTCCCTTGGTGCTAGATCTGTAGTTAATGTTCTAGGATAGATATCGACTCCTTAGAGTCTTGATGGTGAGGAGGAGATTTCTTAGGGAAAAGCCATGTCTAGGTCGTCTTTTAGGCTTAGTCCCCTCCAACCTCTTCATTCTTCAAAGTGAAGATGAGAGAGTGATTCGTGGAGAAATATGGCTTTGTGAGGGTGAATAAGGGTGGACAATTTTCTGGAGGAGATTTTGGGAGTGTGGCGCAAGGAGGAAGATGAACGGATGCCGTTCATCTCGCCTTAAGATGTGTGCAGAAATCTGTTTTCTGCACGCAGCGACCCCCGTGGCCAATTTCGGGGGTGTTCTTGTCATATCTGGGTTTTTGACTAAACACAAAAGTCGTAGCCTTCGAAATTATCTTTCCAACGAGTGGTTGCACGTTCCCAGGAGATACCTGTAGCCACGGGAAAGTCTGTTCGAATCTGCTGCAATTGGGAGAAATTCCACCCAGGAAATCTGTATCCTGTACGCAGCAGGCTTCGAGTGAATTTCTGGTGTGATGCGATCAAATCTGGGCTTTAGACTAAACACGAAAGTTGTAGACATTGAAATTATCTTTCCAACGAGTAGTTACACGCACTCGTCGGATATCTATAGACTCGGAAATCCTTGGCCGAAGTTGCTGCCCGGATTAAGGCTGCACCTAAATTCTGGGCTGTGTAACGTGGAATGCGATGTGGTGGAATTTAATGTTGCGATCCAACTCGAGGCTTGGTTGGACTCTTTTGACATAATCATCATAGTGACGTGATAAGTTGAGGTTATAAATCTAAATTCATATAATGAGTTGTGGACAAGTTTAATTGAAGGAAAGAACCTGATATAATTGGGGTAGATATAATTGGATAAATGTATAAATAATTTAACTATGGCCATGATATATGTTGGATGGATAAAAGGGAATTAGTAATCCAATGCTTAGAGTGTCATCTCCCTACGGGTAGCATTGTGGAAGTAATAAGTGTGGTGTTGACTGTCACTAGTTGGAATGAGATTGAGATGAGTAAAGTGGACGGTTGGGCTTGGCCCTCGGTGTTCATGTCCCGAGACTCCTTCCGCATTTGATGGATGGTTGGGCTTGGTCCTCGATGTTCACGTCCCGAGGCTCCTTCCATGCAATGATATTATGAAATTGCATGTGGTGTAAGTCGACACGTGGTGTCGTAATCCCGGGTTAAGGATAGTGTGGCAGGTCTACGGGCTCGCTAATCGTCACACCGATGGGAGTCGACAGCTAGACCTTGGACGGTTGGGCTTGGTCCTCGGTGTTAATGTCCCGAGGCTCCTTTTGTGCCAAGTGAACGATTGGGCTTGGTCCTCGTGTTCATTTCAGAGGCTCCTTCCGTGTCACGCATAGGCCAGTTCAGGGCTAGGATCTTGGTGCTCATTTACCGAAGAGAACCCGCTGAGCCGTAATACGCATGTGAGCTCCGCTATTGTGTTCTTAGCATTGAGGCATACGGAGGCCTAGGCCAGGTAGTGTGGAGACCAGCCTAGTAGTGGAGATGCCCGCTCTACTGTCACCGTTTGGCCACGACGGTTAACGCCTGAGAGGTTAGTTACCTGCTCGAATAGTGGGAACTATAAGTCTGTGTCGACATAGCGATTGCATGTGCTTGATCATGGGTGTGTCATTGCATTGCATTCATAGCATTGCACTTCATTGCATACACAAGAACCTCATCGTATAAATTTGTATGGGCACTCCTATACGATGAGTTACTTATTGCTGAACGACCCTCAACTTATATGCTTGTATGGGCATCCATATAAGTTGAGTTACTTACTGTTATAACATTATACTCTCTTGCTGCTGTAGATGGTAGAATTGTAGAATAAGAGCTTGTTCATTTATACACTACTTTTATTGCTACCTATGTTTTGTATACTTACTTCACCTGCTTGTACCACTGTTTTATATATATTGTACCTGTTCCTTTCTCCGCCCGGTGCCGAGGAGTCATCGGGGGAGCCGATGTGAAGCCACTTAGTCTTTATGACTAACGGTTGCTATGTCTTCCTTTTTAAGAGGAAACACCGCAGGTGGAGCAGCAGGCTATGCAGCTGGACAGCAAGGCTAGGATGACAGGGCCTGAGGGGACGGTACCGTCGCTACCGTCGGTTACAGATGTGAGTGAGGGATTTTGTTGTAGCCCTTCGGGGCAATTCTATTTTCGTACTCTGATTATGTAGAAGCTTGTTTAGCTCCTTTTTTGCTATATTTATGGACTTATGCTTGGTGTGGATTGACTTTCTTTTATTGTATGGTTGGGTTGGCATCTATATGTTGATATTGGTTGAAGCCGACAGGATAGGCGTCTTGTGGTATAGGCTGACCCGAGTGTTAGTGTTACCGCAAGGCGGCTGTTCTGGGCATAAGACCCCTCTCGTGTCGTGTCTTGTGTTCCGGGAGGGGGTCTTACAGTTTAAGAGGACCATCAGAACTTTGGAAGATCTACTAAGATTATGTGTGCTAGATATAGGAGAGCCATGGGAAAGGCTCTTACTCCTAGTAGAATTTTCATACAACAATAGTCATCAGGACAGTATCCGGATGGCACCCCATGAAGCCCTTTATGGAATTGAAGAAGGTGTAGGACTCCTTTATCGTGGGTGCAAGATGAAGACTCGAAAGATTTGGGAATTGAGTATATTAATGATACTGATGGTGTTGTTAGACTAATACGGGACCGCATGCTTGAGGCTCAAAATTGGCAGGCTAAGTATTATAATGCAAAGCACCGGATGATGGAATTTCAAGTGGGTGACAAGGTGTTCCTAAAGATCCGGTTGATGCATGGAGTGTCAAGGGTGCATGGTATTAAGAAACTCAGTCCAAGATATGTTGGGCCTTATGCTGTATTGGAAAAGATTGGCCCTTTAGCCTATTGGTTGGAGCTACCACCTAAGCTAGAGAATTTACACGACGCGCTCCATGTGTCGTCACTCCGGAAGGCACTATAGCAGCCCGATCAACATGTCCTCACCACAGACGGAGCATTAGCACCTGATAGATCCGTCCGACTAGAGCCGGTGTGGATAGTGGACACTGAAACAAGGAGCTTGAGGCGAAAAAATGTCACGTTGGTAGAAGTCTTGTGGTCTAACCATGGGAAGGAGGAGTATACTTGGGAGCTGGTGGACTTGATGCAAAAGTGCTATCCGGAGTTGTTTCCTTGAGGTAATTTTAAAAGCATATTTTATTTCATTTTCATGCTTTACTTCCCCATAGCCTTAGCCTGATTTTGGGAACGAAATCGTTTATTTTGTTTATAGGATTTGCAACATCCGGTTTCGCGCTAGACCCCTCGCACGTGTTTTTGAGTCAAGGGATTTGACTCGGCTCGGTGTGCGCCAGACTCGACACGTAAAATTCGTCGGATATCTGCGTGGATATCCGACGAATTCGTCGAGTATAACTTGTGAGTTGAGACCAATACTATTCGTCGAATATCGTCATGAATACCTGATGAATTCGTCGAATATATAAGATGAACTGGACATAGAATTTTTCCTTGACCCATTGCGTCGAGTGTGTCGAGTGCACTCAATGCCATTCGACGAATTAGGATTAGGCATTGAGTGGACTCAACACCACTCGACGAATGTGGACTTGGAAAATTTTCTGGAAATGGGGCGTTGAGTGCACTCAATGCGGCGTTGAGTGCGTTCAGTGCACTCGACGCCATTCGACAACCTAAGTTGAGGCATTGAGTGGACTCGACGCCACTCAATGTCATTTGACTTAGATATCTTGGATGATTGGCATCGAGTGCGTTGAGTGCACTCGACTCCATTAGCTGAAAGGCATCAAAGGCGTTGAGTGCACTCGATGCCACTCAATGCTTTCTCTCAGGATAATTCAGAGAGCTGTGGCGTCGAGTGCGTTGAATGCACTCGACGCCACTCGATGGTTCGTCGAGCAAAGAGGGTATACTCGACGATTTAAACTTGGGAAATGCTGGACTATGTATGGCGTTGAGTGGTCACGATGAATCTCGACGATTCGTCGAGTAAGTGTACGATACTTGATGATTCGTCGAGTAAGGGTTCCTTACTCGACAATTTTGACTTGGCTAATTTTTTGTCGCAATTTGCTTGCTGTCATGTGCCCGGCCAGAACCAGATTTTAAAGAATTGCACCAAAACGATTGCATCGGATGCGTCTTCTCAATAAGATATATTTAAAGCTATAATAGGCTGTCCAATGTCAGGCCGACATATTACAATGCAGTTAACCCAAATTCCTATTATAAAAGAGATTTGCGGAAAAACCCTAGCCATCACGTTGTCATTTTGTCGAGCCATTACTATGCAAACTCATCAGAAGAGAAGAAGGGCCAAAGTAGCCAGAGCCGATCTTCCTCTTTGTGGAAACAATACCGAAGGAGAAGAACCATGCCGCCAAGAAGGATAACGAGATCCATGACCGGAACCATTAGAAATGAGGTGAGCTTCCTACCCTCTCCCTTGGTTCTAGATCTCTAGTTATTCCTAGGAGAGATATCGACTCAAAAGAGTCTTGATTTGTGAGAAGAAGGTTTCTAGGAAGAGGCCATGCTAGAACTTGTGTCCTAGGGATTAGACGTCTTCAACCTCTCCTTCCTTCTATGTGAATATGGGGGTTGGTTTCATGAAGATAAGTGGCCCTTTGAGGGTGAATAAAGGAGGAGAATTTCTAGATGTGATTTAGGAATATCGGTTAGAGGAGGAAGACGAACCGATATCTTTCATTCCGCCTTAAAATGCGTGTAGAAATCTATTTTCTGCACGCAACGAACTTCGAGGCCATTTTTGGATATGATACAGCCAGATCTGGGCTTTTGATTAAACATGAAAGTCATAGCCCTTGGAAATACCTTTCCAACTAGTTGTTACACGTCTTCATACGGGTCTTTAGCCACGGGAAAGTCTGATCGAACTTGTTGGCTGACAGGTTAAACGTGCAGGAGACTGTCTTCTGAACGCAACAGACTTCGAAGCCGATTTCAAGTGTGTTAAGGCCTAATCTGAGTGAGGGACCGAATACAAAAGTTTTATTCCTTGGAAATACCTTTCAAACGAATGTCACAAGTCTTCATATGAGTCTCGTAGACTCGGGAATGTACAATCGAAGTGGCTGTACAGCCATGCCCTGTGTACTTAATATTCTCGGGTTAGTACAATAATGGGCTTGGTTTGATTAAAGAAATTGTAAGAATAAATGTTGAGGTTTTAGTGAATTTGGCCCTATGTGAATGTGATAAACAAATGGTAAGAAAACATAATTGGGCATGATCGTAATTTGTGAAATGGAATGAGTTTGGAAGAAGATATGATGCTTGGTAATTGAACGGGTAAACCATGGATTCATGCTAATGAAAGGGGTGAATTAACTTATGTTAATGAGATTATCGTGATGGAAGCATAATGATTGGTGGATGCTTGTCTCTTAAAAGAAATCAAAAGAGGTTGATACATGGCCTTGAGATGAGTTAAATAAGGATGGTGTAAAGTGGTCCACTATTTAGAGTCGTGTCCCCCTACGGGTAGCAGTGTGAAATTAATGTGTTGTGTAAGGTGGCTTCCCACCTGCGTTAATAAAGAACCCTTGCATGCTTGGAAGCATTGGAAATTTGGAAGGGTATAGTGCATATGTTTGACCGCACAGGATTGATAGTGATGAAAAGAGACTCTGGCCGGTTGGGCTTGGTCCTCTGATTAATAGCCACTTAGTCTTTATGACTAACGGTTGCTACGTCTTCCTTTTTAGGAGGAAACCCCGAAAACAGAGCAGCAACAGGTTACGCAGTAGGGCAGCCAGGCCAGGACGATAGGGCCTGAACTGACGATACCAACGCTACCGTCAGTGACTGATGTGAGTTCTGAGAGACACATCTTGTAGTCTTTTTGGCTTGTACTCTGATATTGTAGAAGTCTTGTTACTTCTCTTATTTGATGTATTTGTCTTGGACTCATATACTAGTGTGCTAATTTGACTTGTGTTTTATATTATTTATGTTGGGTTGGCATGAATGATATGTTTAGCTGGCAGGATAGGCGCCTTATAGTATAGATTAGCCTGTGTGCTTACGCTATCTCAAGATGACTGTTCTGGGCATAAGACTCCCCTCGTGCCATTTTTTATTTTCCGAGAGGGGGAGGGGGTCTTACATCGTGTGGTCCCGGCCCCCCTTCCTTCTCAAAAGCGGGTCACTCGCAAATATTCTCCCCTTCTGCCACCATCCAAGAATTCAAAGACCAAAGGCGGCAAACCTCCCGCATCCTAGGAGAAGGGTAAAGTACCCGTGAGCAATCGCCCCGAGAAGGCTGCCACCTTGGGGGGCTTCCACTAGCGAACCTATTAGCGAGGTGGCCGACACCTCCAAGGCATGAGAACAGGAGACCGCCGACAAGCCCGTGCTAAGGGGGCACCAGAACTTTGGCTACGCGAGAGGCACCTAGACAAGCTCGGAAATCCCCTCCTGTAGTGGGACTAAAGGGAGAACAGGGCATCCATCTCGACCTATTGTCGAGCTGGCTGGAGCAAGACACGACCAACGGGGAGGCCTTCGCCTTTTCCTTTGGCCTTTACTCATGGGAGGACGCTTCCATTTTTGGCGAGGAGTCCACGCGAGCGCTTATGCATGATAGCGCGCAGGCCTAGCTTCACGGCCTGGAGCTGGCCCATATGGTGGGCCGCCAATGCCTGCAGACCGAAAGGAATACCGCTGAACATCAGAAGAACCTCGCTGACAAGGAGGAAGCCCATCGCCTCGCGCTAGAGGAGGTGAAGCTGCATAAGAAGAGGGCAAATGCGTCCGATGCCTTTCTCACCGGGTACCTGAGGGGGTGGTAAGTCCCGAAATTTTAAACAAAATTCTTTCTTTCCTTTAGATATTTCCACCCTTACATTTTCGCTCTTTTGCAGGACGCGGTGACAGCCAAGTGCCTAATCTTCTTGATCTCCACCCTTGAGAAGGATAATGAGGCGCTGAAGATGTGGGTGTGAGAACTGGAGGCCACGCCCCCCTATCCTCTAGCAACAATGACAAGCTCGCCCAGTACATCGAGTATGAGGCCGAGGAGCTGCTGCAAGTGAACTCCACCAAGGAGACAAATTTCACCCTCCAGACTATACAGTGGGTCGGCCTGGTGACAAGCGAGGGAGCGAGGCTCTCAGCGAGCGATTTGGTCCCAGAGTTATTCATCCTAGTCCTGAAGCCGGGTGATGACTCCTACCTTCCCCTTTGGGAGAGCTCGCTACCCGAGGGCTTGCCTTGAGGGACCCGTACATTGTACTTTTTTCTTTCTGCGGTCATGTATTTTCTTTTTATTATTACTGCAATTTTGTACATGCAGGATGAGCCAATATTTTGTAACTTTTGATAATCAATATATATTTTCTTCTCTTAAGTGGATGATGTCTGTCTTTATTGCTTTTGATAATAAATTTTTCTTTTCCAGTATTCGCGACCTAGCTCAGTCTTTCTCACTCGCCGCCTCTGAACCCGCGCCTCGATAGTTAGATCGCACGATCCTTAAGGACTTAGCTTAGAAAATGTCTTGACCTTCGTTAGTCGGCTCGTGAGTAGTGATCTGCCCCCTTCACTCAGAGAGCCTCTTCACGTCGCTCACGAGATCTAGGTCACCTTCCGACCTAAGCCTAGGGTGTTCGGCTCGCGTGATACAAGCATTGGTCATGACGTGGCCTAAGAAAGTTGTGAGTGTCTCGAACCACTGAGCCCTCGCGACCTGGGTCGCCTTGCGAGTGCCGGACAGGATACTTGCTGAGCTGGTGCCTGAGGGGAGAGATCCAGCTCGCTTGCAATGCTCTCCCATTTGCAGTACTTGTCTCTCTTTTTCTTTATCTGGCGAGCCTTTAGGAGTTTCCATTTTTCTTTCTTCCCCTTTTTTGTCAGCTGATAGGAGCCTGACAGCGGGATATGAGCATCAATCATGGCTTATTTCTTTGTCTAGCCAACAGGCGCTACCATCGACCCAATCAGCTACTAGGAGCCTGACAGCGGGTATTGAGCATCAACCAGACTTATCTCTTTGGCCATCCACCGAGTGCTACCACCGGGCTAATCAGCTAGTAGGAGTCTGATGGTGGGTGTTGAGCATCAACCAGACTTATCTCTTTGGCCAGCCACTGGGCGCTACCACTGGCCCAATCAACTAGTAGGAGCTTGACAGCGGTGTTGAGCATAAACTGGACTTATCTCTTTAGCCAACCACCGAGAGCCACCACCGGCCCAATCAGCTAGTAGGAGCCTAATGGCGAGTGTTGAGCATCAACCGAACTTTCCTCTTTGGCCAGCCACCGGGTGCTACCACCGGCCCAATTAGTTAGTAGGAGCCTGACAGCGAGTGTTGAGCATCAACCGGACTTTCCTCTTTGTTCAGCCACCGGGCGCTACCACCGGCCCATTCAGCTAGTAGGAGCCTGACGATGGGTGTTGAGCATCAACCAGACTTTCCTCTTTGACCAGCCATCGAGCGCTACCACCGGCCTAATCAGGTAGAAGGATCCTGACGACGGGTGTTGAGCATCAACCGAATTTCCTCTGTGTCCAGCCACTGGGTGCTACCATCGGCCCAATAAGCTAGTAGGAACCTGACGAGAATCAACCGAACTTATCTCTTTGACAAGTCACCGAGCACTACCGCTGGCCCAATAAGCTACTAGGAGCCCAACGACGGGTGTTGAGAATCAACCAGACTTATCTCTTTGGCCAGCCACCGGGCTCCACCACTGACCCAATAAACTAGTAGGAGCCTGACGGTGGGTGTTGAGCATCAACCAGACTTTCCACTTTGGCCAGCCACCGAGCGCTACCACCGACCCAATCAGCTAGTATGAGCCTAACAATGGGTATTGAACATCAACCAGACTTTCCTCTTTGGCCAGCCACCGGGCGCTACCACCGGCCCAATCAGCTAGTAGGAGCCTGACGGCGGGTGTTGAGCATTGACCGGACTTTCCTCTTTGGCCAGCCACCAGGCGCTACCATCGGCCTAATCAGCTAGTAGGAGCCTGATGGCGGGTGTTGAACATCAACCGGACTTCCCTCTTTGGCAAGCCACCATCCATGTTCCTCATGTTGAGCAAATGAACCATCAATAAGAAGTAAGAATATGAAAAATAAATGTTTTGTTACTCTCATGGATAGAAGCATTTTAAGTCAACGCCGCTCCAGGCATGACTGAGGGGTTCCCCTTCCACATTTTTGAGGTAGTATCCTCCTGACTTCAAGGCTTATTTAATAACATAGAGACCCTCCCAATTAGGATTCAGCTTGCTGACGACTGCCGACCTCCCGACTGCGTCGACCTTTTTCAAGACTAAGTCTCCCTTTGCAAACTGCTTGATCCTGATGTGCTTGTCGAAGTACTTGGCCATCCGCCGCTTGATCTCTTCCTATCGGATGGCTGACAAGTCGCGCAGCTTTTCCACCATATCCAGGGAGAATCGTAACTCGTCCTTGTTATAGGTCCTACATTCCTCTCCACCTTCTTCTGCCTCTACCACCTACGATGTCCGGACCTCAAACTCTATTAGGAGTACAGCTTCGCAGCTGTGGGAGAGCTTGAATGGGGTCTCCCCCGTGGCTGTATTAGGTGTGGTTCTCAGGGCCCATAGGACTGAGGGGAGTTGCTCCACCCAGCTCCCCTTCAGATTTTCCATCTTCTTTTTCAACAAGTTCATGATTGTTGGAACACCCTATTACTGATTTGGGCAAGGATCACTATTTTTTAGGAAATTGGTTTGACCTAGATGTATAGTTGAAAAGGTCAAATTAGAATGAGTCTAGGACTTAGAACTTAGGTTTGAAGCTGCCCCCAGGACCATTCAAAGATCAAGACTTAGAGCTGAGACAAAGACAATTTTCGTCGAACTCAGTTCGACGAAACATCGAACTCCGTTCGACGCTCTCTGAGCTCAACTCTGCTGAGTCGTCGAACTCCGGTCGACGATCTTCGAGCTCAGATCGACGATCTGTCTTCAGTTACTTTCCCAGTCGCTGAGCTCAGTTCGACGATCGTACAGCTCAGTTCGACGTTTTCTGTCTGCTGTGTTAATCCAATCTCTGAGCTCAGTTCAACGATCGTAGAGCTCAAATCGACAATTTCTGTGAGAGAACGACGCCTTCAGAATTCAAATTCAAGGACAGTTATGGATTATAATCAGAATTAATTCCTGCATTGATTGCAAAGGATTTCCTAGCCGTTTCAATCAATCTGATGCAAGTTTCAAGGAAAGACTAAATGGAATATTGCTTAGGACTTTCCCCAGATACAGTTGTCTATTATAGAATTCATTTATGACTGATTAAACGTCCGCCTAAGAGAATATCTGATATACTCCTTCAGTTTTCATTTCGGATAACAGACACGCAAGATACTGTGATCAACACAGACAATACAAAGATATATAGAAGAATTAGATTACATTACAGAAGATTGAACAACACAATTTCTCTGATCAAAATTTCAACTTCTGTGATTTACAAATCTACTAAATCTTCAAGTGTTCAAAGGCTTCAACATCAAGGACTCCGGACACCAAATATTTCAACATCTGCTGGAATCATCTTCTGCTGGAGATCTGAAGCTTCTGAAGGCCTATCACCCTAGCAAAGCTCTCACTCCTGAACCATTTTACATTTCAGGGGGAGCTTTGACAACATCAACAATCCACTAGTCTTCTCTCAGTGATTTGAGACAGAGAAGACATCATCATCTCTTTCTTCTTTTTTTCCTGCTATAAAAGGGTTATCAAAACTCCCTTCAAAAGTTCTGAATCTGGTTCTGAGAGCCTTGTCAAAACTCAGTGGTGGCAAGACACCTTATCAAAAAATCTAGATCTGGTTTCTGAGCACCTTATCAAAAGCTCATTGGTGCCCAGGACACCTGATCAACTCATCCTGCAGTGGATTTCTACCAAGGGTGGTAGAAGAGTGGTGTACCCAAGCTTTTGGGGAACTACTATAGATCCTTGTGTCTTCTGGTTGCTATGTGTTTGTTATTGCTGTGTGATGTGTGATTCTTATTTCTTGCTTTAACTTTATTTTTTCTACAAGCACCTTACACATATAATTAAATTAAATCTTCCACTGCCTTACATTTTTTAATTATAAACATTATTTTAAAATACTCTATTCACCCCCCCTCTAGAGTCAAAGTAGATCTTTCTCTCACTTTCAATTGGTATCAGAGGCAGGTTGGTTCTTACAGGCTAACACCTGAACCAAAAGATCTCTGAAAAGATCAATCTTATATAGAGGGGTATTATTTTCTGTATTATAGTTATTTTCAAAAACCATGGCACAAAACAAAGACTATGCTAGCACCAGACCTCCAGTGTACAATCTTTCCAAGTTTGCACTTTGGAAGGCAAGGATTAGATTATACATGAATTCTATTGATGAGGATATCTTCAATTCTATTTTGACAGTGTGTCCAAGACCTCCAGAGACCACAAGCACAAGTGATGTTCCACCTCCCTCAGGAACAGATACTGAAATAAAGAAGTGGAAAACTGCAGATGCAAAGGCCATGAATATTCTTGCTCAGACTATGTCTGATGAGATATTCCAGAAGGTTGCTGAATGCTGCTCAGCTAAAGAAATATTGGATAAGCTTTCAGAAATTGTATCAGGATCTGCTGATGAAAGAAAGGACAGGAGATCCCATCTCATATCCCAATATGAGAACTTCAAGAAAGGTGAAGCTGAATCAGTTACAGACATGTACACCAGGCTCAGTCTGATAGTCAGTGAGTTAAAGTCATTGGATAAGGAAATCACACTCACAGAACTCAATGACAAGATTCTAATGTGCTTCCCCAGCACTTGGGATTCAAGGATCTGGCCAATTAAAGATGCCAGAAGATTAAGTGAAATTACTACAGAGGCTCTTCTGGGCAAGCTCAAATCTTATGAGCTGCTCATCAAGAATAGGGAAGAAGAACAAAAGGCTACTTCTCCAGTCATCAGAAAGGAGAAGACCATAGCCTTCAAAGCTATAGAAGAGAAGCCTGAAGACAAAGCTACAGGAAATGATGAGCTCCTAAGTCTACTGGCCAAAAGATTCTATAAGATGTCCAGGAAGGACTTCAGAAAGAAGTCATTCAAAGGGCATGAGAAGCCTAGATATGACAAGTCCAACAGCAAAGAAATCATCTGCTTTGGATGCAAGAAGCCAGGCCACATTGTGCCTGACTGTCCAGAGAATAAAAATAAGGACAAAAAGGACAGAAATGAGAGAAGAAGAGACAAGGACTCCAGAAAGAATAACAGCAACAGATCCTCATCCAACAAAAATAAACATACAAGGAAAGAATTTGTAGCTGAAAGCTGGAGTGACACTGAAGAAGAATCAGAAGCCTCATCTAGCTCAAGTGATGATGAGGATGATGCTGAGGAAAAAGAATTCTGCTTGATGGCAATCAATGCCTCCCAGCAAAACTCTTATGCAGAACAAGAGTCTGATTCTGAAGCTAAAACTAGATCTGAAGAGGATGAGGTAATAAACTCTTTTGATTTAACTTCTGAGGACTTTAAAATTGAATTTAAGACACTGTGTTTAGATTTGCTAAGGTCTGAGAAAGAGATAATCTCTCTCAGAAATCAATTATCTGACTACAGTGTCCTAAAATCAAATAACCTCAAACTCTCTGAGGAGTTAGAGTGCTATAGGGAGGAGATAGCTGCACTGAAAAGTGAACTATCCAAGGCCAAGCAGTTTGAAAAATCCCTTAATAGGAGAAGCATCAGACTGATGGACATTATAAGCACAGTGAACTCAAGATTTAACAGTACACTGGGCTTGGGTGCTTCATCCAGCCAACCTATAGTATCAACAACCCCGATTAAATTTATTTCTGATAAAGGTGTTGTAGAGGTAGCTAGGAAGAATCCAGATTTACCTAAGGAAAATCAAGTTCAATAAAAAACGTCGAACAGAGCTCGACGATCGTCGAACAGAGCTCGGCGATCCAAAGCTGGATCGTCGAAATCAGATCGACGACTTCTGAACTCTGAACTCTGGTATAGTCGATCTTCGAACGGAGCTCGAAGATCTGACCCAAGATCGTCGAACTCAGGTCGACGATCGTCGAATGGAGCTCAGAGCTTTGAACCTTCTTTCAGAGTTAAATCTCAAGTCAATCCTAGAAGTCCCTTATCCCAAAGCTTCAACCCTTATACTGAATGGATAGTACCTCCTGGGAGATACCATCCTGAAGGATATAAGAGTCAGCCAGGGATGTCTTTCTTTTCTAAATTTAAAGGCTATCAAACTAGACCCAAGGTAAAATGGGTCAAAAACATATAAGCTGTTTATGTGCAGGTGAAAACCTATCAAGACATGGTCCAACAATAGTATCTGGATAGTGGGTGCTCAAAGCACATGACAGGAAACAAGGAGAACCTATCATCCTTCATAACAAAACTTGGACCCAAAGTAATTTTTGGTGATTAAAATTTTGGTCAAACAAAAGGATATGGTGCTGTTCAGATAGGTTCAGTCACTTTCAAGAAGGTGGCATATGTGGAAGGATTGAAGCACAACCTGATCAGCATCAGTCAACTATGTGATGAAGGATATAAGGTGATTTTCAACAAATCCCTGTGCAAGATAGAGTCAGAGGATAACACAACCGTGTTAACAAGTAAAAGGAAAGGTAACATCTATCTTGTAGATTTTCTTTCAACCCATACAGACATTTGCTTATTTAATTCAATATGCAAACCAAATGATTTATGGCATAAGAGACTAGGACACCTAAACCTTAGAACCATTGCTAGGCTGTCAAAGGACAACCTTGTTAGAGGACTACCTTCTGGCCCATACAAGAAGGAAGGACTCTGTAGGGCCTGTCAATTAGGCAAGCAAACTAAAAATAGTTTTAAGTCACTTAATAAGAGTGATTCACCTAGGATTTTGTATCTGTTACACATGGATCTTTTTGGACCCATTACAGTACAAAGCTTAGGAGGTAAATCTTATACTTTGGTGATTGTAGATGACTTCTCCAGATTCACTTGGGTATTCTTTATGAGGAAGAAGTCCGATAACTTTAAGTGTCTGACAGAGTTTCTCAAATGTATACAGATTGAGTTCAATACTCACATTGCCCTGATCAGAAGTGATCATAGGACAGAGTTTGATTCTCTTCTTATACAAGAGTTCTGTCAGAGTGAAGGGATCAGGCATACTTTCTCAGCTCCTATAACTCCTCAATAAAATGGGGTAACTGAAAGGAAAAATAGAACCCTAATTGAATCTGCTACTACATTGTTGACAGATGCTCACCTACCTCTATCTTTTTGGGCTGAGGCAGTGAACACCTCCAACTATGTGTTGAATAGAAGCCTAATACATAAACTGAAGGGCAAGACTCCCTATGAATTGCTCAAAGGGAAGAAACCTAAAGTAGACTATTTCAGAATTTTTGGCTGTATTTGTTATATACATAATAATGACAAGAAATATTTAGTAAAATTCCAAGCTAAAGCTGATGAAGGGGTGTTTCTTGGATACTCCATGATCAACAAGGCTTATAGGGTATATAATAAATCTATTCTTAAAATAGAAGAATCTGTTCATGTTTCTTTTAATAAATCTACCATAGAACCATTGCAGGTACACTCTCTTTCAGAAAGTATGGACAGATTACAGGTTAAAGAAAAGGATACAACTTTTCCACCTATCCAGCAAAAGGATGAGAGCAGTGATGATGAAGAGGATGTGCAACATCTAAAAGAGCCAGTTGTTGTTCCAGAAGAGGAAACAACAATAATGGTTGGTGAACAATCAACACCCACTGTTGATCTAGTAACAACAAGAGATCATCCAATCTCCCAAGTAATTGGAGACATCTCAACTGGTGTGCAAACTAGAAATCAGGTCAACCAGAACCTAATGCACACTTGCTTTCTATCTCAAGTTGAGCCTCAATCCATTCAAGATGCAGAACAAGATCCCCACTTGATCATTGCTATGCAAGAGGAACTACATCAATTTGAGAGGAATAAAGTTTGGGAACTAGTGGCAAGGCCTAAGGATCACTCCATTGTTGAAAAAAAATGGGTGTTTAGGAATAAGTTGGATGATCAAGGAGTTATTGTAAAGAACAAGGCAAGGCTAGTTGCTCAAGGCTACTCTCAAGAAGAAGGAATAGACTATGACCAGACCTTTGCACCAGTTGCAAGGTTAGAGGCCATCAGAATATTCCTAGCTTATGCTGCTCACAAGGGATTCAAGGTCTACCAAATGGATGTAAAGAGTTCTTTTCTCAATGGAGACATCAAAGAGGAAGTCTATGTTAGACAACCTCCAGGTTTTATCTCTTCAACTTATCCTGACCATATTTTCAAATTGCATAAAGCATTATATGGTCTCAAGCAAGCTCCTAGAGCATGGTATGAGACCTTAGCATGCTTTCTTTTGGAAAATGATTTTATTAGGGGTAGAGTAGACCAAACTCTTTTTATTAGAACCCATAAGTCTCATACCCTACTAGTACAAATATATGTAGATGATATTATCTTTGGTTCTACTGATTCAAATCTGTGCAAAAAGTTTTCCAATCTGATGCACTCTAAATTTTAAATGAGTAGCATGGTGAGCTTTCCTTCTTTCTAGGATTGCAAGTCAAACAACATGCTGAAGGCATATTCATTTCTCAAACCAAGTATGCAAAGGAACTGGTTAAAAAATTTGGTATGTCTGAAGCATCTTGTATGAAAACACCTATGCCTACTAATGCTGTATTAGATGCTGATGAACATGGAAAACATGTTGATCAGACAACATATAGAGCAATGATTGGCTCTTTATTGTACCTTACAGCTAGTAGACCTGATATAATGTTTGCTACATGCATATGTGCTAGGTTCCAAGTAAGCCCTAGAGAGTCACACTTAACTTTAGTAAAGAGGATTCTCAGGTATGTGAAAAGTTGTCCAAATCTAGGACTCTGGTATCCAAAAGACTCAGGATTTAAATTAACTGGATTTTCAGATGCTGATTATGCTGGATGCAGAGTAGACAGGAAAAGCACCAGTGGAACCTGTCAGTTCCTTGGTGATAGACTTGTCTCCTGGTTCTGTAAGAAATAGACATCTGTGTCTACTTCAACTGCTAAAGCTGAATACATGGTAGCAGGCAGTTGTTGCACACAAATTCTATGGATTCAAAACCAGCTTCTAGACTATGGCTACAACTTAGAAGGGTCAAAAATCTTTTGTGATAATACTAGTGCTATCTCCATAGCATACAATCCAGTCCTTCATAGTAGGACAAAACATATAGAGATTAGGCATCACTTTCTAAGAGATAATGTTGAAAAGAATAAAATTGAACTACAATATATCCCAACTGATTTGCAAAGGGGAGATATTTTCACCAAGCCTTTGGATGAGAAGAAACATACCTTCTTCCTCAATCAGTTAGGAATGTTAGATGGAGGCTGTCTAAAATAAATTCCAAGATTTTGAAAATCTTAAAATAGACCAAGACTAGGCTAAAAACTTATATTTTCTATTGTCTGTAGGTTCTGTTTTGTCTCTGAACTGCGCTCGACGTTTTTCCAAAAATCGTCGAACGGAGATCGACGCTTTCCAATAAGCGTCGACCGGAGTTCAGCGTTTTACAGGCAGCGCTAGGCTATCTTCCTCTGGTCAACGATCGTCGAACGGAGTTCGACGCTATCCAGTATCGTCGAACGGATATTGACGTTATTGAAGACTCTTCAGATTCCATTAGTGATGCAGGCTTGCACGTTTCACACCGTTTGGAACTACGGCCTAACACCACGACACTCTTCGATCCAAACCCTACACTCGCACAATCGCTCTACGCGACACCACGCAATTACATCTATCAATATTTTGCTAGCGCACGGGTAGCCAAGCCAGTTTGGATCCAACAAGGGCTATAAGGCCAATGTCCGATCGAGCTAAAAGGACCAATATTGGGTCCGACCGAGCGATGTTGTACCAAAAGAGATCTACCGAAAAATTCGATTCGGAATGGGTAGATCTCTCCCAACAAAAGTCAAACGAGGTTCGCCAAACCTTTTCGAATATAAAACAAAGATAAGGGAAATACTAATCAAGCGAAGAATTCCACGATTCAATTTCTAGTTATCCAAAACAACGCCAAAAATAATCCACCACAAGATCTAGTCTAAGAAATGAAATCACACAAAGAGGTAGGTGGAATTTCGTTACCCAATCGGAATGAATGATTCCGATTACTCTCTACTTGGATCGCTCCTCAACGGCTCCGCTGGAGTTGCGCCGGAAGGAGATGAAAATCTTGCCCGCCTTCGTCGCGTCACGCCGGTGCTAGGATTCCACAAGGAGGCAAGCTTGCCTTGGCCGAATTCTTTACAAACAAAGGGGGGGAAGGGTTCCTTGATGGTGGTCGGATTTATTAGTGGAGGGGGCGGCTAGGGATGATTGCAAGGGAGTGAGGGAGGAGGGTCGGCTTTGGGAGAGTAGTTGGTGGGTCGGTTTTGATGGGAATGATGGGGAGGCCGGCGGTTTGTTATTGAATGAGATGGTGGCTCGGGTTGAGGGAGTAGGAGGTGGCCGGCGGTTTTTGAGAGGTGGTAGGGGAAGGGTTCGGGTTGAAGGAGGGTTGAAAATAGGTGGAGGCTTGGTGGCTAGGAGGAGGGGAGGGGAATAGAAGAGGAGGAGGGGTGATTGTGGCCGGCGGCCAAGGAGAGGGGAGAAAAGAGGATTTCGGCCAAGAGGAGGAAGGAAGAGAGGGGGAGATCTCAAATTAGGGTTTCAATATTTTCTTTCTTCAATTCTATTCATCATGAAAGCAACTTGCCTATATATAGGCTACAACAGTAGTTCGGCTATTTGCAGCCCATAATAAAAAATAAAACAACACTCCTTAAAATGAAACACAACATGACATAAACATTGCCATAAACATTGCAAATTAAAGGAACATGAAAATGAAATAATTAATCTATCATTAGATTGGTTTGCGCCGCGGGCGGATCTTTTGACGTCGCTCCACATGGTCGTCACGACGCCGCAAATCTTTACTTGGAGGCGGTGAGATAATTTCCGTAAGCATGCCGTCTCCGTCTTCAACGCGTTGAGGGCCGTCGTCTCCATCAATCCTCCCCCGCTTAAAACTACTCATCACCGATGAGTAGGTCTGAAAGTACCGGTGCGGGGTAGCATCATCCAATAGAACCTCAGAGTGGCAGACAACCCCACTCGGAAAGAAGAGCACAACAACCTGGAGTATCCTGTTATGCAAAAATTTGTTCCTAGGGAACCTTGAAGAAGCATTAGGCAATAAAGGAAAACAAAATTTAGCATCAACAACCAACGTACCTCCAGAGAAGTCCGAAGAAGAAAACAATCCAAGTATAAACTCACAACCCAACCCCAAAGAGAACAAAGTGGACCCAAACGGACAGGCAGATAAATCATGTGGTGGAGAATCATACGGCGTTAGATTAGAAACATCAAAATAAGGGGTAATACCCCAATCAATGGAAAGCTTCAAATGATAAGTAAATTCTCCAAATTTCATTAATATCCGATAAAGGTCCCGCTTACCAAATCGCCAACTTTCTAAAGTGCCCGAAGGCATCCGTTCAGGGTCGAGACGCACCAAATCTAAATCGATCGTCTTACAGTGAGATACTCTTTTATGTAAGCTAGCATAAATATGATACGAATTAATTGGTATGGCTAGCGCTTTACTAATGTGCTTGTATAAAAGGGGATCATAATGAGCATAATCCGAGGTGAGTTTCGGCGACAAACTAGAGGGAAATAAAGAGACGCAACAAGAGTGATTAATTCTTTTAAAGCGCGCCTAAGAATCATACTATCGTGGGGAGTGAAACCATGGGCTACGTGACTCAACCCGAATATGGTGGATATAGGGGTTAAGTCAGGGGGAACGGGAGCCTTAACATCAAAGATGACATCAAATGACTCCAAAGTCGCGGTTCTAATTCGAAAATTATTACGACCACACTTGGCATGCAGATATGCCAAGGGAATCTGCGCATCATAATTACAGAGAGTGTTGGACACTCTCCGGTGTGACACCAGCGGAACTACATCAGGAGGCACCAATATAATAACGTCAGGTGGCGCTAACGGGACTTCATCAGGGGGTAGAAAAACATGTGCAAATAGACCGAAAGAGTAAGCACATCGAGACACCACTAGAATAATAGGCCTTATGGCCACTGAATCAGAATCGAGAACAGTCGTGGACATATCCATAGATGGATACGTGGAGTTTCGAACCGTCAAAAGTGACATGTCTAAAGGAGGGGCCCGCAAAGTTAGACAAATAAAATAATCCAGATCAGGAATACAAAACTTGTGTCCAAAAGGGTCCGCTAGTCGGATCAACTGATCTAGAGGGAGAGTCGGTAAAAGTAAAACTGGGAGAGAGTCGCGATCCAATTTAATTTCATGCGACGGAGTTAGCGTTAGGGGACGCTCATCCGGGTAGACATCAATAACGTCTTCCAAAAATTGCACTCTCTCACTAGGACATACTTCCAACACATCAATCACGACGTCAGTAGCAGTAAAAATCTCACGACTGGGAGCTTCGATAGATTTCGGAGGAGGTGCTAAGTCATACCCCATGCCAAAATACGGATTTATCGTCCATGTAACAACCTCCGGGTGCAAGCACTCAAAGTCAACCGAGAAATCAAATAGAGGATTTTCCTTCCAAGAAAATTCAACTGGCTCGTCATCACATAACTCGCTATCAGAGAGACATTCGCCACTAGATGACTCTATCAACACACTAGAAACCTCACCCAAATCATACTCAAAAATGGTTTCAGAAACATTGACGAGGGGAAGTGGAGATAATTCCTCAAAGGAGAAATCCTCATCCAGGTCACTAGGGTAACCAATCTCCTCATCGTCAATACAATCGTCAGTAATATCGGCCTCATCCTCAGTAACGGACACAGTCCTAGACACGGTCTTGGACTCATCAGGGGAGTCATCAACTAAATCAGGCAGCTGAGGGGATAAGTCATTCTTATACTCAGGTAGGGGTCTAGTGCCCTGGCAGGGAGGAGTAATAACATGAGACGTCCTAGTACGGGAGCACGGGGGGACGTACTGATTCGACGTAGGCAAAGTCTTAGGCGGCAACTCACTCAAATAATCAGACGACGGAGAGCGGCAGTATGGTGGGTAATACTCATCCGTTAATAAACTCTTCATAATCTGCCAACCGACATGTGAGTCGACGGAGGGCATTCCCAAACGTTTCTCCTCGTTGAGCCAGAAGGTATAGGCTCGACCCAAAAGTTGAAATCTCGCAATGGGAAGCCTATGGGCATCCACAATGTGATTTTGCTCAAAATAACACTCCATGTCTTCCACCCAACGTAATAACACTCGCGGTCCACCTAGCCCATCATAGGTCGGGGCAGGAATCCTAACATGCCTAGAGGTGCGCGGTGGCGGTGCTACTTGACTAGCCTTTAGTTGGCCAACCAACGCCTTAATATCATCCACTACCGGGTAGTGGAATTGCTTTCTACCGTTCCTAAGGGAACCTAAATATTTTTCTCTGGAAGCATTGACGTCATAGGCCATATTGTGAAAACCGGAGAGAAAACTCGATCCGGAATTTGTGCACATACAAGGAGAAATGCTTCTGGCTTAGTTAAAATAGGTTTGTCGGAATTGTTCCCGCTTAACCACTAGGATAATAATAATATAAAATAGATTTTCTTGCTGAATAAAATATGAAGATTATTAATAAATTTTTTTTTTGATGTTTTTGCTGAAAATAAGAAATTTAGGCCGCTATTGGCAGACCAACTATTAAATTTTAAAATAACTTAATAAAAATAATGACTTAATGATAAATAATATTTTTTTTTTAGATTTCTAATTAAAAATAAGACAGAGAATTTCCAGAAATTTTTTTTTTTGATTTTGAGAAAATTTGAAATTTAGAATTTGAAATTGGAAATTTGAAATTTTGAATTTTGAAATTTTAAATTTTGAAATTTGAAATTTGAAATTTGAAATCTTAAAATTTGAAATTTGAAATTTGAAATTTGAAATTTGAAATTTGAAATTTGAAATTTGAAATTTCGAAATTTGAAATTTGAAATTTTGAAATTTGAAATTTGAAATTTGAAATTTGAAATTTGAAATTTAAAATTTAAAATTTGAAATTTGAAATTTGAAATTCGAATTTTGAATTTTAAATTTTGAAATTTGAAAATTTGAAATTTGAAATTTGAAATTTAAAATTTAAAATTTGAAATTTATATTTTCTTTAGCCTACCTAAAAATAGAAGGATGGTGCCGATTAGGAAATCGACAATAACCTCCCTCTGATACCAAATTGATGCAGGCTTGCACGTTTCACACCGTTTGGAACTACGGCCTAACACCACGACACTCTTCGATCCAAACCCTACACTCGCACAATCGCTCTACGCGACACCACGCAATTACATCTATCAATATTTTGCTAGCGCACGGGTAGCCAAGCCGGTTTGGATCCAACAAGGGCTATAAGGTCAATGTCCGATCGAGCTAAAAGGACCAATATTGGGTCCGACCGAGCGATGTTGTACCAAAAGAGATCTACCGAAAAATTCGATTCGGAATGGGTAGATCTCTCCCAACAAAAGTCAAATGAGGTTCGCCAAACCTTTTCGAATATAAAACAAAGATAAGGGAAATACTAATCAAGCGAAGAATTCCACGATTCAATTTCTAGTTATCCAAAACAACGCCAAAAATAATCCACCACAAGATCTAGTCTAAGAAATGAAATCACACAAAGAGGTAGGTGGAATTTCGTTACCCAATCGGAATGAATGATTCCGATTACTCTCTACTTGGATCGCTCCTCAACGGCTCCGCTGGAGTTGCGCCGGAAGGAGATGAAAATCTTGCCCGCCTTCGTCGCATCACGCCGGTGCTAGGATTCCACAAGGAGGCAAGCTTGCCTTGGCCGAATTCTTTACAAACAAAGGGGGGGAAGGGTTCCTTGATGGTGGTCGGATTTATTAGTGGAGGGGCGGCTAGGGATGATTGCAAGGGAGTGAGGGAGGAGGGTCGGCTTTGGGAGAGTAGTTGGTGGGTCGGTTTTGATGGGAATGATGGGGAGGCCGGCGGTTTGTTATTGAATGAGATGGTGGCTCGGGTTGAGGGAGTAGGAGGTGGCCGGCGGTTTTTGAGAGGTGGTAGGGGAAGGGTTCGGGTTGAAGGAGGGTTGAAAATAGGTGGAGGCTTGGTGGCTAGGAGGAGGGGAGGGGAATAGAAGAGGAGGAGGGGTGATTGTGGCCGGCGGCCAAGGAGAGGGGAGAAAAGAGGATTTCGGCCAAGAGGAGGAAGGAAGAGAGGGGGAGATCTCAAATTAGGGTTTCAATATTTTCTTTCTTCAATTCTATTCATCATGAAAGCAACTTGCCTATATATAGGCTACAACAGTAGTTCGGCTATTTGCAGCCCATAATAAAAAATAAAACAACACTCCTTAAAATGAAACACAACATGACATAAACATTGCCATAAACATTGCAAATTAAAGGAACATGAAAATGAAATAATTAATCTATCATTAGATTGGTTTGCGCCGCGGGCGGATCTTTTGACGTCGCTCCACATGGTCGTCACGACGCCGCAAATCTTTACTTGGAGGCGGTGAGATAATTTCCGTAAGCATGCCGTCTCCGTCTTCAACGCGTTGAGGGCCGTCGTCTCCATCAATTAGAAGCCCAGATCGTCGAATGGAGTTCAACGATCCTTCCTTTCCGCCGTCGAACCCTAATATAAAAATCATTTTTCGTCGTCGTTCTTCGATTGCGCATTCATACTCTCTGCAATTTATTTCTTTCCCTCCAAACTCTACTACACTTGGTTGTGTTTGGTACTTTCTTGCAGGTACTCAATGGCCGTGAATGTTGCTGCGCTTGCAAAGATGAAGTTTGATACCGGGTTTGATATTGATATGGATTCATTCGCTGGGAGCGATCAAATATTCAAAGATATTCTGGAACTCTTCAAGGAACAACAACTAGAGAATATTATGTCAATAAGAATGAAGATTGCGGCTGACGAAATAAAGGAATGAGTTTTTACTACAAACAATGAGGATGAGAATACCATAGTCGGCACGATCAACGGGACTCAGGTACCATTGTCCCCTACTTCTGACTGAGGTATTCAACTTAAGTTCTGGAGATGTTTCCCTGATATGTCTGGTGAAGAATTTGATTCCATGTTAGATATAATGGGTCACTCTGCTGTAAACCCTAATAAGCTGTTGAAAAAGAATCTATCTGTTGAATATAGATTTTTGGCTGATGTTGTGGGCAAAGTGCTGCTGGCCAAGCATTCAGCACATGATACCATCTTAAGATATCAATTCTATTTAATGGGAGCAATAGTTGACAAGAAACATCTGAATTGGGGAACTATCTTCTTGTATTTGATCAAGAAGAAAATTAACAAAAGTTTTGTCAATTTTGGGAGGATTCTAGGGGTTTTCCTGCATTCCAGGTGCCCTGAATTACTGGTTTCCAATGGGATGCACATCAATGCATCTAAGAGATTAACCTATGCCCTATTTGGGAAATGGGACAGGCAGATTATAAATCCTGCCAGGACTGTCATAGCTTCAGGCACAAGGACTCCTGCAGTCACTTCCTCTCCGGCTCCAGAA
This sequence comes from Platanthera zijinensis, assembly GCA_039513925.1. Classification (NCBI taxonomy): domain Eukaryota; kingdom Viridiplantae; phylum Streptophyta; class Magnoliopsida; order Asparagales; family Orchidaceae; genus Platanthera; species Platanthera zijinensis. Next base: position 216,162,630 of record CM077080.1, read on the forward strand.
GAACTGCCTGCCTCCTCTCCTCCTTCTCCTCTACTTGTTTCTACCTCCATCTCCACATCAACCACAACAATTTCCTAAACCATAACCATCTCTTCCCCCATTACCATCTCATCACCTCTTTCTCCTCCAGCCACTTCAGAAACATTCCACCCACTCCACTATTATCCACCTCTCACCATTCCATCATTCAACATCATGGAAGACTCCTTCATGGATGATTCCCCTTCCTCTCCTCTTGAGCTTGCTTCTACCTCCTCCTACCAACAACTACTTTAAGATATACTCTCCCAACCATCCTTCACTCCATCCATCTCCACTCCTATACCATCCATCTCCACCATCCCTATCTCTCAACCATCCATTCTACCATCCACCACAGCATCAACTGCAGTTCATCCACCATCAGTTCCAGCCACCTCTTCCTCCACCTCTACTCAAGTATCCCTTGAGCAAGTGGATCTTTCAGCTCTGGCAGATAGGCTTTATGGGATACTGGCTCCCAAGCTAGTAGCCCTACTGTAGACCTCCTTGGCTCCACTCCTCAAATCTATACAGGAGCTATGTGACAGGCTGTCTGCTATCTCCTCTCCTCAGGCAATTCATTCAATGGAGTGCCTTGATCCAGTCCTGACTTAATCAAGGTAGGGGGAGATGCCTCATGAAGCTGAAGAAGTGCCTGCTGCTACTCCAGTACCAGTGTTTACAGTGGACCTCAGGTCATTATTGTGTGCTTTTGATATTCTTCACAGAAGATATTTACCAACTCAGGGAGTTGAAGACCTCACGAAGGCCATTGTGCCTATTTAAGAATGTGATCCCAGCCTGATTATATCATATGTCAATTCTCTTAAGGCTGAGGATGTTGCTGCTTTTGTTTGTACTGCTGCTGCTGCTATTATATCTGTTGAATCTACTGATATTGAAATGCTGTCTGTTGATGCTGATACTGCTGCTGCTGAAGAATTGGCTAGTTTTTTGGAAGAAAAAGTCTCTGAGACTCCTACTGTTTCATCTGCTCCACAAGTGTCTGTTACTTCATCTTCTCCTGCTAAAGTTCTTGTTGTTGTCCCAATACTTCCTGCTCCTGTTGCTCCTGAGAAATCAAAAATCACAGAGGAATACATCAAGAGAATAAATGATATGTATGACAGACCACAAAGTTCTGATAGTGACAAGTTCGGTACTGAATCTGATGACTCTGCTGGCACCATTGCCAAAAAGAGGAAAGCTAGAAGTAAAGCTATGATGAAAGTTCCTCCTGCAAAGGCCAAAGATGTTAATGACATACCTTATTACATTCTACATGACTGCCAGATAACAGAGCCCTGGATGCAATATTCCAAAAATCAGTTAAAGGCTATGAAAAAGAAAAGGAAACTAGATAAGTATGAGAAAGGGTCCCCCCAGGATCAGCCTCCTCCTCCTCCTCCTCCAGACTCAGGATCAGGTGGAGGCTCAGCCTTTCAAACCTCTACTTCAAAGCAAAGCTCCTCCCAATCTTCCCAAAGATATCAGCCTAGAGGACAGTATCAAAGAGGTTATCATTCAAGAAGAGGACAACACAGAGGAAGTTAGAGAGATTATAGAACCTATTCCAAACAGCAAAGGGAAGGACAAGGGCATATGGACTCAACTCAAGGTCCTTTCCCTTACAAACTCAGAGATACTGTCGTTACAAGGACATCTACTGCTTCAGAAACCATAAACAAATATGAACCTTCAATTCCTTTTGAGGATCCAGAAAACAATCCTCTATCATGGACTGCCAGGATGAAGGAACTTGCTGCTCTAGATCAATTGAAAAAGGCCAGAGAATAAGGTAAAGATACTTCCAACATCTCTACTCTTTCAGAGCAAAGAAAGGCAAAGCTGGAGAAATATGCTTCAAGGAAGTTCTTTGACCCAGAGGATTACATGAAACTGCATCCTGAGGCTGTAGTTCCAAGGCCCAGATCCCAAACCTCCTCACGATGATCTTATTCGCCTCCTCATCCTGCCAGTTACTCCTAGGGTGGTGGACTGACGCGAACCTAAGATCAATCCCGAGCTGACCATAGAAACATATGAATTTCGTGCTGGCAAAGCGGTCGATTGTCCATGACAATAGCTTGAGGCAACCTGTGTCGACAAATGATTTCTCCCCATACAAAGTTCTGAATTACCTGGGAGGTCACCTTGGCTTATACCTTGACCTCCAATCACTTAGAAAAATAGTCAAACATGACCAACAAGAACCTCCTCTACCCACTGGCCTAGGGGAAGGGCCCCATAAGATCCATTCCCCAAATAGCTAAGGACCAGGGCGCATTGATGCTTCTGAGTCTCTAAGCCAGTAACAGTTTGAGTGGAGCAAACAGTTGGAACTTCTGACATTTCTTTGCAAACTCTACAGCTTCTTTGCCCAGGGTCGGCCAGAAATATCCTTGTCTCACGATTCTCCCCTCCAGAGTCCTACTTCCATAGTGGCTCCCGCACTCCCCGGAATGGACCTCCTCCAAGACTCTCGGGACCTCCTCCTGAACCACACAACGTGCTAGTAGTCCTAAAAGGGTATTCTGTATAGCTTCCCATCGCGTAGAAGGTAATATGCTAATTTATGCTTGAAGTATTTTTTTCCCAGGCCTTCCAGGAACTCTCCTTTGGATAAGAAAGCTGCGATGGGGTCCATCCAGGAAGGACGTTTATCCACTTCCATTATCTCCCCCTCTTCAATGGAAGGACGGAATGGGTCGGCCAAGGTTCCCCCCATACGGGGTCTGAATTTGGCTAGCTAATCCACTTGTTCGTTTTCTTCCCGCAGCACATGTCGGAAGGAAAACATTTGGAACGTGCCGATGACTCCCTTCACATTTGGCATGTACAACTAGAGAGTAGTCTCCCTTGATTCTAACTCGTCATTCATTTGATAGGACACTACCATGGAGTCTGTTAGCACCTCCATATCATGCACCCCCAGCTCCCTTACCAGATGTAGACTCATTATCACTGCTTCGTACTCTGCCTGATTGTTGGTAATTGGAAAGTGAATGACAACCGTCTGCTCTATCCTTGTTCCTTGAGGACTCTCCAGAATTACTCCTACTCCCAAGGAGTGCCTTCCTAAGGCACCATCCACCATTACCTTCCAAGGGACCGGATGAGTGAGCTCTGCCTCTGCTACCTCAACAACATAGTTGGCCAAGAAGTCATCCATTTATCAGGCCTTTATCGAGAGACGAGGGACAAAATAAATGTCAAACTCGCTTAGTTCTACCAACCACTTTATAAGCCTTCCAAAGTGCTCAACCCCCTCAAAGATGTTGTGGAGTGGATGGCCCGTCACCAGCCGGATGGAACATGCCTGGAAATATGGCCGCAGCCTCCGAGCTGAGATGACCAGAGTGAAGGCCAACTTCTCCAAAATCGAGTATCACAGCTCTTCCTCCCTTAGGACCCTACTCACATAATAGATCAACAACTGCTTCCTGCCTTCCTCTCAGACCATGGAGGAACTCACGACCTCGACCCCAAACCCCAAGGTATAGGGACAAATCTTCCCCCTCCTTTGGTCCCTAGAGAAGCGAAGCCTGAGTTAGTTTCCTCTTCAAGGCTTGGAAAGCCTTCTCGCATTCCCCGAACCATTCGAACTTTTGGCCTCCCCTCAATAATTTGAAGAAGGGTGAGCACTTCTCACCCGCCCGAGAGAGGAACCTACTCAGTCCTACAAGCTTCCCTGCCAGACGTTGGACTTCCTTGGCATTTCATGGTGACCCCAACTCCATGATCACCCTCGCTTTATCAGGGTTGGGTTCTACCCCTATAGGAGTAAGGAGGTTACCCAGGAACTTCCCCTACTTTCCCCAAAGACGCACTTCAAGGGGTCCAGCCTTATTTTATACATTTGTAGGGTGTTGAAGGTCTCCTGCAGATCTTGGAGATGAGAGTCCGCGTCCTGACTCTTTACCCTGAGGTCATCCACGTACACCTCCAAGTTCCTTCCCTTCTGCTCCTGGAAGACAAGGTCCATCATTCAATGATATGTTGCCCCTGCATTCTTCAGCCCGAAGGGCATCATTTTGTAGCAGTAGCACCCGTCTCCCGTGATGAAAGAGACATCCTTTATCTCGAGCGGGTGCATCCTGATATGGTGATACCCTGAAAATGCATCTAAAAAACTCATTAGAGGAAAACCGACGACTTAGTCAACTAGAGCGTAGATTCGAGGCAGAGGATAACAATCCTTAGGATAGGCTTTATTTAAAAGAGAAAAATCAATACACATCCTACAGTGACTGTCTCCTTTTTTGACCATCATCACATTGGATACCCAGCCTAGATACTAGATCTCTGATACAAATCATGCCTTAAGGAGCTTTCCCACCTCTTCTTGGATGGGCTCAGCCAGTTTGTTGGTGGTGGACCTCTTCTTTTGCCGGATGGGACGGGTATCAACATCAAGGTTGAGGCGGTGGCAAGCCACATCCACGTCAATTCCCGGCATGTATGTCGCGCTCCATGCGAAGATGTTGATGTTCTTTTGGATGCACTCCAATATCTTTCCTTAATCTTCTAGGCTCAGCCACTCGTTGACCCGCACCTTCTCTACCCTTCCTCCCTGGGTGAGAACTTCCATCTCCACCACCTCTTTCGCCGCTTCCAGCCGGGACTGCTCTTCCCACTCGCTCATGGTCCCCGCACCTGAAACTAGAGCTTCCTCCTCCTCGACTTCCTCTACGACCATCACCTCGTCCTGCTCCTATAAAACTTCCTCTTCCGCCTCCACATGTGCGCGAACCTCTTCCCCCTCCACCTCCATATCCTCAACTTCTCCCATGTCCTCCTGCCCAGACATCCCCTCCATCCTTCTCTCCATCTCCTCAGCTCCTCCTTGCCATGAGATGGAGTTGATCACAGAGACGTAGCACTCCCTCGCCACCTTGGGGTCTCCCCGGACCTGGGCCTGGATCCCCTTTGCATTGAACATGAGGCATTGGTGGAAAGATAAAGGCATGCAATGGAAGGCACTGATGAGGGGTCATTTGAATATTGCATTGTAATTGCTAGGAGCATCCATGATTACGAACATACAGTTCCGGGACTGGCCCCCCAAGGTGAAATAGAGCCCTATGCCTCCTTCCACCTCCTTCCTTTCTCCGGATAATCCGAACAAAGGCTCGTCTGAGGCCAACACCCTCCTGGCCTCCAACTTTAGGGCATCAAATGCCTTCTTAAGGATGATATTCACCGATCTCCCGTTGTCAATGAGGATTCTAGACACGGTAAAATTCTCGATGGTAGTCTGAACTACCAGCGTATCACAGAACGGATCCTTATGATCCGGCATGTCATTCCGAGAGAAGGTAATCTTTTCCTCAAGGGGTGGGGTTAGGATGTAGAGGTGATGCTCCGATGATACATTGTGTGGAGACTCCTCTTGCGGGAGGCCTCGACTCCCCCCCTGGATCACCCTGATCCCTCCTCGGCCTCCTACATCAACCCGGTCCTCACACCTATCCTCCTCTCCCTCTGGCATGACTTCTTCTTTCCGCCCCTCTTGGTGGTGTTGCTGTTGCTGCTGGGTCTGTCCCCTGACTTCCTTCATATATATGAACTCCGTCCAGGTATCCGTTGCATGACCCTCCTCCTGATGAAAATCATAGTAGGGAAGCTCCGCCCTGCCTCCCAGCCACCTTCTCTGGACACCTCTCCTCCTCCTCCTTAGGGCTATCGTCATAGCCTGGTGCTACTCTGGGAGAGGGGGTCATTGGCCTTGCCTCCAGCCTGGGGGGTTGAACTGGCCTTGCCCCCCTTGGTGGTTATCTCCTCCATGGAAACTCCTCCTTTGGTCCTGATTGTGCCACTCTTGCTACTTTCAGCCAAACCTGTTATTCTGCTCTTGGCGGCCCCACCTCTGCTACTATTGCTGCTACTCCTGCGGTCGGTGCTCTACCCTCCTGACCTACTAGCCTTTGCCATCTCCTAGCTCTCTCTCCTCCTCTACAACCCACTTGGCTAGCTTCCTATCAAACATCGGGTTTCACGCTTCTCCCTTGACTTCCCTTATTTCCCTTTCCATCAACTCTTCGAAAGACAGCAGAGGCACCCGCTTCAGCTCCATCCTGAAGAATCCCTGTTGTAGCCCCAGAGTGAAATCTACCATGAGGGTATGTCCAGGCATCTCCTGGACCTGGAGGACCTCCTTTTGGAACTCAACGACATAGCTTCCTAACATCTCCTCCATGCCTTGCTTGATGAGAAACAGAGACTCTGAATCCTTCTTCCTCTTCTTTAAAGTGGAAACCTTAACAAAAACCCCTAGCGCAGGTCCCCAAAGCAATAGATGGAGCCGACAGGGAGCTGATGGAACCAATCCTCACCTTCTCTTTGAGAGTCATGGCGAAGAGGCGACACTTGAAGGCGTTCGACATCTCCCTAATCGAGACCACATCCTCGAACCACTGGATGTGCTGGACCGGATCGCCCCTTCCGGTGTAGTAGGAAATCTCCAGCTCGCGGAACCCATCTGGGACTGGGGCGGATACGACTAACTCGCTAAAGTGATTCTCGCCACTCGCGAGACGAGCCAGACGATCTCGCGCCTCCACCTTACTGGTACTTCCCGCATTCGCCGAGCCGGGGAACAAGGCTCGCCCCGGGAGATCTCGCTCGCTTCCTTTCTCCATGACTTCCTTCCCAGGTCGCCTGATGGGGCCATTCTCGCCCAAAGCTGGGGAAGCGACCATTGGGATGGCGAGTGTAACATCACATTTCCTTCTAGACACCTTAACTTAGATTAGGGTAGAATATACAGTGAGTGAATGAGGTTAGGCTAGTTTTGACCCAAGGAGTTAAGGTGGATTCACATAGGTCCGACTTTAGGGTTCAATCAAATTTAACTTAGAAAATATTTTGGAAATTATAGGCATTGAGTGGACTCGACGCGGCATTGAGTGGTCTCAACACCACTCAATGCTGTTGACTTAGAGATATTCTGAATGCTGATGGAGTTGAGTGGACTCAACACGGCATTGAGTGGTCTCAACGCCACTCAACACTGTTGAGATAGAGGTATTCTGAATACTGTTGGCGTTGAGTGGTGTCAACGCGACGTTGAGTGGTCTCAACGCCACTCAACACTTTTGACTTAGAAACTCTGGAATATTATTGGCGTTGAGTGGTGTCAAGGCGGCGTTGAGTGGTCTCAACGTCACTCAATGCTTTTGACTTAGAAACTGTGGAATGCTGTTAGCATTGAGTGGTTTCAATGCGGCGTTGAGTGGTCTCAATGCCACTCAACGCTTTTGACTTAGAAATAGTGGAATGTTGTTGGCATTGAGTGGCGTCAACACGGCATTGAGTGGTCTCAATGCCACTCAACGCTTTTGACTTAGAAACTATGGAATGTTATTTGCGTTGAGCGGTGTCAATGTGGCGTTGAGTAGTCTCAATGCCACTTAATGCTTTTTAATTAAAAACTGTGGAATGCTGTTTTCGTTGAGTGGTGTCAACGCGGCGTTGAGTGGTCTCAATGCTTTTGGCTTAGAAACTGAGGAATGCTGATGGATTTGAGTGGAGTCAACACGACATTGAGTGGTCTCGACACCACTCAACGCTTTTGGACTTAGAGTATTTTCGGTCTGGTTCACCTGTATGACTGAATCGGGTTTTTGGGATATGTGTTGATGACACGTTTGAACCCGATCTTGAGAGAGGAAGTTGTCTACCTAAATCACCTAGAGGGGGGTGAATAGGTGAGATGTGCGTCTATTTGCGGAATAAAAAATTAAAGAACTAGCACAGCACAATACCAAGCAATCACAGACGACAAAAGATTTATAGTGGTTCCCCAACCTTGGGTACGTCCACTTTCCTCACCAATCTAGTAAACCACTAGACTTGGCTACTCCACTATCTCGGATCAAAACGATCCTACACCTCGGAACAACGTTCCTACAAAACTCGATCCCAAAATGGATCTACACTCGGAAGATTAAAACTTCCTACAAATCTCGGAGAGAATTTCTCCTACAATAAAGATGTTTGAAATATAACTCAATTAATACAAACAGAGAATTCTCAGATCTGAATAGATCGGCCTTGATCTTCCTCTTAGTTCGATGTGGCTTTTTCAGAAAGATCGAAGAAGAACACGGCAACCCTAGATCTGAAATCTTCTTTGACTTCTCCCGATCGGATGTAGAAGATGATGAGAAGCAAGACTTTGATCACGATCAGAAGAGGAAAACTTAGATCTGAATCAGAAATCAGAAACTCAGCACGAGCACGATGAAGATCAACGGCGGCGGCGGCGGCTTCAGTGATTCAGACTTTTCCGAGAGGTAACAGTGTCGACGGACGGCGGCTTGTAGATCTCGAAAAACTTATATTCTCTGATAATTCCTTTTCTTTTTCTTATGTTAGGTTAGGTCTAATCACGTATCCCTTTTATAGGAGACTGATAACGGTCATAATCGTAATTAACGATGATACGTGGACCAATCAGAGAAGAGGAATTCAAAAATTACTTTGGAATTCTGGTCTTAGCGATTTTCAGAGAAAACAGAGTCATATACACGAGAGGAAATGATATACTCGAGTATATGTCTATCTGCTACTCGAGTAACTAGAAGTGAAGCATACTCGAGTGAATGAGTTTCAACATACTCGAGTATCTGGGTTCAACTACTCGAGTGACAGAAAAGATCTACTCGAGTATAAAGAAGTTGGTTACTCGAGTATATCTACTTAGAGGAATTTTCAGGATAAAAGGATGGAGTTACTCGAGTATATAGCAAGGAGGTACTCGAGTACTTGGAAGACAGTATACTCGAGTATAACAGAGGGAGTCAACTACTCGAGTATCTGAGCTATTACTCGAGTGAAGAGAGTCTACTCGAGTATATAGACTTGGAGAAATTCCTTTATACTTCCAGTCCAGGCTTACTCGAGTGTAAATAAAGCATCTACTCGAGGACTACTCGAGTAAGAGAGTTAACCTACTCGAGTATCAAGTAACCTACTCGAGTATACCAAAGGAGTACTCGAGTATGTATACTTAGAATATTTTCCAGATAAAAACAGAATCCTTTACTCGAGTATATAAATTAGACCTACTCGAGTAACAGACCATTTACTCGAGTATATATAAATTTACTCACTCGAGTATATGAAGATCTACTCGAGTATACACTTATATACTTGAGTAAAAGGGATTTTTCTCGAGTATTCTTAAGTCAACTACTCGAGTACTAAGTCACCTACTCGAGTATATGGAGTATATTACTCGAGTATGTGGACTTAGTAGAATTCTTGGAATTAGGTCTTCTATCCTTCTTTGTCCATGAGTCCAAGTGCATCTAGATGAAGTGTATCCCAATAGAGAGACTATACATGAGTCAACACCTTGGATCACACAATGAGGGATTACATTGTATGGTCCTGTGTTTGATGACCCACTATAGACTGACATTGGTCTACACTTGGCAATAGAGTCCTGCGCACAAGTAACTTAAACACAATATCAAATACAACTTAATTCATCTTAGTTCCGGGTCTGACTTCCCACAAATCTGAGGTATTGTGGAGACAAATCCCAACAATCTCCCCCTATTTGTAGAAGTCAGCACTCTCTTCACTAAGGTGAATTACTTAAAGTAAAGTAGAACAAGGATAGTATAAATGACAAAGTATAAAGCATTGAAAAATACTGAGCAAGAAAACAAACAAACTAAGATAGACATAATCAGAATTATATATAATCTAGAAATGTTTTTGAAACAGAATATCAATTTCCACAAGATCATCTTTCAGGGATGGGCATCCCTATTCTGTTTTTCTCTCACTTGATGCTGCCTCTCAAAGTATGAGAAAGGTTTTGGAAAGTATGTCTTTGGCCTAGGAGGAGCCTTCGGGTTGTTGAATCCCCATTGCTTGTCATGGAGTCTGATCTTTATCTGTGAATTCTCATAGGCTTTCCATTCTGAGTAACCGTAGTACTGATCTTTGTGTTCTCCATGGTCAACAACCAACCTCAGAGTATCAAAAATAAGAGATTTGGAGAATGGGCTCCAAATTTCTGCATGAACTACATCTGGTTTGGCTCCAGGTCTGGCTTCAGGAACGGGAGCAGGCTCTCTTCTCGGGGCTGACCGGCTAGCAGAAGCGTCGTCACCATACTTTCTTTTCTTACTAGGACCACCCTGATCAGATGGTTTTCTGGAGGAGGCACCATGATCAGTGTGTCCTTTAGAGCTACCTGGCATATCATCTGTCCAAACATCAGCATAGGAGAGAGGAGGGTCTGACATGTCCCCAGCAGGTCTGGGAGAGAATGTAGGCCCCGTCTCTGGAGGATAGATCTGAGCATCTGATGGAGGAGCTTCTGCAAGAGGGTTCAGGCCTTGGGGGATCACAGTAGGGTCCAATTGGAAATCTGGGAAGTTCTAATTATGTACCCATACTGCTGTATCATATATATAAAACTTTACCGACTGAATCTGAGCCAGAGTGTCAGCTTTGATTTCTTTTAACTTGACGTCCAGGGCAGCTTCAGACTTTTCAGCAAACTGGGCGGAGAGTTTTTCAACTTGTTCTTTTACTATTTTCTCCCCCTTGCTGATATCTACATTTAACTGAGCAATAGCCTTGTCTCTGAAGGTTCCAACTTCATTACATACCTTGATTACATTGGTTTCTGCATTCTTGTCGGCTTGGATCTGATTATTAGCAACTGTTACAGCCTGATCTCTGAGTTCACCGATACTGGTGATAGTATGGTCTAAAGCTTTTCCACCAATCCAAAATAGTTTACGGAGCTCATCTGTATTTGCTTGAATCTCGGCAAAGCCTCTACTCATCTCTGTTTCCAGAGTAGAGACCTTGCCCTGGACAGTTTTGAGAGAGTCATCAAAATATCTTCTCTGTTCTGTGAGCATGAGCTCAATCTTGTTGAGAATGTCAGAAGAGGAGGAAGAGGAGGGAGCAGAGGGTATTACAACAGCAGGAGCAGGAGAAATCCATGGAGGAATCTCTTTAATGACGACAGAGCTTACAACTCTCTTTGTTGTGGGGAAATCCACTGAGTCTTCTGCATCAATGAAGGAGGGGAGAGAGAAGTCCAGGTTCCTCAGAGGTGGTTCTACATGTTCCGGAGACATGTCCTCGTCACTGGAGAATTGGATTTCTTCATGCAGCTCTTCATCTTCAACTGGGGAGTGAGCAGGGGATTGAGAGGGAACTCTTTCTGGAGATAGAGGTACTTGATCTTCTTGGATGAGAGGTTCATATGATCTCAGTTCCTCAATCAACTTAGCTATATCTTCTTCAGTGGACAGGAGGTCCTCTTGAATCTGAACATCTGAGCTGATCTCTGCTGGTGGAGGAGACTGAACTGCAGGAGAGGGGATTGGATCTCTGAACTGAAGGGACTGGACTGGTGAATCTGCATGCTGTGGATGAGGGCTAGCTGAGGCAAGCTCCCCCTCAACTACTGCACCCGAGGTGTCAGCAGTTTGATGAAGAGGAGGAGATGGGGTCCTGTCAGCCGGGGCATTGAGGCCTATTTGCTCGGCAGAGGCCTTGGATGCTTGAGCATTATTCTGCAGCTTAAGCTCCCAACGATGAATTGATGAGATGGACAGTTTCTTCATATGGTGGAGAGGAGTTCCTTTAGCAAAGCTGAACACCTCGGAGTCGATCTCCCGGAGAATGAGGGAGATGATCCTTGCATAATTTGGACTTTTGATGCTTTCCCGAATTTTATCCAATATCATCATGCCGAACTGAAACTTCTTCCTGCAGACTATGGCTTGCATAATGTCGAATAAATTTTGGGATATATCTCTTATGGAATATGTCTTGCACCACAGGACTTTGGCGATGACATCAACTAGGAACTTGCCTTCTGAATTGAACAATGACCGATTCAAGGTTTCACCTCCACCTTCAGGATCTCGACCACAGAATAGGGAAGTACGGTCGGCATCTTCCTTTTCTAGGTCGTCTTCTTCGTCAACCACGGGCATCCGAAGCAGAGTGGCGACCGAAGTTTTATCCAACCGAATCTCAAGTCCTTTTACCTTTGATTTCAGAATTGTGCCATTACGTCTAACCTTCAGATTTCTGTAAAATTCTTCAACATCAGGAAACAGGAGACGGCAGGGTTCTTGAAGAACGAAGGACAATCCGGTGGTGTCCAAGAGAATCAGTAAATTTTTGAAGTCATCCGAAAGATCTGCAATACCATCTGTCACGAGTTCGGAGCCGATTCCAATCTTTGATGGAGGAGCCATCGTCCAGAGGAGGCGAGCAGCGATGATCGGGAAGAAGGAGTTCGTCTGCTCTGGAATTCGAAACACCGGCTCCACCGAGAGATTGAAATGTGGAAAAAGATTTTCTGTTTTCTTTCTATTTATATATAACCCTAATTAGGTTTAGAGAGAGATTAAAAAAAATTTAAATCATACCTGAAGGGGCGCCAACAGTCTCGGTGTGCGAAAAGAGAAAAATAGAATTTTCAAAGTGCAGGAAATCCATATACTCGAGTATATGTCGGCATACACGAGTAAGTGGAAATTGGACATACACGAGTGACTATCGACCTACTCGAGTGAGGTAAGAACATACTCGAGTGGATTTGGACATACACGAGTAAGTGGTAATATACTTGAGTGTCCAAGTACTCGTGTAGATGATCTTAAGTACTCGAGTATGTACTTGAAGTACTCGAGTATATTTCGAAGTACTCGAGTATATCAAGTGATGTACTCGAGTATATGTCCTTTGAAAAAATATTTTTCTTAAAAATTTTTTACCACCACCGAGTTCTTCACTTTTGATCCTATGGATGAGTCCATCATCACTATTCGTCTTTGTTGAGCATCCCAAGTTCCGTTTTGAAGAGCGAGAACTTGGTCTCGTCCAGCGATTTTGTGAAAATGTCTGCAACTTGTCTGTCTGTGGAGACATATTGTAGATCTATGTCCCCATTCTCCACATGCTCTCGGATGAAGTGATATCGAAGCTCGATGTGCTTTGTCCAGCTGTGGGAGACTGGGTTGTTGGCGATCGCGATTGCACTGGACGAGTCGCAAAACAGGGGAATGTTCTGGAACTTCATGTTGTAATCGTCAAACTGATGCTTAATCCATAGAAGCTGTGCACAACAGCTGCCTGCAGAGATATACTCTGATTCAGCCGTTGAGATGGCTACACAGTTCTGCTTCTTGCTACTCCAGGAGATAAGTCTCCTTCCGAGGAATTGGCATGTCCCGGAAGTGCTTTTCCTGTCGTCTTTGCTACCTGCAAAATCAGCATCTGAAAAACCAATTAGTTCACTATCATTACTTCTTGGGTACTATAAGCCAAGATTTGGTGTGCCCTTAAGGTATCTTAAAATCCGCTTTATAGCGGCGTAATGAGATTCTTTAGAGTTCACTTGAAATCTAGCGCATACGCATGTTGAGAACATTATATCCGGTCTACTGGCGGTTAGGTAAAGCAAGGACCCAATTATGCTTCTGTACTTAGTTTCATCAAAAGGTTTCCCTTTCTCATCCTTGTCCAGAGATATAGCTGAGGCCATTGGAGTCCTCATAGAGGTTGCATTCTCCATTCCGAATTTCTTAAGTAGCTCTTTGGTGAACTTCGTCTGTGAGATGAAAATCCCATCTTCAGATTGTTTCACCTGAAGCCCTAAGAAATACTTCAGCTCTCCCATACTGCTCATTTCAAACTTCCCTTGCATAAGTTTAGAAAACTTCTTGCATAGGTTGTTATCCGTAGAGCCAAAAATAATGTCGTCGACATAGATCTGTACTAGCAAAATCTTGCCTTTTATTTCCCTAATAAATAATGTCTTGTCTATCTTTCCTCTTGTGAACTTGTTCTCAAGAAGGAAGCTAGACAGTGTCTCATACCAAGCTCGAGGAGCTTGTTTAAGACCATATAGTGCTTTCTGTAATAAATATACATAATTAGGATGGGTTGAATCAACAAAACCTGGCGGTTGCTCTACGTACACTTCTTCCTTTATGTCACCATTCAGGAAGGCAGACTTTACGTCCATCTGATAGACGGTAAAGCCCTTAAGTGCAGCATACGCAAAGAATAACCTGATAGCCTCCAGTCTTGCTACTGGAGCATATGTCTGATCGAAGTCGATTCCCTCTTCTTGACGGTAGCCCTTTGCAACGAGTCTGGCTTTGTTCTTTATGATTGTTCCATCTTCATCCATCTTGTTTCGATAGACCCATTTTGTCCCAATGACATTTTTGCTCTTGGGTCTAGGAACAAGTGTCCAAACATTGCAGCGTTTGAACTGATTCAATTCTTCTTTCATGGCTGGAATCCAGGATGCATCCGAGTTGGCTTCCTCGAACTTCTTTGGTTCAACCTGTGAGAGAAAGCTCAAGTATAAATTCTCATTAGTTGTACCTCTCCGAGTTCTGACACCATCCCGGGGATCTCCTATGATTTGGTCCACGGGATGATCCTTCAGATGTCTGAGCTCTAGAGTTCTTGCATCTGGATTGTCTTCAATCACTGGAGTGATTTCACCATTTGGAGTGATTTCATCATCTGGATCATCTACCTCTCCAATAGGGGTTGGGGTGGTGATATTTATGAATTTATCACCTCCATCTTCAATAGGTTCATCCAAGCTTGTCTCTTTTAACTTTGTACCTACAGCTTCAATGAACACACTAGAGGAGTTGCTTTGCAGCAAGCTCGTCTCATCAAATACAACATGTATAGATTCTTCTACAACCAGAGTTTTTCTATTAAATATTTTATATGCCTTACTATGGCTACTATACCCTACAAAAATACCTTCAAAGCTTTTCTCACTGAACTTGGTAGTGTGATACTTGCCGTTGTTAAGTACGAAGTACTTACAGCCAAAGATTCTAAAATAGGAAATGGTCGGTTTCCTGCCTTTTAAAAGTTCGTACGGTGTCTTATCGTGGTCTTTGTTTATGAGCGCTCTATTTTGCACGTGGCATGCAGTGTTGACGGCTTCAGCCCAGAAGTATTCCGGAAGTGAGGCATCACTTAACATGGTTCTGCAGGCCTCTATGAGGGTTCTGTTCCTTCTCTCAGCCACTCCATTTTGTTGTGGAGTGCGAGGAGAGGAAAACTCATGAAAGATACCTAAGCTTTCACAAAATTCTATCATGGCCCCAGATTTGAATTCTGTTCCATTGTCACTTCTGATTTTGACTACTGAATAGTTATATTCATTCTGGATTTGCCTAACAAAATTAGTAAAGATATTGAATGTATCTGACTTGTGTTTCAGAAAGAATACCCATGCAAATCGTGAGTAATCATCAACAATAACCAACGTATAACCCTTACCTCCCAAACTTCTAACTTGCAGTGGACCGAACAAGTCCATGTGCAGTAGATGTAAATATCTATTAGAATCTTTGCCTATAATGCTTTTAAAATTACTCCTTGTTTGCTTGCCTTTTACGCATGCAGGACAAGGTCTTTCCTTAACGCACTTGACATTCGGGGCATCACGTACTAGGTTTTTAGAGAATAATTTATTGATAGTTTTGAAATTAATATGTGCTAATCTCTTGTGTCATTGGTCACCAAGAGATGCACTATCTTTTGCTAAAAAGCATACTGGTGTAGATGAATCGATACAAATGAAATTTAAGCAAAATATGTTTCTGCTTCGAGTACCTGATAAAATTGTTTCCTTATTGGTAACGGATTTTATCAGGCACTTATCAGCATGGAATTCTACTATGTATCCTTTGTCGCATAGTTGGCTTATGCTTATGAGATTGTGTTCCAATCCTTCAACATAAGCTACATCCGAAAAGGATACATTACCGTTAGTAATCATACCGTAGCCTTTAGTGATTCCACGGTCTGAACCTCCAAAGATGACCTTTGGTCCGTTCAATACTGGTGAGTAATTTTGAAGTAGGCTTCTAGTCCCGGTCATATGCCGAGAGCATCCACTGTCCAAGTACCAGATTGGCATTTTAGTGGTCTTTGGACATACCTGCAATCATAATCACTTAGCCTTAGGAACCCAAACGAGTTTGGGTCCTTGGTCTCGAGTTAGAATACTCCCCCTACGAGGATTAGCCTCATGAGTGGTCATTCTCATGTTGCTAACTTGAGGAGTTGCAGCATATTTGGGATTGAACCAGCAATCGATGGCAAAGTGACCAACTCTACCACAGCACCAACAGTCAAATTTATTGTATCTTTGCCTCATCTTCTCCTGCTTGACTACCTTGAGAGGATGTCTAACAGGGGCAGCATTTTTAGATGTAGAAGCTTCATGATGATGGCACGTGCATGGAGTCTTCTCCATCTTCGGCTTTTCTACAACAACTTTCACTTTGGGTGCCTTCTTAATATTATGACCATGAACATAAGGTCCATAGCTCTGAAGTTGAATCTCCTCATAAGGTTCCTTGAAAACGCTCTCACCAAAGTTGCGAAGGCGAGTCCAACCTTGGTATCTTGTCTTAGGCTTCTCAGGGATAGGCCTATTAAAGTGACCATAGGTGGATTCGTAGTCAAGATCGTTCGTAGGAAAGATGACTTTCTTGAACGCGACTGGCTCCAAGGGAGCTTTCCCTTTCTCTTCGGCAGAGGCCTTCTTGGCCGCCTTATTTCTCCTCTTGGCCTTGTTTCTCCTAGAAGATTTACTAGGAGCTCCTTTGTGGCCTAGACCGGCACCACTTGCCTTAGCTGAGAATTCAGCAATCATAGGGAGTACAGTCTTAGGCTTCGAGAAGCTTTCTACAAGCTTCTTCTCAGCCAAGAGTTGTTCTTCCAATTCCTTGATGATTTTCTCTTTAAGGTCAAGGTGTCCGAGAGACTTGTTGTATTCTTCGATAGATTTATCGAAGTCTTCCTTGAGAGAGTCAGTCTTAGAGACTTCTTCTCTAAGGTTGCTCTCTGAAGCTTTTAGAGATTTTATCTCCTTAGCTTGAGTTTTCACGACTTGGCGACATTTGTCGTAAGCCTTGAGTAACTCCTGATATTGCATCATGAGTTCTGATTCATCCTCAGAGGGATAGCCCTCTTGTTCATTGTCATCATCAGAGTCAGAAAGAGGGGTGTGAGATTTTACCTCCCCAGTGAACTGGGGGTCTTGTTCATCGTCCGTTAGAGCCATTAGCCCAAAGTAAGCTTCTTCCTCTCCGGCACTCGACTCGGATGAGTCAGAGTCACTGAGAGTTTTGCTCTTCTTAGCTAACAAACTCTTTTCTGTCCTCTTCCTATTGTAGGACTTCCTGTCTTCTTTCTTGCCGCCCTCTTTCTTCTTATGGGGGCAATCCGCAATGACGTGACCTGGCTTGTTACAGCAATAACAAACAATATCAGTGGAATAATGTTTATTCGGTTTCGAGCCATACCTGTCGTGGCTGCTCGAGCTCTTTTTATGACGATCACCATCATTGCGTGATCTTCTATATAATGCATCCTTGCCTTTCCATTGCTTCTTTTTGTTCAAGAATTTCTTGAACTGCCTTGAGAGTAGAGAGAACTCTCCATCAGATAGCTCCGAGCCAGAAGAGCTTGGTTCAGACGAATCTTCATCATCAGCTTCAGGAGCTGGGGCAGGAGAGCTAGCCTTAATCTTCCTTGAGCTATCTGCCTTCAGAGCAACAGACTTCTCTTTGGATCCGGACCTGCTCATCTCTTCTTCAGCTTTTCTAGAATTGATTTGAAGCTCATAGGACATTAGCTTTCCGAACAGATTTTGCGGGTCCGTCTCGGCTAACCTTCCGAACTCCCGAATGGCGCATACCTTGTTATCCCATTCCTTGGTTAGGGATCTTAGGAATTTGTCATTCAGTTCTCCGTTGGTGAAGACTCGGCCATAAACTCTTAGGCCGTTCACTATCTTGAAAAAGTTCTCGAACGTGTCAGCTATGGCTTCCTTGTGACCTTGCCGGAAGGCTTCATACTTTTGATTTATAAGGGATCTCCGATCATCCCTCACTTCTTCAGTACCTTCCATCAGAGTCACCAGGGATTGCCACATCTCCTTGGCAGATTTGCAATGGATGAGATTCTGCAGCATTGAGTCATCGACTGCACTTGCTATTATATTTTTGGCTTTCTTATCGAGGGAGACAAGTGCAATCTCGTCTTTATCCAAGTCCATCAGCTTCTTAGGAACTTGTTTGGATGAGTCTATAGTAGAGGCAACCATAGGAACATGCGGACCTTCTTCAACAATCATGAAGATCCGAGGATCCACAGCTTCCATGAAGAACCTAACTCTTTCCTTCCACATAAGAAAATTATTCTTGGTGCAAATGGGAAGCTTGGCAAAATCTTTAGTCTTACTCATGCTTGATATTTCTCAAAAGACAACTCGGGTGGGATCAGATCAAGGTGTTAACCTCTTAACGATCAACCTCCCCCTCTGATACCAATTGAGAGAGGAAGTTGTCTACCTAAATCACCTAGAGGGGGGTGAATAGGTGAGATGTGCGTCTATTTGCGGAATAACAAATTAAAGAACTAGCACAGCACAATACCAAGCAATCACAGACGACAAAAGATTTATAGTGGTTCCCCAACCTTGGGTACGTCCACTTTCCTCACCAATCTAGTAAACCACTAGACTTGGCTACTCCACTATCTCGGATCAAAACGATCCTACACCTCGGAACAACGTTCCTACAAAACTCGATCCCAAAATGGATCTACACTCGGAAGATTAAAACTTCCTACAAATCTCGGAGAGAATTTCTCCTACAATAAAGATGTTTGAAATATAACTCAATTAATACAAACAGAGAATTCTCAGATCTGAATAGATCGGCCTTGATCTTCCTCTTAGTTCGATGTGGCTTTTTCAGAAAGATCGAAGAAGAACACGACAACCCTAGATCTGAAATCTTCTTTGACTTCTACCGATCGGATGTAGAAGATGATGAGAAGCAAGACTTTGATCACGATCAGAAGAGGAAAACTTAGATCTGAATCAGAAATCAGAAACTCAGCACGAGCACGATGAAGATCAATGGTGGCGGCGGCGGCTTCAGTGATTCAGACTTTTCCGAGAGGTAACAGTGTCGACGGACGGCGGCTTGTAGATCTCGAAAAACTTATATTCTCTGATAATTCCTTTTCTTTTTCTTATGTTAGGTTAGGTCTAATCACGTATCCCTTTTATAGGAGACTGATAACGGTCATAATCGTAATTAACGATGATACGTGGACCAATCAGAGAAGAGGAATTCAAAAATTACTTTGGAATTCTGGTCTTAGCGATTTTCAGAGAAAACAGAGTCATATACACGAGAGGAAATGATATACACGAGTATATGTCTATCTGCTACTCGAGTAACTAGAAGTGAAGCATACTCGAGTGAATGAGTTTCAACATACTCGAGTATCTGGGTTCAACTACTCGAGTGACAGAAAAGATCTACTCGAGTATAAAGAAGTTGGTTACTCGAGTATATCTACTTAGAGGAATTTTCAGGATAAAAGGATGGAGTTACTCGAGTATATAGCAAGGAGGTACTCGAGTACTTGGAAGACATTATACTCGAGTATAACAGAGGGAGTCAACTACTCGAGTATCTGAGCTATTACTCGAGTGAAGAGAGTCTACTCGAGTATATAGACTTAGAGAAATTCCTTTATACTTCCAGTCCAGGCTTACTCGAGTGTAAATAAAGCATCTACTCGAGGACTACTCGAGTAAGAGAGTTAACCTACTCGAGTATCAAGTAACCTACTCGAGTATACCAAAGGAGTACTCGAGTATGTATACTTAGAATATTTTCCAGATAAAAACAGAATCCTTTACTCGAGTATATAACTTAGACCTACTCGAGTAACAGACCATTTACTCGAGTATATATAAATTTACTCACTCGAGTATATGAAGATCTACTCGAGTATACACTTATATACTTGAGTAAAAGGGATTTTTCTCGAGTATGCTTAAGTCAACTACTCGAGTACTAAGTCACCTACTCGAATATATGGAGTATATTACTCGAGTATATGGACTTAGTAGAATTCTTGGAATTAGGTCTTCTATCCTTCTTTGTCCATGAGTCCAAGTGCATCTAGATGAAGTGTATCCCAATAGAGAGACTATACGTGAGTCAACACCTTGGATCACACAATGAGGGATTACATTGTATGGTCCTGTGTTTGATGACCCACTATAGACTGACATTGGTCTACACTTGGCAATAGAGTCCTGCGCACAAGTAACTTAAACACAATATCAAATACAACTTAATTCATCTTAGTTCCGGGTCTGACTTCCCACAAATCTGAGGTATTGTGGAGACAAATCCCAACAGATCTCTTCAACAACCAAATTAATACATTGATCTTCTCAAGAAGACTTATTTAAAGAAATTATTTGCTATCCAATACTAAGGTGACACGTGGAAAAGCAACTCAAACTAATTGGCAGTCCAACATTAGGCTAACACGTGGCAAACAACTTAAGCCCTAATTCTTCTTATAAAAAGGAAGAGACAAGAAACACTAGCCGTCACTCCCACTCCTTACCAAGGCTGCCATGCTCACCACTGTCATACCCGCCGCCAAGCTCGCATCTAGGTCCATTTCTCCTCCCCTCCCTCTATACTAGTCTTATAGATCCACTAGGCGAGATATCAGGCTAAATTGAGCTCGATGCCATGTGAGAAAGAGGCAGAAATATGAGCTTTTCTTCTTACTCGGGTTTGCCGGAGGAGCCGCCTCCGGCGGGCATATCGCCGGAAAATGCCAGTCGCCACCTCAACGGAGGTGGCAGTGATAATTGCCGGCGGTGGTAGTGGCCTAGTGACTGGGAAATAAGTTTTGAAGTTGGTATAGGAGGGGTTAATCTGGATCGTCGGCTGGAGAAGGAAGATGCATGGATGCCGTCGATTTAAATCTTATAAACTATAGCATAGTATTATTATTGTGTGTATTTCTGTCACATGTTAAATAGCCAATTGCATGATAATTTTAGGCCTTATAGAGGCATTTTCAGAGGAAACTTTCAACATAGAAAATGTAGCCCTAGGTCCTACCTTTGTTTTGACACCCTAAACATGCAATTTGAAGCATTATAGCTTCTTATAGGGTCATTCTCCTAGGTATGCTCCTATACTAGGGCAGAACTTCAAATGGATGCCTAGGCTAATCCATAAGTCCACATGCAGTGAAATTTAGGTCAAGCATGTGTGTATACCATACATAGACTATGTCCAAAATGAGAATTTTTGGAGGACATTTTCCTATATTTTTAGTCAAAATTCGATTTATTAAATAATTATAATCAAAGGAGTTTTACAACTCCAAATTCCCTCAAATTTGGGTGGCATGGCTCTAGTGTCATCAAATAATCATGGTAAAAGTTCAAGACCATTTGGACCTCTGCATGTTGGGGAAATCTCATATACGTGGTGGAGGTAGATTTGTAAATCGAGTGTCAGTTGTAAAAATCGGAAAATGAAAAATTGTCCCATTAGGCCCAATGCATGTCCATTGGATTTTAGATAGAGGCTCATAGGGATGAAATACACCTCCCATAGAAATATTGGGATTTTTGGGATCAAAAATCTCAATAAATTGAATTATTGGAAAATTAGCTCATTTAAAATTAAAAATGAGAAATAAGGCTAATGACCTTAGAAAATTTCAAAGTTTTATTTCAAGCCCTAATAGGACATTTCACATATCTAGAAAAAGTTAAGAGCTTGTTTGAAAATTATATCTTATGTATTTAGTATATTTATAATTTTACCCTTATGGGATTTAAATTAAAAGTAGGGGTAATAATGTTTGGAAAATTATGGAAAATGTATAGACTCTTATTTATATGATATAAACCCCTATGAATTTATCTAAGAATATTTGGATGATTAATTATGCTGAAAACCTCAGTAGTGGCATTTTTGTAATAATGTTCATATGTAATTATTTTAGGTCAAATCATTGGCTAGGAGTATTAAATTCTGTTTTGGATACTATTATGACAATGTTAATCACCAGTAATTTTCTATGAATTTATAGTTGAATATTTTAGGTACTTCATTTGTAAAATGGAATAATTGTGATTATAATCATAAATAGAAAATGAATGGTAAATAAGGTGGGAAAATTATCATCTTTGGTGAACAGCCATTTTTAACCTAGATGAACTCTAGATAAATTATCTAGACATAATGGACTATTGGATATAGTAGTTCATGTTCAAAGTGACCATGGTCACCTAATTAAATGATATAATTTATGGTCCTAAATACTTAGAAAAATGATGAAATTATAAATTGTCAACTTCATACACATAACAAACTCATGATAAATATTTAGGGGTCTTTGGCCAAAGGAATTGGAAGTCATCTCATACGGGTTAAAATTAAATCATGGGCTGCGCTTAGTAAAAAGTGACGTGTAACACTATGACCCACAATGATAGGTGGTTGGATTGAGAGATGTATTGGAAAGTTGAAACCCTGCTTGGTGGCAGGAGTATGTCACTACATAGTAACGAGTGATAGAGTGCAAGTTATAAGGAGAACAACAATAACGAAGCCCAGCGAAAGATCGTCACTCTCCCAATCAGTACCTTAAGTCATTAGGTTTACTCAGGAGTAATAACGAGATTGGGGTATTAATAATGGGTAGACATTAATATAAGTAAGTGTCCTTGAGAAAGAGAGCTTTGAACTTCAGCCCATCGTAGTTCCTAGTGCCCACGAGAGCCCTTCACCGGGCAAGCCCTGGGCAGTCCAAGGATTAACCCTAAATTGCTATGTATAATAAGAATTAGACAAGATTATTCTAATAGGTTAAGGGAAAAATGTGACAAACTCACCCGTATAGGGTTGCAGGGATTCAGGATGGGTTTAGTCCTGCGAGCTAGAGGCTCGGATGAGGATACAGGATGGGTTTAGTCCTGCGAGCTGGAGACTCGATTGTTTGGATACAGGACGGGTTTAGTCCCGCGAGCTGGAGGCTCGAATGTTTAAATATAGGACGAGTTTAGTCCTACAAGCTGGAGGCTCTGATGTTTGGATATAAGACGGGTTTAGTCTTGCGAGCTGGAGGCTCAGATGTTTGATACTAGGACAGGTTTAGTACTGCGAGCTGGAGGCTCGGGTGGTTACTTCAGGATGGGTTGGTCCTGCGAGCTTGAGTCTCGGGTTTCAAAATTACTTGCATGTGCATAGAACATATTAGTGGCGGGTCATGCAGTACTGGCCAGTCGTCACACTGACGGTAGTACGGTGACTCAGGTGAGGTGTGAGGGTTTGAGGGGCCAATAGGTTGTTTATACTGTGGTCTATAGGACGATCCCCAAAAATGCACACCCAACCAAAAAGACTGGTGGACCTCAGACATGTACAAAGGCGTACGAAGGGTCTAGGCCTGGTAGTCTATATACTTTCCTAGAAAATGGAGATGCCCGCTCCACTGCTGCCGTAGCCACAATGGTGGTACCAGAGAGTTCAGCAAACTCCAAAAAGTGAGAACTAAAGGTCTGTGATCACAGATTCGTTTATTCGAGTTGCACTTGTATGAACCATAACCCGCATAACATAACATTGCATACATACGTAGATCTTACGCACTGCATATCCTTATCATATAAATTAGTATAGGCTCTTTTATATGATAAGTTATAATTCCTGAAACCTTAACTTATAAGTTTGTATGGACATTCATATAATTTAAGGTACTCCTGTGATGTTAGTGTAGCGGTAGATAGTTTACTTTCTGTTCAGTTTCTTTACTTTACTTACGACACTTCTTTTCAGTACTACTTACTACACTTCTTTTAGTGCTGCTTTACTTATATTACTTGTGCTATATATATAGAACTGCAAATGTAATGACATAATAGTTATAAATATATCCATGATAGAATAGATCCACCGTCACCTGCTTCCATTTTGATACTGCTTCGTTGTCCTCTTTCGTCCTCCCGCTCGGTGCCTATGAGTTGCGGGGGTGAGGTAAGGACAAAATGGCTTAGTCTTTTGACTAACAGTTGGTTGTAACTGTATCATTTTAGGAGCTCAAGGAGCTGGAGCACTAGTACGACCAGCAGGACGAGGTGGCAGTACTTGAGGAGCAAATACCACGTACTACTACCATAGCTCAGTGTTAGGTGATAACGAGTGTGCTTGTTTAGAGTTTGCTTCTGCATAGTGTTATTGTGTGAGAGCGAGATTTACTATTCATTTTTTGGCTTGTACGATCATAAGCCATTCTCTCTTTTTGTACTCATTATGGACTGTTGTACCTTTTCATTATATATATATGATGTTATTGATGTGACTTGTATACTTGCTAGCATCTTGTTGTACTTCTATTCTCAATTGGCCTACAGGCAAATGATCGTACTTGCTGGCAAGATCGGCGTCTTGCGCTGTCTACTAGCCCGTGTGTTAGTGTCACCGTAAGACGGTGGTTCTGGGCATAAGACCGGGTAACCTCCTTGATAAGGGGAGGGGTTTTACAAACTGGTATCACTTGAACAAACGATCATACGAGAAAGAAGTCCACAACACTGGGTCACCCCGCTTGGGCATTAGTTTGCGGACAAATTATGCAGCGGAAGCAATGGTGTGCCCATGTGTAAAAGTCATAGAAAATAGTCCATTTAAACAATGAGTTAGGACAACCCAATTAGTACACCACTTTAGTTTGACTTACCAAGAGGATTTTGAGTCATATCCTAGTCTAAAATCGACCTCGGATATAGATTAGTTAAGGTACGAGGATACACAAATTTACTAAGGGAAGAATTTAACGCAATAGTAACTACTTAAGGTTTAAACTCCGATGTCCCTACTCCACCTATCAAGTGACATTATCAGTTCTTGCCCAAGCTGATAGGACCGCCTCAAGGAGAATTGGTGTCTATAATCTATTAGTGGAATAGTAGGGTACTCGTAAACTTAAACCTCGTACCGATGACCTGATTACTTGGAGACAATCACCATGATAAATACCAAGGTCGAATAAGAATTCAAGTTTTAGAAGAAACCCATTTTTGGTTGGGTCACATGTTAACCTTGAGAAGATTGTCATAAATAGAAACCTTAAGGCTCTAAAGTAGGTAGCATATCAATAAGTCTCAAGGTGGAAATCCAAGTTTAAGATTGTTAGCTCTAAGGATTGAATGCCTATATAGGAGGAATGCACTATAATTATTAAAGAAATTTAGCCCATAATATATGGGGGTTTATCCTTTTGTTTATTTGGCTAAATTGATAACGACTTGGATTTCCCTAGATCTTGTTTAGAAAATGTTGAGTTGCAAACATATTGATTTTTAAGTCTTGATTTATGCAATTATTGCTCAAGTAAAGATGAGGTTTTGTGCATACATGGTTGGTATGATGATCAATCCTCCCTGAAGATTAGGATCCTTGAAGAATTATTTCATCTTAAGTAGCATAGATTCTTAATGTCAGTTGTGACCGCTATAAATTCATGGGCGAAATAGGAAAGTAGAGCATTTCAAGAATGATTATTCATCCTCCCTATCGCTCCAAAGCTATGCGTATAAGTAAATAAAGGGAGTAGTAAATTAATTCTTTGAGATAGGCATAAATGGTTGCCTAGTTTTATGTACATGCGACTCTTGAAATCAAGGGAGACGGTATAAGACTTCAGGAAATTTCCCAATTTTGAGTTTAATGAAGTAGGTAACTACTTAGTACACAGCCTAAGGAGCAATCATGCTTTCCTAAATACAAGGCACGGTGTAAGTCATTTGCGCATACACGTGGAATCGGTGCAAATTGCTTTCAAAAGACCGAAATTTGAGTTAGTAATGGTTATAGAAATAATTTACATGTAATTAAGGATGTGCCTTGTCTATCGCCTCAACAAAGCCTATACTTAGGTGCTCTAACACCCTAACCCAATTATGGTAATGTACGAATAATGATTATAATGTTTGTTAAAATTGATTAACAAACTCATATAAAGCACAAGGAAGAGCAACATGGAGTGTGAATTATAAATAAGGTTAAGTCGGATAGGGATTGGATAGGCGCAGAACTTGGCTATAGGTTCTCATGATCTTAAGACATCATGGGTCAAACGATATTGGTTATTAGTCAAAACACAGAGTTGCCAAGTCTAGTCGTCTGGGACCAATATATCACATCATGGAATCTGTGGTTTGGAATTAGGTTCCTGCAAGTCAGAACTTTTGCAATTTAGGGCATTTGAAGATGGTTTACGAATAGTGTGTTCTATCAAAGGATCAATCCCTATCAAATTTGAATGGTTTATTTACCCTTATACTTTGGGAGAGAGTTTAATGTATAATTATAAATCTTGATAAGATGACTCCTTGCGTTTAGAATATAATGGGATTTGGTGAATTAAACACAATGATGAAATATCATTATTATCCACGCTTACCTGATATAGCTAAGTCACGTGATCGTAAGTGTGAACTATAACCTTTGAATGACTCAATTAAGCAAAAAGTCATTATATTGGAAACATGAGAATTGAAATAAGTTATCGTTATGATACATAAGTTAAATTGCCAGGACATGACATTGGGAATGTAACGACTCAGCAAATTGAAATGGGGTGGATGATTAGTTAAAGTTGTACACATATATATGATCCCTTGATTATAATAGCGTCAGGAACCGGGACACGTATGTTGATAACATTATAATCATCGTTAGGAGGATTCTTGACTATGGTATATAGATTTTTACTATCAAAAGTGTATACTGTTAAATTACACGAGAATTAATGAGTGTTAATAAGATTCTCTTTATAATAAAGTCGACTTGTGACAGACCTCACCATTTTAAAAGGATATGCTTATAAATTTATGAATTGGACTTCATGTGAAAAGCGATTGGAAATCAAAATTTGTATGAATGTCAATATCAATAATAATCACTTGATGTGTGTTTAAAAGGTGAACACGCTATGAATTATTTATTATTTATTAAGTAGAGGTGTAAGTCATGAATTTGGAAGAAACAAAAATGATGATCCTTTTCATCACATCATAATCTTGGAAGTTTGTTAATTATTATGCGTAAAAGTGTTGGTCTCTTGAGTATGATAATTTTGGTGAGCATTGGTCGTAAGGGACTCAAAATATGATGCATGATTAAGGTTTATTTTAATGATGATATGTCGAAAAACTTGGAAATATGTCCACATAACTTTGATGGTGAGTATCCCGAAGTATGAGGAAAATATATTTGGAAGGAGAATGTTACCTTTGAAAATGTTTTACTATAACAACAACCGCGAGTCCTATATGGTAGGATGTGTCAGACACCACTATCTTGGGTTCAGGATGAGGACCCCAAGGCACTTGGATCAGATTATATTGAGGATATGGATGCTCAGATACGGCTGATCAGGGATCGGATACTGGAGGCGCAGAGTTGAAAGGCCAAGTATTACGATGCGAGGCATCGGAAGGTGGAGTTTCAGGTAGAAGATAGGGTATTCTTGAAGATACGTCCAATGCGTGGTATTTCCCGGGTGCGGTGGCACAATAAGCTCAGTCCTCGATTTATGGGACCATACTTGATCTTGGAGCGGATCGGTCCTTTGTCTTACCGGTTGGAGCTGCCGCCAGAGTTAGGGAACCTACATGACGTCTTCCACGTTTCCTCACTTCGGAGAGCACTACTTTGGCTAGAGCAGCACATCACCACTACAGCAGGCCCAGTGGCACCTGATAGATCAGTTTGTTTGGAGCCGGTCTGGATTGATGACACGACAATCAGAGTGTTGCGAAAGAAGAAGGTCCCCTTAGTCAAGGTGTTGTGTTCCAACCACAGATGGGAGGAGCAAACTTGGGTGTCGATAGATTTGATGCGTGAACGGTACATGAAGCTTTTCGCCACGGGTATAATTATGTTTGTGTTTCTTAAAAATCTTGCGCATAGAAACCTCGTAGATCCGAACTTGAATTTCGGGGAAGAAATTATTTTTTTTGTTTATTAGGATTTGTAACATCTCATTTCCTTTCAGACCCCTTAACTTAGATTAGGGTAGAACATGTGGTGAGTGAATAGGGTTAGGCTAGGTTTGACCCAAGGAGTTAGGGTGGATTCACGTAGGGCCCACTTTAGGGTTCAATCAAATTTAACTTAGAAAATATTCTTGAAACTGTAAGAGTTGAGTGGACTCGACGCAGCTTTGAGTGGTCTCAACGCCACTCAATGCAGCATTGAGTGGTCTTAATGCCCCTCAACACTCTTGACTTAGAGATATTCTGAATGCTGATGGCATTGAGTGGACTCGACGTGGCGTTGAGTGGTCCCATTGCCACTCAACGTTGTTGACTTAGAGGTATTCTAAATACTGTTGGTGTTGAGTGGTGTCAGCGTGGCATTGAGTGGTCTCAACACCACTCAATGCTTTTGACTTAGAAATAGTGGAATGTTATTGGCGTTGTGTGGTGTTAAGGCGTCGTTGAGTGGTCTCAACACCACTCAACGCTTTTGACTTAGAAACTATGGAATACTGTTGGCATTGAGTGGTGTCAACGCGGTGTTGAGTGGCCTCAACACCACTCAATGCTTTTGACTTAGAAACTATGCAATGTTGTTGGCGTTGAGTGGTGTCAACGCAGCGTTGAGTGGTCTCAATGCCACTCAATGCTTTTGACTTAGAAATTGTGGAATGTTGTTGACATTGAGTGGTGTCAACGCGGCGTTGAGTGGTCTCAACGCCACTCAATGCTTTTTTACTTAGAAACTATGGAATGTTGTTGGCGTTGAGTGGTGTCAACGCGGCATTGAGTGGGTTCAACGTGGCGTTGAGTGGTCTCAATGCCACTCAACTCTTTTGACTTAGAAACTGAGGAATATTGATGGCGTTGAGTGGAGTCAACACGGCAATGAGTGGTCTCGACACCACTCAATGCTTTTAGACTTAGAGTATTTTCGGTCTGGTTCACCTGTATAACTGAACCGGGTTTTTGGGATATGTGCTGATGGCATGTTTGAACCCGATCTCTTCAACAACCTATTTATTACATTGATCTTCTCAAGAAGACATATTTAAAGAATTGAATGGCGGTCTAATACTAAGGTGACACGTGGCAAAACAACTCAAACTAATTGGCGGTCAAACATTAGGCTGACATGTGGCAAACAATTTAAGCCCTAATTCTTCTTATAAAAAGGAAGAGACAAGAAACACTAGCCGTCATTCCCACTCCTTACCAAGGCCGCCATCATATTCATTGAGCCCAGAGGAGTGGAAAACGACTGCTGGAGCTAAGATTTTGCTGGAGAAACTAGAAATCGAGCTAAATCGCTGGAGCAAGGGTCGGTCATGGCTCACCACTACCATACCCACCGCCAAGCTCGCATTTAGGTCAGTTTCTCCTCCCCTCCCTCTGTGCTAGTGCACTAGATCCACTAGGAGAGATATCGGGCTAAATTGAGCTCGATTCCATGTGATAAAGAGGGAGAAATACGAGTTTTTCTTCTTGCTCGGGTTTGCCGGAGGAGCAGCCTTTGGCGGCCATATCGCCGGAAAACGCCAGTCGCCACCTCAACGGAGGTGGCGGTGATAATTTCCGGCGATGGCAGTGGCCCAATGGCCGAGAAATAAGGTTTGAAGTTGGTACAAGCGGGGTTAATCTGGATCGTTGGCTGGAGGAGGAAGATGCATGGATGCCGTCGATTTAAATCTTATAAACTATAACATAGTATTATTATTTTGTGTATTTCTGTCACATGTTAAACAGCCAATTGCATGATAATTTTAGGCTTGTAGAGGCATTTTTAGAGGAAACCTTCAACATATAAAATTTAGCCCTAGGTTTTACCTTTGTTTGAACACCCTAAACATGCAATTTAGAGCACTGTAGCTACTTGTAGGGTCATTCTCCTAGGACTGCTCCTATACTAGGGCAGAACTTCAAATGGATGCCTAGGCTAATCCATAAGTCCACATGCAGTGAAATTTAGGTCAAGCATGTGTGTATACCATACTTAGACCATTTTCAAAAATGAGAATATTTGGAGGATAGTTTCCTATATTTTTAGTCAAAATTTGATTTATTAAATAATTGTAATTTAGGGAGTTTTACAACTCAAAATACCCCCAAATTTAAGTGTTATGGCTCTAGTGTCATCATATGATCATGGTAAAAGTTTAAGATCATTTGGACCTCTACATGTTGGGGAAATATGACATACGTGATGGAGGTAGATTAGTAAATGGAGTGTCATTTGAAAAAATGGGAAAATGAGAAATTGGCCCATTAGGCCCAATGCATGTCCATGAGATTTTATACAGAGGCTCATATGGATGAAATACACCACTCATAGAAAGATTGGGATTTTTGAGATAAAAAATCCCATTAAATTTAATTATTGGTAAATTAGCTCATTTAGAATTAAAAATGAGAAATAGGGCTACTAACCTTTGAAAATTACAAAATTTTGTTTCAAGCCCTAATAATACATTTCACATCTCTAGAAAAAGTTATGAGCTTGTTTAAGAATTATATCTTGTGTATTTAGTATATTTACAATTTTACCCTTTTGGGATTTAAATTAAAGGTAGGGGTAATAATGTTTGAAAAATTATGGAAAAATGCATAGACTATTATTTCTATGATATAAACGCCTATGAATTTATCTAAGAATAATTGGATGATTAATTATGCTGAAAACCTTAGTAGTGACATTTTTGTAATAATGTTCACATATAATTATTTTAGGTCAAATTACTGGCTAGGAGTATGAAATTCTGTTTTGGGTACTATTATGACAATGTTAATCACCAGTAATTTTCTATGAATTTTTAGTTGAATATTTTAGGTACTTCATTTGGAAAATGGAATAATTGTGATTATAATAATAAATAGACAATTAATGGTAAATCAAGTGGAAAAATTAGCATCTTTGGTGAACATCCATTTTTAACCTAGATGAACTCAAAATAAATTATCAAGATATAATGGACCATTGGATATAGTAGTTCATGTTCAAAGTGACCTTGGTCACCTAATTAAATGATTTAATTTCTAAATACTTAGAAAAATGATGAAATTCTAAATGGTCAACGTCATACACTTGAGAAACCCATGATAAATATATAGGGGCCATTGTCCTAAGGAATTGGAAGTCATCTCATACGGGTTAGAATTAGATCATGGGCTGCGTCAGTCATCTAGACGGGTGCGGCCTGCCTCCCGCAGCTCGCCTGCCTCTTAGGCAAGTCCGGATTCCTGCAGCTTGCTCGCCCGTTTTGTGGATGTGGGCTGGGGAGATTGAGAGCCAAATCGCCAGTCATCTAGACGGGTGTGGCCCGCCTCCCGCAGCTCGCCTGCCTCTTAGGCGAGTCCGGATTCCTGCGACTCGCCTGCCTCCTATATGGAGGTGGGTCGGCTTCCCTGTCTTAATCACCCGCTTGGTAGATGCGGGTTAGCTCGCCCGCCTGCCTGGCAGATGTGGGCTAGCCGCCTCTGGGCTCGCCCGCCTTCCAAGCTAATGAAGTCTCGTTGGACCCACCCGGTGAACACTAGGTTGTACAATATAGCTTGGTAAAATAGGATCGAGATGCAATGTGACTTAGCTGATCGTTTTTGGGAGACAATAATATATATGCAGAATTTCAAGCATTAGTGGAAAAAGCTTGTCAAGGCGAAGGCGGTGCCTTAGAAGTAGTTAACAAAATCTTGAAGAAGATTGGAAGGGTGTGCATACAGCATTTTGGCAAGCTCCGTGAGAAGTTGATGTTTGAGGCTCACTTTACAAAGTACTCCATTCATCTAGGAAATATAAAGATGTATTTGGACTTGAAGAAAACCTTTTGGTGGTCTGGGATGAATCATGATGTAGTTTTGTATATAAGTCGATGACAGACCTGTTACTTAGTATAGGCTAAGTGATAAAGGTCGAGCGGGTTCTAGAACCACCTTTCTATTCCCGAGTGGAAATTCGATGATATCTCCATGGATTTTGTGCATGGTTTGCATCAGTCACAGCAGGGTAATGATGTCATTTGTGTGATTGTGGATCACATGACAAAAATGGTTCTCTTCATTCTGAATCAAAAGAAGGATATCTTGGAGAAGCTCGTGGAGCTTTATGTTCATAATATTTTATGGTTGCATGAGATTCTAAAGAGAATTATCAGCGATTGATATGGGTGGTTCACATCCCAAATATTGGAGGCAAGTGTAGAAGAGTCTAGACACAAAGCTTAAGTTCAGTCATGTGTTCCATCGATAGACTAATGGTCAAATAGAGAGGACGAATCTTACCTTGGAGGATATGTTGAGAATGTGTGCACTCAAATTTGGTAAGGGATGGGAAGACCACCATTTCATGGTGGAATTTGCCTAAAATAATCGTTTTCAGGCAAGCATCATGATGATGCCATACAAAGCATTGTATGGTATGCGGTGTCGAATGCTGATGACTTGGATAGAGGTGGGAGACATCAAACTACTAGGAAAAGAGGTAGTGGTGGATGTATGTGAGTTGGTGCAGTTGATCGAGGAGTGTGTGAAGATTGCTCAGGATCAGCAAGCAAAGAATTCCAATGCACGTTACAAAAATTTGGAGTTTGTAATGGGCGACCTGTTCTACTTGAAGATCAAACCGTTCAATGACATTTTGCGAATTTGGTGACTTAAGAAGTTGAGTCCAAGGTATTTGGGTCCATTCGAGATTATGGAGCGCTTAAGCAAAGCTGTATATCAGTTGACATTGTCCTCATTACTCATTGGATTGCATAATATTTTCTACGATCTATTTTATAGTCCAAGGTATTTGGGTCCATTCACTCAATGTTGAAACTTGAGGAAACCGGGGAGGTCTATTTTCTAGTCGTAGCAGTTTACTTGTCTACGTACTCTAGTTGTTTGGCTTAGCAAATAAAGTGTTGAAACTCGAGGATACTGGGCGGTCTATTATCTAGTCGCAGCGGTCTATTAGCTTCTACGGGTTAGCAGTTTGGCAAACCGTTGTTGTCGACCTGTGTCCTACTGAGCTGGCTTGGAGTTATGGCTTATTATATTACTGTACAGAGAGCAACCAATAGTTACAATCTATTGGCGACTTGGAGCTGCAATTTCGTGTCTACCCGCAGCTGTGGTAAGGTTCTTCCTACAGCAGCGGATTGGAGGTTGCCCGCAGCAGTGGTCTGGAGGTTATCTACAATAGCGGTCTGGTGGTTGTCCGCAACTATGGCCTGGGGACAACCTGTAGTAGCGTTCTCAGGACTTTCCTCTATTGAAGATCAGCGGCTTCCCAGGATATATATTCTCAATTGTATAGTCTGGCGATTTGACAAAGTCAAACCACATAGACCGCACGGCTTGTATTTAGTCCCACATCGCTTATTGTATTCTCTTATCTCCTCCATTTTCTATAGATAAGGGGGCATACCTTTGTATTATTCATCTTGTTGGAGCAATAAAATTTGCCTTTTATTTAGTTTTTTTACATAGTATCAAATCCATTTGATCCTTTGCTCCACTTTGCTCACGGTTTATTTTTATTATCACAAGTGGTCTCCCTGCCGCCCCGATCTACCTCCCTTGCTTGTCGCTCCTCTTGTGCCTTGTTCTCTCTTTGCGTAGCCCGTTGTGTTCGCACGGCCTATTCTGTTTGCATGGCCTTTTGTGTTTGTACGGCTTGTTCTGTTTGTGTGGCCTTTTGTGTTTGTGCTGCTTGTTCTGTTTGCGTGGCATGTTATGTTCGCATGGCCCGTTGTGCTCACGTGGCCTATTGTGTTCGTGCGGCCTGTTGTGTTCGCGTAGGTTGTTTTTTCTTTACCCGTATGGTTTCCTATTGCTTTCTATGGACACTCCAGCTCTCTCTTCTTCTTCTTCTTCTACTCTATCCGCTCCTCTTTCTCTTTCTGTGTCTTCTCTTACTACTTCTTCCGGTGCTGCACAATTAGCCACTATCGATAGGTGGCTTATTGATTCTGGTGCTACTAGTCATATGATCGGAAATTATCGTATTTTTTCTCGTTTGGACAAACATAACAGGTTCCATCCGGTTCTTATTACGGATGATTCTCCATCTCCTGTTTGTAGTTCTAGCACCGTATATGTCACACCTCTTTAGCTTGAGGACTCTCTTTATTTCCCGAATTTTCCTTGCAAACTTCTTTCTGTTACTTCTCTTTGTAAATAGTTGAATTGTGTGACTATTTTTACTATGTCCACTTGTTCTTTTAAGAATCCTCACTCCAAGGAGATGATTGCTTCTGGGACTGAAAACGACAGCTTGTTCTACCTTGATAATGCTTTAGACTTTTTTGTCTCTTCTCCAGTGGCAACTTTGCCTTGGGCATACTCCCCTCAGATTCTTTATCAGCTTCTGCCTAGTCTACCCCAGAGAGACTCTTCTCTTAATTGTGAGGCTTGTCAATTTGGCAAACACCGTCATTTTACTTTCTAACAAAGCACGAATGTAGTTCTTCTCGTCTTTTTGAACTTTTTTATTCAGATGTTTGGGGTCCTGCTCCTATCCAGACTATTGGAAGGGGTATTTTCTATTTTGTTACCTTTATTAATGACTTTTTTAGGTGTACATGGTTGTATTTGTAATGAGAACGTTCTGAACTTTTTTCCATTTTTATTGCATTCTACAATGAGATCTGTACTTAGTTTGATGACCCTATTAAGATACTTCATACTGATAATGCTAAGAAGTATCTAAGTCATCATTTTACATTATTTTGTATACATCATGGCATTGTACATCAAACTAGTTGTCCTTGCACCTCTCAATAGAATGGCAGTACTGAACGCAAGAACCAACATCTCCTAGATGTGGCTTGTAGCATTCTCACCCATATGCATGTTCCCTGGTCCTATTGGGGTCATGGTATTCTTCTTTCCTGTTTCCTCATCAACCGAGTTCCGTCTTCGATTCTCAACGACAAAACCCTATTCTCGATTCTGTATCCTGATGCGAATCCATTTCCTTTACCTCCTTGTGTCTTTGGATGCACTATGTTTGTCCACTCTCCTTCTTCTGTTCATGACAAACTCTTTCCTCGTTCTATAAAATGCATCTTTCTGGGCCATTGTCCGACACAAAAAGGCTATATGTGTTATGATCCAGTTCTCCAGAAACAGTATGTTTCCGCGGACGTGACTTTCTTTGAGGATGCTTCGTTCTTTTATCCTACATCTACTCTTTCACCATCTGATGATTCTTCTTCTTTTCCTATTATTTTGGCACCTCTTCCTGAGCCTGCCCTTCCTTCTTCTCCACCTGTTTCTAATTCTTCAGATGAGTCGATGCCGATAGCTCCTGGGCCAGCATTCTTTCCTCTAGATGGATCTGATATAGTAGACAAGTTCGATCTTAATCTTCTGATTGCTCTTTGGAAAGGTGTTCGAACTTGCACTCAACCTCCACTTTGGGATGTGGTTTCTTATGCGAGGATGTCTCCTTCTTGCAAAAGCTTTGCTCTCGCTCTCTCAATCAATGCTATTCCGGCCACATGTTAAGCAGCTCTTGCTATTCCGTATTGGAAAGACGCTATGAATGTGGAGATGAAAACTCTCAATGAATGGGGCACTTGGACTCTTTTTCCTACCCCTTCAAGGGCTGATGTGGTTGGGTGTCGCTGGGTCTTTGTTGTCAAGTTTTTTCCTGATGATACTATTGACCGTTACAAGGGTCAGCTTTTTGCTAAAGGTTTTACACAAACATATGGTGTGGATTTCTTTGATATGTTCTCTTCGGTTGATCAGATTACTACAATCTGTGTTCTCTTTTCTGTGGCCGTCAACAGGGACTGGGCGATGTCTCATTGGATATGAAGAATGTCTTTCTTTATGGTGATTTGCAAGAGACAGTCTATATGGAGCAACCTCCTGGGTATGTTGCTCAGGGGGAGTCTCAGGTGTGTAAATTGCGGAAGGCTATCTATGATCTTAAGCAAAGTCTAAGGGCCTTGTTTGAAAAGTTCAATGAAGTTATTTCGATTATTGGATTTGTTTGGAGTGATACGAATTACTCTTTTTTCATTCCCAAAACCTCGGCTGGTCTTGTTATTCTTGCAGTTTATGTGGATAACATTCTTCTTACATGAGATGATAAAAGGGGTATTGATATGACAAAGAAGCATCTTTTTCATCATCTTGTTACCAAAGATATTAGTTCTCCCAAATATTTTTTGGGGATTAAGATATCCTGAAAGCCTGGTTCAGTAGTTCTTTCACAGCGGAGTATGCATTGAATCTTCTGAAAGAGACATGTCTTCTTGGGGCTAAACCTTCTCGGTCTCCGATGGCTGTTGGAGATGACAAGTGTTGGAGTGAGAATTCTCCTCTTCTTGAAGATGTCACCAGATACAGATGACTTGTGGGGAAACATATTTATCTGACAGTCACAAGACCAGATATTTGTTATGCAGTAGGAAGAGTGAGCCAGTCTATGAAAGCTCCTGAGGAATGTCATCTACAATCAACTCTCAAGATCCAAGAGTATGTGAAAGGTGCTCCGAGAAAAGGGATTTTGTTTCAAAAAAGGGGACATTTGAAGATTAAGGCCTATTCTAATGCTAGCTATGCAGATGATAAGGAAGATTGCATGTCTACATCTGGTTTCTGTACCTTTGTTGGAGGGAATCTGGTCAGCTGAAAGAGTAAGAAACATGTTGTAGTTTTCAGGTCAAGTGCGGAAGCTGAGTATAGATGCATGTCTCTAACTACTTGTGAGATGAAGTGGTTACGGATACTTATGCTTGATTTGGGAGAGGTTTACGATCATCCCCTACCAATGTTCTATAATAATAAGGCGATCATATGTATTTTGAGGAATTCAGTCTTTCATGAGAGGACGAAGCATATTGAAGTGGATTGACACTTTATTAGAGAGGAGATATTGAAAAAAATCAAATATGCACACCGTTTGATACCTCAGAGAGAGATCTAGCTAATTTCTTCACCAAACAAGTTACTCCTTTTGTAGAAGTTTGTAGCAAGCTAAGCATGGTTGACATATATACTCCAGCTCGAGGGGGAGTGTTGAAACTTGAGGAAATAGAGCAATCTGCTTTCTAGTCGCAGCGATTTACTTGTATCTGTGCTCTAGAGGTTTGGCTTAGAGAACAGAGTGTTGAAACTCAAGGAGACTGGGAGATCTGTTATCTAGTCACAACGGTCTAGTAGCTTCTGTGGTTTAGCGGTTTGGCAAACCACTGTTGTAGACATGTGTCCTATCGAGCTGGCCTAGAGTTCTGTCTCTTGTATTACTATCCGGAGAGCAATCCGCAACTACGATCTGTTGACGACTTGCAGTTGTGGTCTGGTGGCTACCCGCGGATGTGGTCAGGTTCTTCCCACAACAACGGTCTAGAGGTTGCCTGCAGCAGCGGCTTATAGGTTATCCATAGTAGCGGTCTAGAGGTTATCCATAGCATCGGTCTGGTGGTTGTCCGTAATTGCAGTCTGGGGCCAACCCGCAGTAGCAGTCTCTGGACTTCCCTCTATTGAAGATCAGTGACTTCCCAGGATATGTTTTCTCCATTGTATAGTCTAGCAGTTTGCCGCATAGACCGTGTGGCTTGTATTTAGTCTCACATCGCCTGTTGTATTCTCTTTTCTCCCCCCTTTTATATATATAAGGGGGCATACCTTTGTATTATTCATCTTTTTGGAGCAATAAATTTTTTCTTTTATTTAGCTTTTTTATAGAGTCCAAGGTATTTGGGTCCATTCGAGATTATGGAGTGTATAAGCAAAGCAGTCAATCAGTTGACATTGTCCGTATCACTCAGTGGATTGCATAATATTTTCCACGACTTGGTATTAAGGAAAGCTCTGGTAGAGTCTAATGGTGTGGTTGAGTCGACATTAGTGCCGATAGCAGAAGATTTGATGACGACAGTCCGTCCAGTTTGTGTGAAGGATTTAAAAATCTTGCATTTACAAAATAAAAAGGTCAAGCTCATGAAAATTTGTTAGAACAATTGCGGACGAGATGAGTTTTCTTGGGAGTGTGAACAAGCGATATAGGATGATTTCCCTGAACTATTTATGTCAGGTATGTATTTTATGTTTTTGTAACACTTTTAATTTCAAGTACAAAATTCTTTTATGGGGGGTGAAGTTGGAACACCCCCAATTTTACCTTATGGTTGGGATGTTGGAATGCTAAGGAATGAGGTAGTAGGAAGCATGCGCGGCGCATTTGCGCCACTGCTGGAGTTAGTTGTATCGATTAGAAATTTAGCCAATCGGTTAGAAGAACGTTGTGTCGGCTAAGCGTGACATATCACCTGGTTCTAGCACCGCATGGAAGTGTTATCAATGGTAGTATGTGTATTAGCTAGAGGTCTGCCTGATCGGCTATAAGTCAAGGCAACATGAGATAAAGAGCTTTCTTTTGTGTTCTGAAGCTACCACAACGTAATAACATGCAAAAATAGATCCATAAATTTGCGGTTTTTTGCTGTCTGATCCTTGTAGAACTTGAACCAAGGGCTCGATATATTCGCTTGTGAACCCTAAATGGGGTAGAGGCCGTAGACTTTCTCATTTTTGAAGTCATTCAAGGCTTTTGCAAGTAGGGTGAGCGAGATAAGGCAGAGGAGGAATGAGACCTAGTTTCCTCTATTGTTGGAGTTTCGAAGTTCTGTTCGACGACCCAAGACATACATAGTGGAGAGGACTTGAAGGCACACATTTCCATATATGCCAGTTAAGGATTCCATGGTAAGGAAGAGATTGAATAAGGTAATAACTCTCTTTCTCCTGGTCTTAGGATGCATGCATGGAATATTTTATTTTAATGCCTTATTTTCTGCAATATCTTGGCACAAGATCTCTTAAATGAGAGTGGTTCGAGTTGTCTTAGTTCAAGAGAAACCACTGGGTCGATTGAGTCTATCCCTAATATTATTTGCATTATAGATCCGCTCCATTAGTGGATCATGCATCGTAGGTGAAGCCAAAATACATACATGTGGTCTTATTCAGTGATGCTGCTTAACGTGCATCTTAGGGATTCGGTTAGAAATCTGATAGCAACGAGGACGCAGTTGTGATGCCCTTATTTTTCATGTAAGAACAAATGTTGTCTTAGGGAGGGAAAATTGCGTGTTGAATGTTTAGTGGAATGTGAGGTCTACTTATATTTCAAGGCATGATTGGCTGGCTAGTCTTGTGATGTTGAGATTCATGAGTGGATGGTGTCCCGACAAAACAAGTCCCCTTATGTGAAAACTGACAAAAACATCTGAGCTTCTGGACAAGCCCGACAATGTCGTGATCCATATGTAGGTGAGGTCTAAGCAAGAGTTCTTAGCATCTGTTATGTTTGGTTTGGTGAAACCAATGTGAATGATTAAGTTGATGGACGGGCCTAATGGTATTGTGATTCATGAGCGGGTGGGAATCAGTAGGATTTCTCAGCATCGGTTTGACTGTCACTAGGTAAATGAGAGTACCCATGTGATTTGTTGTGATGTGATGATGTATGATAATATGTTATAATCATACATGTTATATGGTGCCTTTGTTGATCTTGGGTTTGCATACATGTTGCATTAATATGCCCCTTTTATTTACTTGCTCAACATAGAAATGTGTTTAATCATTATGCACATTTACATGCTAGCTTTCTATGTTGTTTATGCTTTATTTCATTTGCAAACAATGTTGATTTACATGGTGATGTAGTTCCCCGGGGTTCGCTAGGATGGCAGGGAGGAGGTGTGTTGTTACGTAATTTTCTGGTCGTTCCTGGCTGACCCATGTTATACCACGTCTTCTGTGGTGGTTGTAGGGAAAGGATCGCAAGCTAGATCTAGCTCGCCGACTAAAAATGCATAAGCCTCATAAAGTGTACCTCCTCTTATCAGTCTGCATTTCTATGTTTATTTTATATTCTTCCAGATTGCACGCCGAGGTAGATTAGGGGTGTTATTGTGTGTTACCTTGATGTAAGGATTTGGACATTTGCAATGTAAGGTCATAAGACCAAAGTACACCAATATAAATGTGGACAACTTTTGAGTTCTAATTTTAAGTATTCGTTGTTTATGTTATGCGTCTGTGATGGATAAAAGTTCTTATATAATCTTATAATACCAAATCTGTGGCGATTATATGTTATGGGGTCCCGACTAGACCCGATTATATGATCTTTGTAGGGGAGGTGTTACAAGATTCATCTTCCTCAAGTAAAAGGAGTACTTCTAAACTCCAATAAGAAAAGAAGAATCTCCCTCTCTCAGAAGATTCAAATGAAGAATCTCTCATCTTTAAGGGTCATTGTTGAAGATAACAACTCAACCTTCTTCCTCAGAGTTGTGATCAATAAGATGATCAGATTACCGCTCTCATCCTGAATCCATAGTACATTGCAAATCATCAATCCTTCAAATTGTTGAAGGACACATTGTGGAAAATATATCTGAAATCAACCTGTATAATGGAGTCCTAAGAATCTCTTCTCAAAGAATTCTGTGGTTGAGCTCCTTTATCAACCACTCACTTGGTTTCAGAGGGACCTTATCAACAACGTTTGATTCTAAGAATTTCCTTATCAAAAGACTCGGTGGTTGAGCTCCCTTATCAACTGATCACTTGGTTTTGGAGAGACCTCATAAACAACTCTCAGTTCTAAGAGTCTCCTTATCAAAAGACTCAGCACTAGAGATTGTGAAGTTCTTGCCGCGACATAAAAGTGGGCGTACCTATGTTTGGGGAACCACTCTATTTCTTGTGTCATCTGTATTGCTTGCAATCTCTTTGAATACTTAATTTCCGTAGTTTTATTTATGCTATGTTTGTGATATGAAAAGGAGGTATACTGAGAAATAACTCGAGTAAAATTTTAATTACTCTATTCATTCCCTCTAGAATGCATCTAACTGATTAAGTTCTCACCCCTTTTAGTTATCTTAGTGGAATGATTTTTAAGTTTGATTTTTGTTTTGGGCTTGTGTAGCCATTGATTTTACATTACTGCTACTATTTAGTTTGAGACTTTTGTGGTTATCCGTGACTACTTGTTTTTTATGTGCTGGTACTCTTTCCTGTTTCACATTTCCGCTGCACTTATGTGCAAACTAATATACTCTTATGTGATGACGTGATGTTGGTTGGCAGGGTACGCGTCATGTGGTGTTGTTCAGTCATGTTGAGTGGTATCACCGTGAGACGATTACACTGGGCATAAAATCAACTCTCTGATTTGGGAGGGGATTTTATACCTCCCAAGTTGACAAGTTGTTCATGGCAGGAATTAAGCTTTGCCCCGATGGCAAGCCAAGCGGCGCGAGTTTCTGGTCACGATAAACTCAAGCAATGCATGTTAAAAAGCTTATATCTACAAGGAACCTAATACCCATCGAACAAGTCCAACCAACTCTGGCTGCCCTGAAGTAAGAAAAAAAAAAGATCCAAGAAAATTTGAAATTTTTTCTTAGTAGAATATCATTTCTCAACATTTACTAGAACATCAACCATTCCAACTGGACTAAAACTTGAAATTCACTTGAAAATTGCTCGAATATTGAGCCGATTCAAAATCGATTAAAATTGATTCAACTCAATTTGTGTCAATTCAATTGGACTCGAATCTGATTTTGAGTCGATTTCGAGCAAAGCTCTGAATCACTCGAAATATGCTCTGATTCAGTTTGAATAGATTAAAAAATTATGTATTTATTAATATGCTCTTATTTTAAAATAAAAAAATCTAAAGTTAAACATAAATAAAAAGAGTGAATAATAAATGTGTTTCATTTTCTAAATTTAGAAATTACCGAATTAAATTTTGAGTCAACTAGGAATAACGAGAATAATTACTCAATTTCTAGCACCCTCGATTCAATTTCAAGTTGGCTTGGAATCAAGTCCTTTTGAGTTGATGAAGGAAAACAAGAGCTGGTCAATTGGGAAGCGCGGGGGGGGGGGGGGGGGGGGGGGGGGGGGGGGGTACTGCACCGTGTAGTGCAGAACATCCAACGGCTGCGAGTGCATCAACACTAGCGCCAAGATGTGTGCACGAGTATTGGTGCACTACAGTCGCTGGATGCTCCTCATATGACGTCTGGGCCGTCTGGCGTGTGCTTAAGGTTTTAAAGTTTTTTTTTAATGTTTAATTTAATACGGGTGTGCTTTTAACGAAAGATGATGCAATTGCCTCCTCAAAATTGAAAAGGTCAATATTTGTATGCTAAACCAGCAAAATGCATGGTCCAGTAGAGCCTTCACACGATTGAAGAAGGCTTTACCTGCGGAATACGGATGCACTATACATGTATTATATTTAAATTTAAATTGAAGAGATGTCAGCTTTATCAATCTGACTATAAATAAACATATCTAATAAATATTAAAAGCATTTAGTGGTCGTAAATCATAACGGCATCCTCCATTTTTAAGTTAAAATTGTCGGAATGACTTGAGCATGAGCTCACGAACAGGCGAAATTTTTGGAACCGGAGCCCGTATGAAAATCTAGGCCCGAATTAAATGTGGGCACGACACGTGGATAAATCACAGCGGTCCGTAAAATTCACGTAAAATCCCGCTAATTCTTCTTCTTCTTTCACTTTTCCTGGCGCGTAAGTGGCGATTCCCTCCAAAATATTTCTTCTGCCAAGCTATTTTCTCCTTTTCCATTCACAGCAGCTATTGATGGCCAAGAAAAAATTGCTCCATCCGCTCGCCTGTTCTTCACCGTTCTTCACCCTTCTGAACCTTAAACCGACATTAAGAATTCGTCGTCCTGTGCGTCTGTGCTGCCCGGGACATCTGTTAAATTTTGCGCCAGAAAGGTGGCATTCTCGACACTTTGGACAGGAATGACGAAAATACAGGTATGGGCCCAAACTTTTTCTCATCTATTTCCTCTTCCTCCCTTAACACCAACAAATCTAATTAAGGTAATTTCCAGCCAGGAGATCATAACTAACCTCCAGGAGTTCACATTTATTCTCCAGACAGGAGATCAATGTTGATCTCCTGGAGATCAATCTCC
Organism: Platanthera zijinensis; assembly: GCA_039513925.1. Taxonomy (NCBI): domain Eukaryota; kingdom Viridiplantae; phylum Streptophyta; class Magnoliopsida; order Asparagales; family Orchidaceae; genus Platanthera; species Platanthera zijinensis. Next base: position 216,205,568 of record CM077080.1, read on the forward strand.
TGGAGATCAAAACTGATCTCCATGGAGATCAATAATGATCGCCTAGCTTGAGAATCAAATGTGATCTCCAGAAGATCATCCATGATCTCCAGAAGATCATCCATGATCTCCAGAAGATCATCCATGATCTCCTGGAGTTCATTCATGAATGTTAAATATGAGCATACTGAGAGAGGAAGCATATGAATGTTAACGATTCATTAATTTTCGTTAAATTTTTTGACGTTATCATGTTTGTAGGATATTTTTCCAATAGTGGATAGTGAAGAAGAATCTTATGAATTATATTGTCAGTATTCTACTAGTATTGGATTTAGTGTGAGTAAAGAACACAGATTATTTTGGCCCGGTACTAGAATTTTAAAGTTACGTGAATATTGTTGATGTAAGAGTGGATCAAAAAGAGCTACAAGTGTTCCATATTCAGAGTTTAAATTTCGTCGGCTAGATACTAGGACAAATTGTCCGGCTGTTATTGTATTTAATGCGAACAAAGAAGGTAAACAGTTGACTGTTGGAAAATTTGTGGAAGAACATAATCATCCGCTTGCAAGTGAAAATGAAAGACACTTACTTCCATCACAACGAAGTGTAAGTAAGGAGAATGGTAGTGTTCTATAGTCAATGACTGAAGCAGGCATAAGAACATCTGATGCATACTCCTACCTAGCTGATGAAGTAGGGGGATCTCAGAATTTGGGCTTCACCAAATGTGATGCATATAACTTTATTGACAGGAGAAGAAGATCTAAGTTAGATGGTGGCGATGCTTCTAGTCTTTTAGAATTACTTAAGGAACGACAATTACAGGATAATATATTTTCCTTTGATGTACAAGTTGATGACATGAATAGGTTGACCAATTTTTTATGGATTGATGGCCAAAGAAAAATTGATTATGATTGCTTTGGCGATGTCATTACATTTGACACTACATATAGAATAAATAGGTATAATATTGCATGTGCTCCGTTTGTGGCAGTTAATCATCATTGGCAAAATATAGTTATTGCAATAGCGTTTATATCGGAGGAAACCATAGAAACATTCATTTGGTTATTTGAAACTTTTCTAAAATTTGTTTCCGGCAAGCAACCTTTGACAATATACATAGATCAAGATCAAGCGATGACTGTTGCAATTGGGAGAGTGTTGAGCCAAAGCCGTCATCGTTTATGTCAATGGTATATTGCTAAGAAGGCTCCTTCCAAAGTTCACTCATTCAATACAGATAGTAATATACGTTCTTTATTTTATACTTGTCTTCACAAATGTGATACCGTTGAAGAATTTGAAGAATGTTGGGGTCGAATGATTGTTCTTGGGAACCTTCAAGATAATAGATGGTTGAATGATCTCTACAAAATAAAAGAGAAGGTGTCTACGAAATTTAATAAAAATGTTCTTGATCATGGTATTTTTTCTACTCAGAGGAGCGAGTGCATGAACAATATATGTCATACAATTATAAAGGCTTCTTCTTTGTTGGTTGGTTGTTTTCTTCAAATGGAGAAAATGATAATCAATTGTCGGAAAAAAAAGAGAGGACTTCAGATGCAAGCATGAGACTGTCCATGTTGATGTTAAAAATTCTTCAATCTTAAAACAAGTCACCAAGATGTACATCAGGACAATGTATGGTAAATTCTATGAGGGCTTCAAAGTAGGGGCATTTGGTCTATTCATTGAAAAAGAGTGCATGACAAGTGAAAGCATATGCATTATGGAGATACGGTGGTGTGATCGAGCAGAAAATAAAAAATATTGGACAGTTGAGCTTGTTCTTAAGACATTTGATATAAGTTGTTCTTGTTGCAAATTTGAAACAAATGGGATTTTGTGTAGCCATGCACTTAAAGCATATACACATAAGAATTTAACAAGCATTCCAGAAAAATATTTACTTCGAAGGTGGATGGTACATGCAAAGAGAAGCATCTATCGTCATGATAACTTGAAGAGAAGTGAATCTTTTTGTAGCCTTGCTTTTAGAAATCATATGTGTCGTGTTGCTTATGATTTAGCTCTTCGTGTAGAAAAGTGTGAAATTACTAAAAAATATGTGTTAGACGCAATGGAAGAAATATCTCACTATGTAGACTCGTGCTTGGATAACAATATGACATAATCAAACCTGAAGAAAAAGTCCTCAATCAAGGATCCACCTCGCTTAAGGCCTAAAGGTGTTTCAAATGCTCGAATAAAAGATCACTGGGAAAAGCAGAGTATGTTTTTTTGCACTATACATTTTTTGGTTAAAGAATCATTTGATAATTTAAATTTTTATCTATTTAAAGGGAGAAAACAAAATGTCAAGAGAAAACACAAGCCTACGACGGTCTCAAATGAAGATCCAATTAAAGAAGAGCCCCTGATATACGAAGAACCAATTGAAGACATCATATCTCAATCAATGCAAAATCTTGACGAGCAAATTGCACTCCAAGAAGTTTTTCCAACAGGATTTAGCTGTACTAGTGTTGTTTTCAATAAGTAAATACTGTCAATTCTAATTTTGTTTACTTTGATTTAACTTGCGTAATCATCATCATACAAACAAATTGTTTTCATGGAGTTTAAAAGATAAATACCCTATCAGGAGATCAAACATCATCATCAACAGTAAATGTTTTAAAGATTTCAAAAGCAATTTCTGCCCTAAATAAGGGCATTTTCTCAGCCCAGTCTTCGCAATCTTCCCAATTTGTGACTCCAGGCTTTAGAATGTGCTCCATGTATTTGATGACGTATACACCGCAATCGTATGAATTAATCTGGCGGGGTACATTCTTAGCTAGAGCCAAATTCCAATTGTTAAAGTTATAATTCGTCATCTTACACGTGGCTTTTTGAAGAACTCTAATCTGCACAAGGTAAATAACAAATACATTATGAACCAATGTTAAAAGTTCTCACAAAAAAAAACAATGTTCATAAGATATACTTATGCCATATACTTACTGAGTCTCTTGTCATATCTTTTCGTTTAGGATTTGGAAGTGAGTCGTGCAAAATCCATGTCTTCTTTGAGGCTATACCCACCAATAGAAACCAATGTTCACCATGACACACCGACATTAAAATGATTTGTGACGTTTGAATGTTGGTCTTTGTGATGTGTGATACAAAGTTTTCCACTAAGGAATACTTTATTGTAGCCTTTGGATCTTGGTTGTGCAACTATAATATTAAACATTGGCTAACTATCAGAAATAAATTATTTGAAATATAATAAATTCTTGAAATATTCTTGAAAAACCTACCCATAGATTAGCACTAACATAGAGATATGGATGACACAAACTTTTGTCTTTTTCTCTACGAATTTTTAAAATTTTGGCGTATGCATCGACATGGCAATCACTAATGTACCCGGTGGAAAGGAGATCTTTCATTGAGTCTCTGAAGGCTACAATGTTCCAACCGGTGAATGCTATGTCATTCCTAAAACATTAATGCAAATAAAAATGTTAGTATTCATAACATAAAATCAACATAATTGGCATATAAAAATAAATTAATAGGCATCTTACTTGGAGGGAATAGAGCTCATCCTTGTGTGGATAAAGTCTTTTTTCTCTTCGGATAGAAGTGATTTTCCTGGATACTCTTCATTGTAGGGTTCAATAATATTTTCATCTATTGGTATATTAGCTTTTTTATATAGGGAGTCATCTATATCTACAACCGCTAAATCTAAACCCGTAGGAGAGCAAGGAATGTTAGGTGAAGCTTGTCGTCGATGGATGAGCTCTTCAACACGCCCAACACGCTCAACACGCTCGCTTAATGAATCAATTTTTTTTATTAATTTTATCATCAATCTCGTCTAGACGAGCAAACAATATGTTCTCTAAATCTTTAATAATTTTTACAAAATCTGGGGGGGTGGAGCATCTGGTGGAGGAGAGGATGATGTTTGATCATGTGGACCTGAATCATGTAGGGCTGGATCATGTGGAGCTGGATAATGTGGAGCTGGTTCATCTGATTCCACACTCTTCAATCTCTTTTGGACAAGAGGAAGTGGATATATCATTACTCTCTTTGACCTCTTTCTCTTTCGCAACTGAGATGAGATATGAAGATCAATAACACAACATAATTTCTTCTCATCTTCAATTACATCCTCCATCTCCTCCCGAACCTACAAGAGTAATTACAAAGTATGTTAAAAGAAATGCATAAAAATGTTTGAAATTAATCAATAGTATATTGATATTAACATGCTCATCAGTCATTCGAGGCGCAATTCTCCACAAATCTTTTAACTTGAATGTACATTTCTCAGACCATCTACGCAGTCGTGGTCTTTGCCCAGGAAAAGGAGCAGGAATGCTTATGGTATGTTCAAAATACATATCTGAAAGCATAACAAGAAATGATTATGTTTTGATAACAAACATATATAAGTAGCTGATTTGCAAAAAATAATATACTCACGATCAATGCATGTGTGCATCCGTATAGATATCCCAAAGATCCCTGAGTATACAACCCAGTATCCGACCGAGTGGGATCCTCCCCAGGTAGCGGGCTCGAGATATGCTATGGGAGACGATTTGGTGTCGTCCTTGTTCGAGGACGTGCGAGTGCTCGTGCGTGTGTGTGGAGGTTTTATGTGCATGGGCTTTTTAATATATATATGATAATATATATACTATAATATATATATATATTATGAGATATATGTAAAAAAGAGAAAATAAGAGAGCAGGGGGCATCGGGCAGAAGGGGGGAGAAAATAAAAAAAGGAAGAAATAGAGGGAAGGGGGAGATCGGGCAAAGGGGGAGGAGAAAAGAAAAAAGCCCCTAGGGCTTTCCCGATCCGCCAGCCTGGAGCAGCCCGACGCCAGCCGCCTCTTCCCCTCTCCCGCCGCCGCCTAGAGCAGTCGCCCGAGCCCCGGCCCCCTCTCTCTCTCCCGCCGCCACAGCAAGGAGAGGCTGACGCCGCCTCTTCTCCTCTCCCGCCTCCGCAGCAAGGAGAGGCCGACGCTGCCTCTTCCCCTCTCTCGCCGCTGCCTGGAGCAGCCGCCCGAGCCTCGACCCCCCCCCCCCTCTCTCTCTCTCTCTCGGTCTTTTCCCCTCTTTTCCCTGCACCGGCCGATGAGAAGAGGAGCCAAGCCCGGCCCGCCTCCCTCTCCCCTACTCTCTTCTCTGGCCGCCGCCTCAACAAGGAGCAGGCCGCCCGCATCTCGATCTATCTCCGGCCGCCGCCTAAGCAAGGAGTAGGCCCGCCCCCTCTCTCTCTCCGGCCGCTTGGAGCAGCAGCCCGAGCAGGTGAGGCCGGGAACACCTTCCCCGCCACCTCGGGAGCAAGGCGAGGCCGGGGGCATCTCTCCCACAGCCGCTTGAAGTTGTGGAAGCCGGGGAAACCTTCGCCGACACCACTTGGAGCACGGTCGGCCATGGAGAGGCTCGGCCATGGATGGATACATCATTTGGAGCTTTTATCTCTCCTGCAGAGGTCGGATCCGTTCATGGACAACCACTACAGACACTAGACGTCGAGCCTCGGGCAATGTACGCGGTTGCGGCTCTGTCAAAACACGCATCAAGGGTAACGAAGTTTCTTCTCGAGCAGGTGAAGCCCTCAATTACTACTTGCATGGAAGCTCCTCTCCACCAACGGGTGGGGGAAGGGAGTTCTCCGACGGGTCGATGTTCACATCCCCACTTTTAATTGCATTAGCACTCGGAAGCGTGAGTACGGGTTTAGGCATGTTGTGTGAAGCCCATCCGGATGTGTAAGCTGGATTGGTGATGTTCTGGGGTTCCCAGGGAAAACTCCGTGGAAGTTGTTTATTATTTGCTCTTAGGAGATAAGCATCACCGCACCTAGGCAGAGGTGGAGCTGATGTTTAATTTGCCACCGTTTGGCGGGACGTTGGCATACAGGTGCTGCAGTACCAAGCAGGGAATAGCTGGGCTTAAGACCAAGTTTGTGCTGGCCCGAGGAGGCCTAATTTGTTTATATTGTCGGCCTGCGTACTGAAGTATGGAATTTATATTCCTATAATTTAAATATCTGTGATGCCCTGTGAATGTGTTTTATCCTTTTCGTCTTAGGCGGGCGACATGTTCGCAAACCGCTCGCTCTGTGAGGACCGGGAGGCCTGTGAAGGTCAATTAATGGCCTTTCAGAACAACGTAGTTACGTTGTTGGCGGCCCGATTGGGGATGCGTAAAATAGAAATGTTCGGCGGGATTACGCCATTGATAGGGCGGATAAGGAACATTTTACATAGACCCGACGAGGCTCCTCTAGTCAGGAGAGAGTTGGTCTTGAGATTCTCCTTAGAGGTTCCGGTTGGCCAAGAGAGCCCTCTAAAGGTGCCGTAGCTCAGCCTTTGGCTTAGGAGGGGAAGAGTTTGCTAGTCTTCCGGGTATGTGGCGGGACCTCCACGCTGAGACCTTGGGTCTATCCATTGTGTTTCTAATCTTGTGCCTAGATCGTTTGCTCGAGGGCAGTAGGTGCACGGTCACCCCTTCCCCAAGGGTCGAACTCCATAGAGACCGATTTTTCAGTTTCAACACTGAGGCCGTACATAAATATTACTTGAGGGAGTAGGAGTTAGCTTGCCCCTTACAGACTTGACACTGATCATTAAGTATGAGTGTATGGCTTGGGTCCAATTAATTTTTTTGAAAGCTTCCAATTCTGACAAGTTCTCAAACAACTATGGAATATATTCTAGACTAGAGGGAAAGAATAGGTTGCATACTATATGTAAAAGAAGGTATTTCAAGGTAACCACACAACTTCCACTATCCATTTCAGCAATTTCTTTCCTTAAAATGGCTTTGGTCCTAACAACATAAGGTTTGGGCGCAATGACTATGTTCTCCCCATTATTTAGTAGCCCCATAATTAGTGCTATATCATTAGGGGTAAATGACAGCTCCCTTGAACCAATAAAAAATGTGTCCTTGCTTGTATCATAGACAGAAACAAAGTAATACAATAGAGGAATATTTTGTGGTACCCTTGGAGTAGTGAAAATAGATAAAACATTTGATTCTTTCAACTTTTCCTTCTCCTCCGCAAGCAATCGATCAATTATTTTCTCTACTTGGCCTATAAAGTTGGAGAAATAACACCTTGAACTTAAAAAATGTCGGCTTCCACCTTTCTCCATCTATATCTGTCAAAAAGGAGGAACAGACTTGTGATCAAGGTTTTGATCCTTTTAAATTTCAGATTAGAAATGATCACCTAACTGGAGAGCAAATATGGTCTCTAGGAGATCACCCAGGAGATCAGAAATGATCTGCATGGAGATTAGTTTTGATCTCCAGGATGATCTCCTGACTGGAAAACAATTTTGATCTCCAAGTGATCACCCAGGAGATCAGAAATGATCTCCATGGAGATCAGTTTTGATCTCCAAGATGATCTCCTGATTGGAGAATAATTTTGATCTCCAGGAGATCACCCAGGAGATCAGAAATGATCTCCACGGAGATCAATTTTGATCTCCATGGAGATCAGTTTTGATCTCCATGGAGATCAGTTTTGGAGATCAGTTTTGATCTCCAAAATGATCTCCCAGATGTTTATTATACAGAACTGGGCGATCATTTTCCACGTTAGCCGGAGATCATCGTCCACGTTCGAAAGAAAACCCTAAAACAAGCCAAGGTCTGGAACTCACCTCTTGATGATATTTGAATGAGAGGCTGGAGAAACTTTGGTAAGATGGCGGTGAGAATGCTCAGTTCGCCGAAGATTAGGAGGAGATTAGCCAAGTTCGTCGGAGTTCGCGAGCAACAAGATCCAGGAAAAGGCGTGAAAGAAGAAGATGAATTAGCTGGATTTTACGTGAATTTTACGGACCGCCGTGATTCGTCCACATGTCGTGCCCACATTTAACCCGGGCCTAGATTTCCGTACGGGCTCCGATTCCAAAAATTTCGCCACGAACAGGCCCTCCATCCGTCTTATATATCTCTACTAATGTATAAATATATTTATTTATGGTGTAATACGGTCGATCATCAAATTTGTGCTATCTGATCAAGCCAATTCTAGCATCTGATCAATCCACAATCATTGTTTTCATTTGATTAAAGTGATCTAGCTCTTAGGTCTATAATCTAAATCATTTGATCTCACTTAAATCAATCAAATATTCGATTATTTTTGTTACGGGTCACCCATTTTTTCTCCGGTCCGGAGAATCAGACCAACTTACCTCAGAACTTGATCGGGCGCGCAAACAATTAATGAAAAACAACAACAAATGACAAAATGTTTTTTTGACGTGGAAAATCCAGAAAGGGCAAACCACGTGGTTGGATCTGTGTCAGATCAAAATGCACTATTGGAGTTTACGAGAGTTTAGATAATTCCTCGGATAATTATAAGTCATCTCTCTGTTACAAGTACAAAGTATGAAAGCAGTGGAAATGAAACTAAGACTTTGGCGCTTGGGTGGAAGCGCTCCGGTGGTGGGAATCGCTAAGTCCTCAGGGTCTCAATGGAAGCACTGCGGTGGTGAAAACCGCTAAGTCCTCAGAGGCTCTATGGAAGCGCTTCTGTTGAGCCGAAGCCTTAATGAGAGCGCTCCTTTGGAGAAGGAAAATATGCGTTCTTGAATCCTCGAGACGTCTTCGTGCTAGAGAGGAAGCGGAGAGAATTCTGAGCGAAGGAACAGTCTAAGTCCCACGTTATCGCCGGAAAACCTCAGAGCTCTTTCTAGCCTCTGAAGTTGTTTGCCTTCAAATGAGAGTTTGGGGGCCCTTTTATAGTTTTTAAAGGGACACATCGGTATTGGCGTCGGGGCATAATTTGTACTGGCGAATGGCGTCGCTTCGTTTTAGTTACCTTGATCACCAATTTAGCAAAAAGACAAAGTGCCCTCGCGGTGGCCCGGGCGGCCCTGACAAGTTTCCCTGCAGTGAAAGTGACAAGAGGAGTCCAGCGGTGATGGCGACAACCAGCATGCGCGTGACCCACATGCTGCGCGCACGCAATCAGCGTGATGCGTGCGCGTGGGGGGGGGGCACGAGGGATGCATGTAGATGGCACAAACGTGCGGGCGCGCGAGGGGTGTGTGTGTGGAGAGGAGCACGTTGGGTGGCGGGCGCAGTGTCGCATACGCACGGGGGAAGGCATGCGTGAGTGGAGGGAGGGGGTACACTGTGCAATCGTACTATGTTATCAACGTAGAGTTTTGCCAACTTTTCCACTAAATCGGCCCTCCAATTCATAATGAAGTGATTCACTTTTGACAAACGGTTTACGATCACTCAAATGACATTATTTCCTTGCCGCGATCTCGTAAAGCCATACACGAAATCCATAGAAATGTCATTAAACTTCCATTCCGGTATCGATAATGACTTCAGGAATCAACTAGGTTTCTGATATTTTTCCTTCACTAGTGTGCAAGTATGACAATTTGCCACATAGAGAGCTGTCTTTCTTCAAACCTGGCGACCAAAATAGCTTTTTCATATCCTTGAACATTTTTATGCTCCCTGGGTGGATCAAGTACTTGGTAAAATGTTCCTCAAACATCAAATCCTCCCGTAGTTTTCCAACATTTGGGAAGCACAACCGACTGTCTTTCCCCAAAAGACCGCCTTCGAAAGAAAACTCGGCATTAGACTCATTCACAGTCTCTGCCACATAACGCTTCATGCTTTCATCAAGCTTCCACGCCTATCGAACTCTGTCTGTAAGATCATATTATACCTTCATCCAGTTCAAGCATACATTTGTGTTTGCTCTCTTATCAACACAAGAGATCTCTAAGGCCTCTAAGTCACAAATTAGACGCTCATCATGCATCTGAATCTAGTTTGCCTATGTTGGAGCCCTGCATATGAATTTGCCACAGTAGTCAAAATATGCCACTCTCGTATCGCAACAATCTTCGCCAGATCCACTACAACGCCCTCTCCACTAACCACATGACCTAAGAATCACATAGATACTAGCCAAAACTCACACTTAGAGAACTTGGTGTATAGCTGCCTCCTCTTCGGGGTATCTAAAATTATGCATAAGTGAATCACATGTTTTTATTTTGACTGAGAGTAAACCTGTATATCATCAATAAAGACGATCACAAACCGATCTAAATACTCTCTAAAGGTTATGTTCATTAGATCCATGAATACTGATAGCGCATTCGTTAGCCCAAACGGCATCACGGTGAACTCAAAATGACCGTAACACGTATTAAACATCGTCTTAAGGATATCACTTTCCATGATCCTCAACTGGTAATAACCGGACTTCAAATCCAGCTTCAAATACACAGTTGATCCAACTAGCTGATCAAACAAATCATCGATTCTCGGAATCAGATACTTGTTCTTCTCTGTCAGCTTATTCAGTTCACAGTAGTCGATACATAGATGCAATCTTCCGTCCTTTTTTTCATAAAGAGGACTGGTACACTCCAAGGAGATGAACTTGGACGTACATAGCCTTACTCTAACAAATTCTACACCTAAACCTTCAATTCGACCATTTTCTTTGGTGTTATTCGGTACAACGAGCATGACACAGGTTTCGCACCTGGCACCAACTCAATAGTGAAGTTGATCTCTCGCTGAGGTGGAGCTCCAAGTAGATCTTTTGGAAACACATATGCATACTCAGATACAATAGGAACATCACTCGGGCTAGGCTTGGGCTCTGCAACCTCTAACAAAATGAAGAATAACTTCGTGCCTTTCTAAACCGCCTTAACCACTTGAAGAGCAGACATCAACATATTGCTCGATCCTTGCATACCAACAAATATAGTCTTGCATTCAATATTTTTCCCAAGCATGACATCCTTCGAATTGCAAGAAATGCATGCACGCTGCTCCAAAAGCTAGTCCATGTCAAAGATCACATCAAATTATGATATCAACAACATTGACGCTTCCAATTCAAACTAGTGATTCCCTATCTGCACCTTAACACATCAAGCTCTATTTGCACGCATCAAGCACCCATTCGACATCAACACATCCAATCTATCTTTTAATATGAAATAAGGCACTCTGATATGCAATACAAATTCCTTCGATAGAAAAGAGTGAGAAGCTCCAGTGTCAAACAGTGCTCTCGTCGGACAGTTCAGAATTAGGACAAAACCTAACGTAAACAAGTTATACAAACAATGCACCAAGTATCAAGTTTATAAAGCAAAAAAATCTGTATACTAACTCATATCTGTCACCACATTGCTATGTTTGATGGCCCTATGCTGGCCAAGATTATATACCCGGGGCTGAGCTAGAGTATAATGGGATGAAGTCGAATTCACCACCTTCGCTTTCTCCGCATACGATGCACCCGTCTTTTTGTCCACCTTCGGAGGACCACTTCAACACTCTCGAGAATAATGTCCCACCTTACCGCAAGTGTAGTAAGTGAGTGGACCTTGCCCAGTCATTGCCCCCCAACATAGAAGAGTGAGTTGGCCCAGAATACCTAGACTTCTTGTACCACCTTCTGTGCCCAGAATTTGCAGAGCTCGGTACCTTCAACTCCAGCTTCTTTACAGCTAGGTCTTTCTTACTTTGGACCATTTTTTGTCCTGCTCAAGGTATCGAGCAGTATTCACAAGGTCAGAAAGCCTTGCGTCATTAGGCCAGATAGAAACAACCACAAATCATCTCGCAAACCTTCATAAACCCTATTGGTTTTCCCTTCCTCATCTGCAAACGTAGAGCCTGCATATCGCCTAAGTAAGATAAACCCACGCAGATAGTCATCTACCAAACTCTCACCCTGAGTCAACCTCTGGAATTGGTTCTCCATTGCAATACGCTGCGCAAAAGGGAGATGCCTTGCCAGAAATAGTCTTAAGAATTCCTCCATCGAGACCTCAGTTAGTTGCTTTTTTGCTAACTAATGCAAGTCTAGCTCATCCCACCAAAGCCTCGCCTCTCCATCCAACATGAAAGTAGCTAAGGTGACCTTCTTCCTTTTGTCCATCTTCGTTGCCGTAAAGGTTCTCTTTATCCTAGAGAGCCAATCTTTGGCTTGAGTTGGGTATCTGATTCCAACAAAAGTAGGAGGGTTGAAGCTCAGAAAGTGCTTCAGTTATTTATCTGACACTCGTCTTAGCATTATAGGATCTTCTGCTACTTGCATCATAACCACTAGCTCAACTATGCTAACTGGTTCATGGGCCACCATAGGGGTATACGGTTGTACTAGCCTTCCTATTTGTGCATTGATTATAACAAACACGACTTTAGTAACCAATCAAATAGTTTCCGCAAATGGAGGAGGTGTAGGAAAATCAGCTAGTACACTACTTTCCTCAGAGTGCTGGGATTGAGACTGCCCCGCACCACTCCTAGTCACCTATAATCGTGAAGTACACAATTAAGCGACTAATAACATTGCAAATAACAATCATAGTGTTGGAGCAGACGATTCACATATCCTTGGTTTGATAATATCAATTCTCATGTTGTATTTGATCACATCTTATGTTTGGTAGAGTGTGCAAGTTTACAAGTTCAAGCAATACATGAAGCTCTCCTATGGCACTTACCGTCGAGCAGTAGTAGTTACCATCGGGCGGTAGCATGAATTATTTTGCCAAGCGCTTGGGAACTTACCGCGCCATACGCTAGCTTTGTACTGCGCCGCGCTAGCCCAGGAGATGTCTGACCTATCGCCAGGTGATACCATTCATACCGCTTGGCGATAACATTATATCGTGCTGTGTTATCCACTCAACGATCGCCGAGATTGGCTGATTTGTCGAGAAAACTGGACTACTGTCGGACGCTAGCTTGGTACCGCGCCACGGTAACACAGTCAACGATCTTCGAGATAAAAGCGTCGAGATGACAAGAATACTGTCGGGCGCTACCTACAAACCGCCCCGCGCTAGCATTAGAAAAAGGAAAATATTTGTTTTGAATATTTTTTCCAAATTTGGAGGACAGTTGTCAACATCAAGCGCATGAACATATCTCCGGGCGCTAGCCTTACCGCTGGTGGCAACCTATTTTTACAAAGACGTATAAAAATGCGCCTCGTATTTTGTGTTCCTAACCAAGACGAAAAGAGACTCAGATCTGCGACTCCTAGGGTTCAGCCGCCTCTCCGTGGTCCGTTCCACCGTCTCCGTCAAAGGAAAATAAGACTTCCTCCCCTCCGTTCGCGCACGAAGAACTCCGGCGAGCCTAGAACTACAAAGACTACAAAGAGTTGATCGATTGCAAGCCCACAAAGATCTCTAGCACCGATCACGGATCACTCAATGGAGGATTCATATTGAGGGAGATTTGACTTTAATCTTTTTATATTCTTGTGAACTTTTCTCTTATTTGTACTCTTATGGTGAGGAAAATCGACCGGTGAAGGTCGTCGGGATCCGGGAAGGATTCCGTGAGAAATCGTCCCGGGGAAGGGACATCTAGATCGGGGGATTTAGCGGAGCTCTAAGACACCTCCTTGCGTGAGGGTGAATAGCTGGATCGAAGATCTTTTTTAGAGGGAAAGGGAGAGAGCCAACCGGTTTATGGAGCGGGTCGGTATAGAAAACCAAAAGTTATTCTCATTCACCGCCTTCAATCTCCGGCGTCGCGAAGATCAAGTTTTGTAATCTTTAAAAATAATTATTGATTTTACTTTGGAATGAAATTACTTTTCTGCGTATTTTACCGCATATTACATTGTATGTGTTAGCCTAAAATTCTATGAAAGGTGCATAGATTTCCATAGAGATATCTGCCCCAAAAAAATGAGTTCTGTAACATATTGCCGCGCGTTTGCGACATAACGCCTCGCGATAGCTTCATGAACTAGTTTTTCTAGTTAGAAATAATTCAAATTTTTAGTAATCATCGTAAAACCTTATTCACCCCCCTCTAAGGTTGGCCACTAAATTCAACAAGGGGTATCAAGGGGAGGTTATTCAAAAAAAAAAAAACAGTTTCACCACCGAGAATAATGGACAACCCTGATCTCGAATCTACAAGTGGGGATGAAAAGTTATGCACAAAAAATCATTAGCACCACCATTATTCCTAGGCAAAAACTATGAAGGATGGAAAGTCTTGATAAGAAAATTTCTTATAAGTCTAGACATAGAAGTGTGGATTGTAACGTGTATCAAGCCGCAAAATAACCTAACTAAGCATGAATGGCATATAAACGCTAAAGCTATGAATAGTTTATTTTGTGGGCTTGATCAAGAAATATTTAAACTCATCTACACTCTACCCACTGCATATGATATATGGAAATTTATTGAGTCTACTTATAGTACTCTTTCTACAGTTGATGAGACTAAGCAATTTCTCATAGATCCGAGTGAAGAACAAAACGGAGATTTGTTCCTGGAGTCCATCTTGAGATGAAGGAGGGCAAACAGCAAATTGGTGCAATTGATGACTCCATTTTCGATGGGAGAATCAAAATATGATGAGAATTCCCCTCGCCCTCTCCCAGTTACTGCCTTCCTCTTCTTTCGCGAAAGACATGGAAATCGCATCACTAGAAAGGGAAGTTGAAATCTCAACTAGGGATGAGGCAACTCACAAAGAAAGCAAAGAAACTCAATGCTCCAATCTTGCCCCATCCAAGAGCACTATAAGAAAGTTAAGCTCCCCTCTTGTATGCAATTCTACTTTTATATTAAATATGCTAGATGCTGCTAGATGTAGAATTAGGAAGCTAAAAAGTATTAACTCAAAACTACGTCTCGAAAATAACCGTTTAAGAGCAAGTGTAAATATAGAGTCTATCGTTGTCGTGCCTAATTATTATGAATGCTTCTTAGAAAATAACCTTACACCTTGTATAGATCGTAATAGATTAAATAAAAAACATAGGGTTGTTGAAAAAGAGTCACTCTCTACAAAAGAACAAATAGAGAAACCCGGTCTAGAAGAATCACCTGTTAAAAGGGAGTGTGCTGGATGCAATGATTATAAAAACAAAATTAAGGAGATGAATGAGACTTTTAACGAATTCGGGAGTAAGTATGAAGCCCATATTGAATCCGTAGTCTCCACCCTTAAAATAGCACAATCACGTACAGTAGAGCTAGATAGAATCTCATAACTAAAAATAAAGAATTAACTGCAAAAATCAACATGCTTAAGGAAATTATATTTAAAAGATCACAATACACAACTCCCAAATTTCAAGAAAAACCCAAAGCACGTTGAATACGAATGGTCATATAATAACTAAGTCGATCAACAGGAGTAGAAAACGTCAAGCGCGTGTAAATGAAATTCTAAAACAAAAGAAACATCCTCATTTGCAAACTCTAGTCACTCCAAAGTTTAAATCAAATGAACATAAATTTCCTTCTAAGAATCACTACGCTATGAATCCTTACATCATGAAATATAATCCTAACTTAGAGAACAATATTAAAAATCTAAACCTCCAACGCAATATTGTTCAACTGAAGTTCATCACACAAGAACTCGTAGAAATCTAAATGGGAATTTGCAACATAAATAGGAGTGTAAACCAATGTTTGAGTGGAGGCCCATAGTTAAGAATGACGGACCAATACTACCTGACAAGGCACACTCACTAGTAACTTTCCCAGGTGTATCTCGCAGTGTTTGGGTACCCAAGAGATCCACCCCACAGGGTCACACTTGGATACCTAAACCACATATCCCATAACATCCACTATATGCATGAAGTAAGTTCTAAACGAACTACAATATATCTTACTTCATGATATGCCTACTGTTTTTTCCTTCTTCCCAGTTTTTTTGTTTTTGATAAGAATGTTTATTTCAATATGTTTTGTTTTTTTTGGCACGGTGGGTAGTTTTTTTTTTAAAAAGGCGAACTGCAAACAATCATGATAAACAGGGTTTCAACACTGAACTAATTAAGCGAAGTAAAATTGATCACATAGCGGGAATTAATTATTGATACACGTGTTCAACCTGTTTATTTTACATCATGAAAATATAAATAAATAGCTCAAGAGGCCACTCCTCAGAATAAGTGGGCGAAATGTTGAACTTGCTCATGATCTTCCTGATCATCTTCTTC
This sequence comes from Platanthera zijinensis, assembly GCA_039513925.1. NCBI lineage: Eukaryota > Viridiplantae > Streptophyta > Magnoliopsida > Asparagales > Orchidaceae > Platanthera > Platanthera zijinensis. The sequence goes on from CM077080.1 coordinate 216,221,571, forward strand.
ATGCCTTTCACCTCCTTCGTCATTTGGCTGATCTCCCAGCCTAGTTCCTCCACCATGCTGTAAATGTCTGTTGGGTACATTGTTCCTAATGTCCCTGATTTGTAAGAAGTCAAACAGGTCAATGTCACACACATCAACTGTATTTGATGTGTATTTGAGGTCATGAGTGCAAGTTTGTCCATATCACATTGATTGGACAAGTGGACACAACAATTGGCTGCTGGACATAGCAAAAATCCACTAATTCCACAAGCATTGAGTGGAGCAAGCTCACTCAACGCTAGAGGTAAGGAATCAATATTATCTATCTCGAAATTTGCCAAAGTCCACAGGCGTTGAGTGAGTAGAGCTCACTCAACGCCATATAACAAATGGCTCTGAGTCTATCTTAGCCTAACTGGTAGATAGCCAAAAATATGGCTAAGTATACAGACATTGAGTGTAGTCTACTCACTCAATGCCATACAACAAAAAGCTATGAGTCGAACTGAGTTCAGAGTTCATCGAACTGAGTTCAGAGTTCGTCGAGCTGAGCTCATCATTCGTCGAACTAAGCTCAGAGTTTGAGAATCTGAGTTCGTCAAACTGAGTTCAGAGTTCGTCGAGCTGAGCTCATCGTTCGTCGAACTAAGCTCAGATTTTGAGAATCTGAGTTCGTCGAACTGAGTTCAGAGTTCGTCGAGCAGAGTTCATCGTTCGTCGAACTAAGTTTAAATTTTGAGAATCTGAGTTAGTCGAACTGAGTTTAGAGTTAGTCGAACTAAGCTCAAAGTTTGAGAATTTGAGTTAGTCGAACTGAGTTTAGAGTTCATCGAACTGAGTTCAGAGTTGAGTGTGGCATGCTCACTCAATGCTATCAACGCCTAAATTGCCAAAGTTGCTGAAAAAATTTCTAAGACAAATAGCATTGAGTGAGGCGTGCTCACTCAACGCTCTCAATGCCTAGATAAACAAAATTTTGTTTAAGTGTTGTGGCATTGAGTGATTCTTACTCACTCAACGCCTGATAGTTTTACTTTCAAGATAACCTAAACACCTAGAGGGGGGGGGGGTGAATAGGTTCTAATTTCTTGTTTATACTTCTAGGCAGAATTCAATTATAAATTAAAACATCTAGCACAGCATTCACAGACAACTAAGCATCACAGATTGCACAATGTTTTATAGTGGTTCCCCAAGGTCTGGGTACATCCACTTTCCCCCTTCACCTATCTAGCAGTTTGCTAGTTTCGGCCAAACTTCCACTATTCTCAGATCCTCAGATCCTACAGCTCAGAACCTGGATAGGTTCCTACAACTCAGGCTCAACAGCCCTACCTCAGCCTTGCCTCAAGGCCTACCTCTCAGAGAAGAACCTTCTCCTACACTCAGGCAAATAGCCCTACCACTCAGAGATCACCTCTCCTACACTCAGCCTTTATAACACAGGCTTACAACTCAGATCTGTGTAAACAGATCCTACAGAAATTTAGAAAAGATATTTTAATGTCTTGCCTTTGTTGAGAGAGAAGAGGACAAGACACTTCTTGATCAGCTGATGAAATTAACTGAATCTGAGCTTTCTTCAAATCTTCTTGAATCTGAACTTAGCTGAGTTGATTTCCAAACAGCTTCTTGAGAAACCACTGATGGCTTCCTTCTTCTTCTTCAAGATGACTGGATCCCTCTCTATCCAACACCTTTTCTGATACTTCAGACTTCTTCTTCTTAGATCTTCTGATGAAGATCATCTTTAGAGCTTAGCACTTTCTTGAATTGAAACTTCAATAGGATCGTAATCCTTTTGTTTCTTCTTCTTAGATCTTCTTCTGTTATTTTTCTTGGCTTCTAATTTCCTTCTGAATATGTCTATTTATAGACTTTCTTCATGGTAACCGGCTGATCCGGTTTCTAACTGATTTCTGACAGGTCTGACAGCTTCAGTTAAACGGTGGCAACCCACAGCTGTCAAGTCTTCAAACAGTTCCTGTACCTTAGCCTTGGACAGCAAAATGTCGAGACAGTCTGTTAGAAAGTGTCGAGACCAATCTGTCTATCTGTGTCGACACAAGTGACTTTGGTGTTGACACGGTCTTTGATGATGTCGGCTAAGTTGCTTTTAAGTCGACACAGCTTCTTCAGAAAATAACTTGGTCTAGACTCTGAAGTGTGTCGACACAATTCCTGTGTGTCGACACAGTTGTTGTAGATTCAGAACTTAGTATGTGTCGACTCAGCCTTCAGGTGTCGACACATCAATCTTCAATTCTGCCAAAATGTGTCGACTCAGTCTTCTGGTGTCGACACAAGCATAGTCGACTTCTGCCAATATGTGTCGACTCAATCTCAAGGTGTCGACACATCCACCCAGTGTCGACTATCTTTCACTAGTCGACTATCTTCCACTAGTCGACTATTTTTCTCTGGTCGACTATCTTTCACTAGTCGACTAACTTTCTCTGGGTGTCGACTATCTTTCACTGTGTCGACTAACTTTCTCTGGGTGTCGACTATCTTTCACTAGTCGACTAACTTTCTCTGGGTGTCGAATATCTTTCACTGTGTCGACACTGCTTCCCAGTGCTGAGGTCGACGATTTTCTTTATGTGTCGACACTGCTTCCCAGTGTCGACATAAATGTGGTCGACTATCTTTCTCTGTGTCGACACTGATATTCTGAAGTGTCGACACAAATATTCTGACGTGTCGACACAATTTCTTCAGGTGTCGACATGTGAACTTAGAATATTTTTCTGCATTCTTTAATACTTCTTCACCTGCACATGTCAACTCAAAACAACATCAAATACACCTTGATGTATATCATTGAGCTAAGTTGGGCTTCTTCAAATCAGGTACACATTTTCCAATATACCCAACAATCTCCCCCTATTTGGAGAAGTCATAACCCTATAGCCAATGATATACACCATTTATAAAAAGTATAAACTGATGATATATGACATAACAGGAATACTTAATATAAACAAAACAATCCATCACAGAATGAACATTATATGATACCAAACAACATTTTGTTTATAACTTGATAATGTTTGAATACAGAGATTTACATTTAATGATTTAATCAAAACATTACAAAATACTTTGAAAGAACTAAAAATTAAGACTGATCAGGCTCTTTTATGACAATCCCTTTGCCAGATAGAATTTGAGCCTTCACAGGAGCTTCAGAATCTTCAGCTGGCTTCTTGCCTTTTAGATCAACCTTCTTCTTTGCTTCTTCCTTGAGCCTTTGCCTTTCAAAATAATGAAAGGGCTTTGGAAAGTACTTGCTCGGCTCCTGAGCATTTGGAGGCAGCCTACCCAGCTTGGCTTTTCTTCTAAACTGTACTATGGCCTCTTGCCTGGCTTCATACTTCTGCCATTCCATCTCATTGAACCACTTGCCTCTTTCATGCACTTGGTCTTTGACAGCCTTCCATGCAGTGAGTATAATATTTCTGGAAGTAGGACTCCACTGCTCAAAGTCTGGCTTAAGTTCAGCCTGCTCTCTAAATCTTTTCTTAGATAGTAGAGCATCTTGCTGGTCTTTCAAAGTAGCCTCAGGCTTATCAACCTTCCCAATAACAACATTGGTAACCTCCTTTGGAGGACTATACATTCCTTGAACTTGCTGATCAATCATATCATAATCTGGAGGAGGGTAAATGACTTGGGCAACCTCAGGTTGATTGCCTTCAAGTAAACTTATTTATATTCCGGACTCAGCCACCATAGCATCATCACACAAAGGTGGATATCCCAATGTGGCTCGAATACTATTGGTCACCCATTTGGTGTGCTCTGAGCCTGCATGAACTAACATCCTCTCCCCCTTTATGGCTTCTCTAGTAACATGATCTCTTAGATCTTCCTTCTGAAATCTGATTTGGCCATCTAGATAATTCACACCCTCTTTAAAAAATGGTTTTAACTTTAGAAGCTTGTCAGATATTTCCTTTTGAGAGGTAGTGATAGCAGTTTTAACAGAATCAATAGCAGCTTGAAAGTTCTTATCAAATTCTTCCATTTCCTTTGCTCTAGCTGCAGGCAGGCCTGGAACAATCTTTTCCAATTCATTAATGATGTCATGATGAGATTCAGTTAAATTCTCATTCATCCTTATCTGATTTTCCAAGACATAGCTTTGCTTTAAAGCAATATCATCCACCTTAGGGATGATAGACTGCTGTTATTTTGCCAAATATACCACAGCATTATCTCCCTTATGGAAGCAATCTGTCATCTCCTTCTTATGCATATTGACCTCAAACCTAATAGATTTTATATCTTGAGCTAAGTCAAATTGCAGGGACTTGTTGTTCTCATAAATATATTGTTCAATAGCCACTCTGTGTTCATCCAATTTCACTTGTAAATCGACCAAAAACTTGTTATAATCAAAGTCTGAAGGAGTGTGATGTGCTGTAGACTGTAGAGCCTGCTTATAGCTCTTGCTCCTTCTCTGGAAGACCATAAGTTTTCTCTTCTTAGCCACCCTGGCTTCTTCATTCTCAGAATCAGAAGTACTATCAATTTGAACTCTTTCTTTGGGAGGAGGAGGAACAGCTGCTTCAGTGCCATGTTGTACAGTCTTCACATGCACAGGCTCCCCCTCAATTTCTTGCTCCACTTCCATTCTATCAGTAATTATTTCATTATCTGGAAATAACTCTTCTAGAGTATATTCCTTTTGGGCTGGAACATCTGCAGTATTCAAATTTTGAGATATATCAATTTGAGCATCGTCTTGCACTTGCTCAGACAGCTTCTCCCCTTGTACTTGTTCAGTATTGGTGATGTCCTGGGCAGGTGAGGACACTTGCTTTCCCTGGACCTGTGCAGAAATAGAAATATTAGAAATGTCTTTTGTAGGAAAATACACCAGCTCCCCCTGCACCTGTACCTGGTCATGAGTAGATACAGTCTGTGTAGGTGAATAAACTTGCTGAGCTGGTATTCTTACTTCTTCTTCTTGAATTGCAGGTATTGTGGCATCCTGAACTTGTGTAGAAGCAGGCTGATCTTCAACCTCTTGTCTTACTTGTTCTTCTTGTGGGTGCTCAGTACTGGTAGCATGACCTGGGGATTTCTCAAGTGAATCCTGCCTTTCCACTTCAGGCATCTCTTTGGTTAGCACCCTATTCCATCTGGAGAACAATCTCATGTCCATCCTTCTCATGTGATTAATTTTTGTTCCAGATTGTTGTTGCATAACATCAGGAATCTCCTTACTTAGGTATATACTCATTATTCTAGCCAGATTTGGCTTCTTGATTCCTTCCTTAATCTTTTCAAAGATTACAGTTGACCAATCCGTTGGAATTGTAAACACAATCCTGGTCATTAGGCTGAACATATAGGCAGAAATCCTATCATGTCCACCTGGCTTGCACAGAATAACTTTTCCAACCACCTCAGACAGAAACTTGCCCTGTTGATTCATTCCTTTCCTATTGAAAGCAGCTCCAATTTTCATGGTGGAATCCAATCCACATCATTGAAGAGCCTCCCTTGATTTAGAAGCAGGGACATCCTCTTCATTCTCAATTATAAGTAAGTGTAGAATTGTTCTTAACTTACTTGGTGTAATTTCCACTGGTGACCCATGAACTGTTGATTTTATCTCATGACTTTCAGAGACTACAGATGCAGAAGTATAGAACTCATGCACCTCCTTCTTCCATATCTTAGATGGTTCGGAGACCAGAAATTCTAATCCTGAGTCGGAGAGGAGAGAGATAACCCCGAGAACATCTGGAGGGGCAGCAGCAAAGGCCTGGCGCACCAACTCATATCCTTCATTCACATTATCTTCAATCTTTGGCGCCATTGATCAGTCGAGAAAGCTTGGAAGATGAGAGAAAGAGAGAGAGAGAATGTCGACACAGGGTTTCGAAAACCTTATAAGCGTGTCGACAGAATAAGTTTTTGACCTATTTATACCTTTTGTTTAAAGAAGATCAAAAGACGCCAAAAACAGACTATAAGTGTCGACACAGATGGAATATGTCGACACAAGCTTCTATTGTCTCGACATCAAGTCCGTCTATTATGTGTCGACACCAATTTGCAGTTATGTCGACACCAGAGATATATAGAAGAGCATCAGAAATTCTGTGTCGACTCTTAGTATAAGTGTCGACACAAAATCTGTAAGTGTCGACACCACTATCCTGGTGAAGTCGACACTACATTCCTGGATAAGTCGACAATAAGATTCTTAAGTGTCGACACATATTTTCTGTGTCGACACAATATCTTTGACTTGTCGACATTACAACCCTGAGTCGACACAATATTACTGAATGTGTCGACACCATCTTACTTAGCCAATTTCTGTTTGTTCATCACAACTTATAAGTACTACAGAGTACTTGATACTACTTCAATGTGTCTTTATATCACTTGAATGTCTTGTTACCACTTCAACTTCATTGTTGATGATATTGTGATTACACTAATCAATGGTTAACATACCTAATTCAATTTTGAATTTATTGAATTTGGTCTCATCTAGGGGCTTAGTAAACACATCTGCTATTTGATAATCTGTTTTCACAAATTCCAATGAAATGTCTTCTTTTTCTACATGTTCTCTAAGAAAATGGTATTTTATTTCTATATGCTTAGTTCTACTATGAGAAACAGGATTATTAGCAATAGAAATTGCACTCTTAGAATCACACAAAAGAGGTGTTCTACTTACTTGAATACCATAATCCTTAAGCTGATGTTGCATCCATAATAGCTGTGCACAGCAGCTTCCAGCAGCAACATACTCAGACTCAGCTGTGGAAATTGCCACACTGGTCTGCTTCTTACTACTCCATGATACTAGTCTTCCTCCCAGGAATTGACAAGTACCTGTAGTACTCTTCCTATCCTCTCTACATCCTGCAAAATCTGCATCTGAATAGCCTGTTAGTTGAAAATCTCTATTCTTAGGGTACCAAAGACCTAGATTAGGTGTGCCCTTAAGATATCTCAGAAACTTTTGACTACAGTATAATGAGATTCTTTAGGGCAGGCTTGGTACCTAGTACAGACACATGTAGCATACATAATATCTGGTCTACTAGCAGTGAGATATAGTAGTGAGCTAACTATTCCTCTATACAAAGTCTCATCAATAGGTTTACCTGCATCATCTTTGCATATAAGCATACTTGTTCCCATAGGAGTTCTCATGGTGGAGGATGACTCCATACCATATTTCTTAATCAATTCTTTGGTGAACTTAGACTGGGATATGGACAAGCCATCATCAGTCTGTCTTACTTGGAGTCCCAAGAAGAACTTCAGTTCCCCCATACTGCTCATCTCAAACTTCCCTTGCATAAGTTTGGCAAACTTTTTACAAAGGTTGTTTTCAGTAGATCCAAAGATTATGTCATCAACATAGATCTGAACTAAGATGATCTTGCCTTTGGATTCCCTAAGGAATAGAGTTTTGTCAATTTTTCCTCTTGAGAATTTATTCTCAATAAAGAAAGTAGACAGGGTTTCATACCAAGCCCTTGGAGCTTGCTTTAACCCATACAGAGCTTTCCTAAGCTTATAAACAAAATCAAGTTTAAGAGGATCTACAAAACCTGATGGCTGCTCTACATATACTTCTTCTTTAAGATCACCATTCAGAAATGCTGACTTCACATCCATCTAGTATTCTTTGAAGTCTTGATAGGCTGCATAGGCAAGGAATATTCTGATTGCCTCCAGCCTTGCTACTAGAGCAAAGGTTTGATCAAAGTCAATCCCTTCTTCCTGCCTGTATCCTTTTGCAACCAATCTTGCTTTATTCTTTACTATTATTCCACTTTCATCTAGCTTATTCCTATAGATCCATTTTGTGCCAATTATGTTGTGGCCTCTTGGTTTAGGAACAAGCTCCCAGACATTGCACCTTCTGAATTGATTCAGCTCCTCTTGCATAGCATCAATCCAGTGCTAGTCTTGGATAGCTTCTTCAAACTTCTTAGGCTCCATTTGTGACAGGAAACTTGAATATAGAACTGTGTTTTGATTTCTGCTTCTAGTTTGCACCCCCTGTCTTGGATCACCTATTATCTGATCAGCTGGATGATCTCTTAAATGTCTTGTAGCTGGAGGAAGATTCCCTTCTGGTTGAACATTTCCAGCTCCTTCATTTAGCTGAATCTCTTGGTTTTCATCAGCTTCTATAGTGTCTTGTTCTCCCCCTGGACAGAAGCCTTCATTTTCCAATGCCCCATCTTCCTTTGATACTTCAGTAATGGAGAGCTTGTCCATACTTTTGCTTATACCTGTTGAGTCATTTGATCTACAAGACAACTCACAGTTGATTAATCTTGTTTCATCAAACACAACATGCACAGATTCTTCAACAACTTGAGTAATCAAGTTGAAGACTCTATAGGCCTTACTATTTGTGCTGTAACCAACAAATATCCCATCCTGGGATTTGGCAGCAAACTTAGTCAAATATGACTTGCCATTGTTAAGTATATAACACTTGCAACCAAAGATCCTAAACTAAGATAAATTTGGTTTTCTGCCTTTCACAATCTCATAGGGAGTCATTTTGTGGCTTTTGGTGATAGTAGCCCTATTGGTTACATGACAAGCAGTGTTAACTGCCTCAGCCCAAAAATATTCTGGGAGAGAGGTGTCACTCAACAGAGTTCTACCTGCTTCAATTAATGTTCTATTCTTTCTTTCAGCAATTCCATTTTGCTGAGGTGTTCTAGGTGAGGAGAACTCTTGGAAAATCCCAAAGTCTTTACACAATTTTGTTATGCTTTCAGATTGAAACTCAGTACCATGGTCACTTCTGATTTTGACCACTGTACTATTTAGTTCATTCTGAATTTGCTTTACAAAATTAAGTAATACACTTGGGGTTTCAGATTTTTGTTTCAGAAAGAACACCCATGTAAATCTTGAATAGTCATCTACAACCACAAAAGTGTAGACTTTCCTACCTAGACTGTGAACTGGCATAGGACCAAAAAGATCCATATGCAAGAGGTATAAGCACCTCACAGAATCCTTATTTTCAAGGCTTTGAAAGGAGGATTTTGTCTGCTTGCCCTTTTGACAAGCTGAGCATATCCCTTCCTTTATACACTTAACTTGAGGTCCATTCTGTTGGTACCCTAGTTTGATTTGAGTTTAGTCCTCTCCTTTGTGCCCCCTTGACCCAAGAAATATCTATGGTCAATGGTTAGAAGTCTAGTTGTAGAGTCCTCACTTTTCCAGATTGAGAATTTGGTTAAGTAGTTTTTCGTTCGACTATAGTCGAATGCCGCTCGACTATCGTCTATCGGCTGATCGACGATCGTCTATCAGTTGGTCGATGCTTTGTCTGCGCTGATAGGTCGACTATCTGTTGATAGGTCGACTATCTGTTCTGCGTTGATAGTTCGACTATCTGTTGATAGGTCGACTATCTATTCTGCGCTGATAGGTCGACTATCTGTTGATAGGTCGACTATCTGTTTTCTGAGGTAGGTCGACTATCTGCTTGATAGGTCGACTATCTGTTTGCGCTTGATAGTTCGACTATCTGTCCTGATAGATCGACTATCTGATAGTTTGACTATCTGTTCTGATAGGTCGACTATCTGCCGGGGTAGTTCGACTATCTTCTTCGATAGGTCGACTATCTGGATCGTTCGACTATCTGCCCGATAGATCGACGATCTCCGTGCGTCGGTCGACGATCTCCGAAGGTCGTTCGACACTTTCTGCCTGCCTTTATATTTTGTATTTATTTATTATATTTAATTAATTAATACATTTTCTGGCATATTGTTTTAAGCTGTATGGTAAAATTACCAGGCAATATTTGCTCCATCTCTTTTGCCTGAGTCAAATCTTTTTAAGATAAAGTTGTTTGTCTTATTAGCTGTCATTGTAAATTACTTTATCTGTTGTCAGCCCTTTATAGCCGTTAGACTGAAAAGTCTTCTTTTTGCTATAAAGAGATTATTTCTGATGTGACTTTATTTAGTCCTTCTGTTATTTGATATGGTCCTGCAGCTTCTTAGAAAAAGGGTTATTCCTTTTATAGAATGTTTTGCTGCAGAGATGTTTCTGTCTTCTTGATATTTACAGCCCAGGTCTCAAGGCTCAGAAGAAGACAAATAATTCAAATGGAAGAGAGCCGTTGCTTGCTGCTATTATATAAAGAACCCTTTGAAGAAGGATTCAAGCTAGTAAGCTAGTCAATAGTGAAGAGAAAATAATCAATAGTTGAGAGCTGATAGCTAATCAGAAGTTCATTCAAGCTTTCAAGCCTTCATCAAGTTCAAGCTTTCTGCTCTCAGCAAATTCCATCTAACTGAGAAGTGTTAAGATCTTCATCTCTTCTTCACCTGAGTTCTCCTGCTTTCAGGAAGTTCAAACTCAGAGATCCTTTGAAGAAGAAGAAGAAGAAGATAGCTGCTTGAAGATCTTCGATTTTATTATTTATTTTCTTCCTGTAGCTTTTCCTTCAGAACTTTCTGAAGAGTCTTCTGCACTGAAGCAAGACTTCACCTGGACATCTTTGAGCTAGGGGGAGCCTTGATTCTTTAGAGCATTCTAGCTCAGTGCAAGTTTTTGTGCTTCTCTAATCTATTGTAAAATAGAGAAGACATCTTAACCTTCTTCCCCCTCCTGTACAGGGTTATTACTCCCTTCAAAAGTATCCCTTGGTGGCAGGGCACCTGATCAAAAACCTGTGCTTGGTTTTTAGATACCTGATCAAAAGTCTAAAGGGTTTCTGAATCTACCTGAAGCAGATTCTGTTGGTGGCAGGGCACCTGATCAAAAACCTGAGTGGATTCCTACCGTGTGGGTAGAAGAGTGGACGTACCCAAGTTGTTTGGGGAACCACTATAAATTTCCTTGTGTCATCTGGATTCCATTGTTTAATTCCTGTATTGTGGCTGTGATTAGATATAACTAGGTTGCTAGTTACTGGTTAGGTTTTCCAAGCCTTAACTGTAATTACAGTTAGCTTGAGTTTGTGCACATCACTTGTGTTAGGCTCTAGGGTTAAATCTATATCTATAATCTTTCATTCCGCACTTCACTCCAAGGGAGTTGGGTAGACCATTGAGTTTTGTCTAGTGCAAAATTTGATAACTCTATTCACCCCCCCTCTAGAGTAGTATCTATCCCTTCACTTTCAATTGGTATCAGAGGGAGGTTGACTGACTGAATAGGCTAACACCTAAGTCACAAGATCCTGATAGATACCAAAGCTTATAGATATTCACTACCATGGCCCAGTCTAAGGATTATTCAAGCACCAGACCTCCAGCATGCAACTTAGCTAAGTTTGGCATCTGGAAGGCAAGGATTAAATTATATATGAATTCTATTGATGAAAGTATTTTTGCTTCTATTTTGTCAGGTCCCCCAAGAGCACCTGCTGCTGCCACTGCCTCATCATCTGATATGAGTGCAGTGCCTCCTCCAGATTATAATGATGAGTACAAGAAGGACAAAATTGCAGATGCCAAGGCAATGAACATACTGGCTCAGACAATGTCTGATGAGGTGTTCCAGAAGGTTGCTGACTGCTCCTCAGCAAAGGCCATGTGGGACACACTGAACCAGATTGTAGCTGGTTCAGCTGATGAAAGGAAGGACAGAAGGTCCAACCTGATCTCACAGTACGAGAACTTCAAGAAAACTGATGCTGAATCAGTTGAAGCTATGTACACCAGGCTCAGCTCAATCATCAATGAGCTGAGGACCCTGGACAAGGACATATCATTGATAGAGGTCAATGATAAGATTCTTATGTGCTTCCCTAGCACATGGGATCTAAGAATCTGGCCCATCAAAGAAGCCAGAAGTACTAATGAGATCTCCACTGAAGCTCTCCTCGGCAAGCTCAAGTCTTTTGAGCAAGTGCTGAAGACCAGAGAAGCAGAAGCTGAAGCCAAGACCCCCACTCCAACAAGAAAAGAGCAATCTCTAGCTCTTAAGGCTGCAGATGTTTCTGAAGGCAGCCAATCTAATGAGGAACTTATGGCACTGTTTGCCAAAAGGTTTCTCAAGATGGGAAGAAAGGAGTTCAGAAAGAAGTCTTCACGTTATGAAGACAAACCAAGGTATGATCGCTCTCCTGCTAAAGAAATTATCTGTTATGGTTGCAGGAAGCCTGGACACATCTTGCCAGAGTGTCCAGAGGAGAAGAACAAAGAAAAGAGAAAAGATAAAGAACAGCACAGGAAGCACTCCAAGCCATCCTCCTACAAAAACAAAAAGAAGGAGAGAGGTTTCATTGCTGAAACCTGGAGTGATTCTGATGAAGAATCCTCCTCATCAAGCTCCAGTGAAGATGAGGAAGAGAAGAAGGCAAAAGAAGTTTGCCTCATGGCAATAGATGTCTGCAGCAACCACTCTGCTGCAGAGAGTTCTGATTCTGATGAAGAGATGCCTACAGAAGATGAGGTACTTTCTTCTTATGATTTTACTTCAGAAGAATTTAAGTTAGAATTTAAATCTTTATGCTTAGATTTAATTAGCTCAGAAAAGGAAATAAAAGAACTTAGAAATAGGTTAGCTGACTCAGAATCAATAGCCTCTGAAAACATTAGGTTAAAGGAAGAACTCACTACTTGTAGTGAAGAAATAAAATTTCTTAAAATACAGTTAGCTAAGTCTAAGAGATTAGAAGAATCCCTTAATGGTAGAAGCCTTAAGTTATTAGAAATTACCAGCATGACTAACACTAGGTCAGGTAATGATAAACTAGGCTTAGGAGCTTCTCCCAGTGAACCCCCAGTCCTTCTTAAAAATAACCTTTCAACTCCAGTGAACTTCATTTCAGCTAGTGGAAAGAAGAACACTGAGCAAGTAAATCTGGTTAATAAAACCCTAAATAAAGCTAAGAGAGAAAAGAGAAAGAAGTTCTTTAAAGAAATGCAAAGAGCGTCGAACGCCGCTCGACGATCGGAAGCTCCATGGTCGAACGAAGGTCGACGATCTGAGCACCCATCGTCGAACGTCGATCGACGATTTCAACATAATTTTCAAAATCATAATCAATTCCATAGAAACCTAAATGAGAATAGAAACCCTAAGTTTGTTGACCCATCATCTGCATGGAGAATACCCCCTAGGAGATCTCACCCACTAGGTTATCACCCTCAGCCTGCATTCTCATATATTTCCAGTTTTTCTTATGTGAAAAACAAGGGACCCAAGGTTACCTGGGTCCACTCTGTCTAAATAATTGTCTTGCAGGTGAAGGCCTATCCAATCACTCAAAATAAGTGGTATTTGGATAGTGGATGCTCTAAGCATATGATAGGAAATAAAGATCTACTGTCAAAGTTCAAAGCTAAGCTCGGCCCAAAGGTTATCTTTGGAGACTCCAGCTGTGGTCAGACAGAAGGCTATGGCAAGATCACAATTGGAGCAGTTACTTTCAAGAGAGTTGCATATGTCAATGGACTGAAGCACAATTTGATTTCAGTCAGCCAGCTGTGTGATGCTGGCTACCAGGTTTCATTTTCTAACTCCTATTGCAATATTACTTTAAATAATAATATTGTTTAGTAGGTATTAGAATAGGTAACATTTATTTAGTAGATTTCAATTCATCTCACTCTGAAATCTGCCTGTTTAATGAAGTAACCCTTAATAATAATTCCCTATGGCATAAGAGGCTTAGTCATGTAAACCTTAAAAATATATCTAGGTTATCTAAGCACAACCTTGTTAGAGGTTTACCTTCTTGCCCCTAAAAGAAGGAGAACCTATGCAAGGCTTGTCAGCTAGGCAAGCAAACCAAGAATTCTTTTAAATCTGTAAATAAAAGTGATTCTCCTAGAATCCTGTATTTATTACATTTGGACCTTTTTGGCCCAATAAATGTACAGAGTTTAGGAGGGAAGTATTACACTTTAGTAATTGTAGATGACTTCTCTAGGTTCAGTTGGGTTTTCTTTTTGAGAACTAAGTCTGATAACTTCAAAGCCCTTACAGACTTTCTACTATGTGTGCAGACTGAGTACTCTACTCATGTGGCCTTGATCAGAAGTGATCATGGTACTGAGTTTGACTCTCTTCTCATGCAAGAATTCTGTGAGAGAGAAGGTATCAAACATAGCTTCTCAGCTCCTAGAACTCCCCAACAAAATGGGGTAGTTGAAAGGAAAAATAGAACACTCATTGAAGCTGCTAGCACATTGTTGGCAGATGCTAACATGCCTCTATCCTATTGGGCAGAAGCTGTTAGTACAGCCAACTATGTCTTGAATAGAAGTTTGATACACAAACTTAAGTGTAAAACTCCTTATGAGTTGCTTAAAGGAAAGAAACCAAAAATCAATTATTTTAGAGTTTTTGGCTGTATTGTTTATATTCATAATAATAATAAAGATTATATTAGAAAGTTTGAAGCAAAAGCTTCAATGAGAATCATGCTTGGATATTCCCAAGTAAGCAAAGCTTATAGGGTTTATAACAAATCAACCTGTAAGATTGAAGAATCTGTGCATGTGACTTTTGATGAGTCTCAGATGTTTTACAAGGAGAAAGAAAATTCTCCTTCCTCAAGTTCTTTGCAGGTACATGATGCCCCTCAAGAAATTCTTCAACTTTCAACTCTTCAGATCACTGAATCAGACAGTGATGAAGACATTGCTGAAGCTGTTGAAGCTGTTGTTGTTCCACCAACAGTAGATCAAATTCCTCCTGAGGAATTAATCCCAACTGTTGCTGAAGATCACATCCCACCTGCTGATATTGTCACACTTAGAGATCACCCCACATCTCAAGTGATTGGAGACATATCAGCTGGTGTGCAAACAAGACATCAATTAAGACATGATGTGATGCATGCTTGTTTCCTCTCACAGGTTGAGCCCCTCACCTTTAAAGATGCAGAGCTAGATCCCCACTGGATCATTGCAATGCAAGAGGAGCTCAATCAGTTTGAGAGATGTAAAGTTTGGACTTTGGTTCCAAGACCTAAAGGCCAACTGATCATAGGCACCAAGTGGGTGTATAGAAACAAGTTAGATGCAAATGGAATTATTGTAAGGAATAAAGCTAGGCTTGTAGCTCAGCGCTACAGACAGGAGGAAGGTATAGACTATGACCAAACCTTTGCTCCTGTTGCAAGGCTAGAAGCAATAAGGATCTTCTTGGCCTATGCAGCCTTCATGAAGTTTAAGGTGTTCCAAATGGATGTCAAAAGTGCATTCCTAAATGGTGAGCTTAAGGAAGAGGTGTTTGTTGAACAACCACCAGGGTTTGTTTCTTCAACTCAGCCCTCACATGTGTTTAAGTTGCAGAAAGCTCTTTATGGACTAAAGCAAGCTCCTAGGGCCTGGTATGAGACCTTAGCTAGTTTCCTGTTAGAGCACAACTTTACTAGGGGAGTAGTTGATAGAACCCTTTTCGTCAAGCATCACAAGGACACAATCCTGTTAGTTCAGGTGTATGTAGATGATATTATTTTTGGCTCCACTGATCCCAAACTTTGCAAAAGGTTCTCTGACCTGATGCACTCTAAGTTTGAGATGAGTAGCATGGGTGTGCTGTCTTACTTTCTTGGTCTCCAAGTTAAGCAAGATGCTGATGGTATCTTCATCTCCCAATCCAAATATGCCAAGGAATTGGTAAAGAAATTTGGGATGGCTGATGCTTCAGCAATGCCTACACCCATGGCTACTAATGTAGTTATTGATTCTGATGATCACGGCAAGCCAGTTGATCAAAAGAATTATAGGGCCATTATTGGTTCCCTATTATATCTAACTGCAAGTAGGCCAGATATAATGTTTGCTACATGCCTTTGTGCTAGATTCCAGGTCAACCCCAAGGAATCTCATCTGATTCTTCTAAAGAGAATCCTGAGATACCTGAAGGGATGTCCAGATCTAGGACTTTGGTACCCAGCTGAGTCAGAGTTTGAATTAATTGGATATTCTGATTCTGATTATGCTGGTTGCAGAGTTGACAGGAAGAGCACCTCAGGAACTTGCCAGTTCCTGGGAGAGAGATTGGTCTCTTGGTTCTGTAAGAAGCAGGCTTCTGTCTCAACTTCAACTGCAGAGGCTGAATATATAGCTGCTGCTAGTTATTGATCACAGATCCTGTGGATTCAAAACCAGCTTGTGGATTATGGTTACTCACACAAGAACACCAAGATCATGTGTGATAGTACCAGTGCTATCTCAATTGCACAAAATCCAGTGCACCACTCTAGAACGAAGCACATTGAGATTCGGCACCATTTCCTGAGAGATTGTGTGGAAAAGAACAAGATTTTTCTTGAGTTCATATCCACTGAGTTTCAGAGAGGTGATATTTTCACCAAGCCCTTAGATGAACAGAAGCATCTGTTCTTTTTAGTTCAACTATGCATGATTAATGGACGAGACTAAGTGTGACTATATCTGCCTATGTTGAAATCTGTTTGAAGATAGTCGAACGACGTTCGAAGATAGTCGATCGGATCAAGCCCATCGTCGACCTATGGTTGATGAAAGTTTGTCTGATTGAAGATCGTCGATCGACGTTCGACCATCGTCGAATAGGTTGAGCTCATCGTCGATCTCTGGAAGACGATAGCCTGTTGTTTGAGAAGCCAGAAATAGTCGAACGATTGTCCGACTACTCTGCTTCTGAGCCGATCGTCGAACGGCCGTTCGACCATCGGGTCTAGATCTTTTTAATAGACCGACTATATCCGGTCTGATATAAAGCCGATAGTCGACCTAGGTCAAAAGATCTTTTGCTTTATCGTCGACGGAGCGTGCTTTTTCGTATTCTGCTTTCCCGCTTGCGATTTTCTGCCGCTTCGTCCCCTTCGTCTTCTTCGTCCTTCTCGCATTTCTCCAGCGAATCCATGGCGGTCTCTCCAGCAGTTCTGGCCGTCGTGAAGTTTGATGCAGGATTTAGCGTGGATTTCGACGCGTTCAGCAGCTGCGATGCAGGAATCGTAGAAGTTCTACAGCTATGCAGGGATCAGGGATTAGAGAAGTTAATGTCTGCAAGGATTAAGATCAACATTCCAGAAATCAAAGAATGGGCTTTCACGTCGTCTTCCACAGACGAATCGATGACTGGTACCATCGGCGGAGAAGAGGTACTCCTGACTCCGGCCTTTTTATCTGATGTTTTTGGATTAGTTAATGGTGACGAGGATTATGAGCAAGATGCTCAGGAATTCGGAAGAATGCTAGTTGAGCTGGGACATGCTGAGGGCATTCCCACGAAGCTGCTCAAAGTGAATTTTCCTTTCAAAATCAAGTTTCTGGCTGAGTTAGTAGGAAAAGTGCTCCTGGGTAAGCACTCTGCCCACGATAATATAACAAGGCAGCAATTCGCACTCATGTGTGCGATTGTTAATCGGAAAAGGATCAATTGGGCAGCAGTGATGTTTGATTTAATAAGGAAAAAGAATGGCAAGAAGGAAGTCACCCTAGGAAGGGTTATCGGAATTTTCCTGAAGGAAAGGTACCCCCATCTGCTGAGTTCAACTGCAACAACAATCAACGCCAGCAAGAAGATGGATCCCCACCTGTTCTCAAAGTGGAAGAGAACGTTTGTGAAATCTGCTCCAGCAACATCTGAGGACACAAGGACTGTATCAGTCACTCCTCACCATGTTGAAGCTGGCTCAGCTCTTCCTTCCTCCTCCTCTGCATTGCTGTCTGCCTCAGTTGAAGTTCCATCAACTTCAGCTGAAGTACGACCTTCTTCCTCTGCTGCTCCAGAAACAACTACGGTTGTTCCTTTTTCCCCTCCAGCCTCTCCTCTACCTACCCATCTGGCTAGGATATCTGCTCCTAGCTTCGATTTGTTAGGATCAGAGAGAATTCCTACTCCTCCTGTATCTCCCGTTCATTCCCCAATTAACTCTCCTGCTCCATCTCCAGTTCGATCCCCTGTCCACACCGTTTCTCATCCCAGCACCACTCCCATATCTGCTGCAGCTCCATCCACTTCACATCCTTCATCTATTGAGGTCTCTCCTGAGCTTATCTCCCGCATTATGGAGCTGATTACCCCGTCAATCAAAACCATGATTGAAGAGGCAATCGCTCCCCTTGCAGCCTCCATTGACCTCTTAACTGCCTCCATCAAATACCTTTCAAAATCTGCTGATCCATCTTCCTCAAGGGGCCTGGTTTCAGTATCCACTAAAATCAGGCAGGGGGAGATGTTCCATGAAGATGCCTCAGACCATCCTGCCTCCCCTCCAGCTATAAAAGATACAGTCATGTCTGCCTAGGAAGAATCTGCTCAAGCTGAGATAGAAATAGTTCCAGATGTTGTAATGACTGCCCAGGAAGAATCTGCTCCTGCTGAGAAAGAAATAGCTCCAGTTTTGTCTGATAAGGAAATAACAGATGGAATCATGTTGTCTGAATTTGCAGTGAAAGTCTGCCTGGAAGACCTCACCACTCCTGTGATTGCTAGATTCTTAGAAGGAATTATAACTTCATATCTGAATGAATCATGGGAAATGGTCAAATATGAAGGTAACTCATTTATTCGTTTTGTTGATGAGTCGATTAATTTGTTAGTTTGTGAATTCCTGGAAGGAATGATTTCTGTTTATTTAGCAGATCTGTATTCATAATTCTACAGATGATATTAGAGAAAATTTATCTGCTCAGATAATAGAAATTGTCTCAGAAGCTGCTCCAAGTATTCCTAATATCCCAGTAGATCCTGAACTGGAATCTTTTCTAGATGATAGAGAGGAATCTGAAAATCAAGATAAAGTCAAAGATGGCTCTCCTGTTCTGAATTTGGAAGAAGTTCAAGCAAGAGCTGCCTGGGATTTAAGAGTACAATCTTTAAAAGAGAAAGAAAAGGAATTGCAAGTTGAAAAGTCAACCATCTGGGATGACTCTCCAGGGTTGGACTTAGATTCCCTTCTGGCTCTGGATGCCATGGAAAAGGAAAGAGAAAAATCTGCTCTTAAGCTTAAAGAAAAGGCTGTTTCTGAAGCCTATGATCCGTATGAAAATCCTCCATCATCTCCCTCTGATGATGAGGATGATTCTGATGTTTCTGAGAGATCAAAGAAAAAGAAAGCTGCTTCAAAGAAAAGGAAAGCTGTTGCTCCTCCTCCTCCAAGTAAAGATAATGACACTCCCTATTATATTCTGAAGGGCATTGACCCTAAATCCAAGGAATTTCAGCACTGGATGTGGTTTTCAAAGAATCAGCAGAAAGAAAGGAAAAGGACTAAGAGGTATGATAGTCCTGTCTCAAGATGGACTCCCAGAGGTCCTCCTCCTCCTCCTCCAGGTGCAGGAGCCTCTGGGAACCTATCAGCTAATCCTGCTGCCTCTTCTGGAAGATCTGCTTCTTTTCAGCCCCAGCCAAGACAAAGTTATCAAAGCTCGCAAGGCAAATCGGTTTCTGAGAAAAGTGTTTCAAAAGGTAAATAGTTTACTTTGTTTTAAAAATTTCTAGCAAGATCCTTTTGCTAAGTATACTCTAATATCTTATCTAGATAAAGTATCTGAGGCTGCTCCTCCTGAGCCTGTTTATGAAAATCCTGAGCTTGATCCTAATTTTAGGATGGCTCGTTTCCAAGAACTAGTAGGAGCAGCTCAAATTAGAAAAGCTAGAGCCGAAGGAAAAGATACGACTGGTTTAACTACCATGTCTGTTTACAGAAAGAAAGAGCTTGAAAAGTTCCAGGTTAATCCTGAGGTTTTTGACCCCTCCAAATACATGGAAAAACATCCTGAAGCAGTAGTCCCAAGAACTGCAGAGCTGAAGATCATTGGTGTGCAGGACCTGAAAATGTCAAAGAAAGAATCAGATGATCCGTTAAGGAAAATATCTTTTGTTTCTAGCTCTTCTGTATCTAAGCCTGACTCTGTTGATCCATAGTTTGATTAACTGCTGTGCTATATTTGTTTATCTGTTTGATAATCTGCTAGTCTATTTCCTGTATTATTTTAGTGTTCTATAGCTAGCTGTTTGTTTTAGTTTTTGAGAGACTTAACTCAAATAGGGGGAGATTGTTGGTACCCTAGTTTGATTTGAGTTTAGTCCTCTCCTTTGTGCCCCCTTGACCCAAGAAATATCTATGGTCAATGGTTAGAAGTCTAGTTGTAGAGTCCTCACTTTTCCAGATTGAGAATTTGGTTAAGTAGTTTTTCGTTCGACTATAGTCGAACGCCGCTCGACTATCGTCTATCGGCTGATCGACGATCGTCTATCAGTTGGTCGACGCTTTGTCTGCGCTGATAGGTCGACTATCTGTTGATAGATCGACTATCTGTTCTGTGCTGATAGTTCGACTATCTGTTGATAGGTCGACTATCTGTTCTGCGCTGATAGGTCGACTATCTGTTGATAGGTCGACTATCTGTTTTCTGAGGTAGGTCGACTATCTGCTTGATAGGTCGACTATCTGTTTGCGCTTGATTGTTCGACTATCTGTCCTGATAGATCGACTATCTGATAGTTCGACTATCTGTTCTGATAGGTCGACTATCTGCCGGGGTAGTTCGACTATCTTCTTCGATAGGTCGACTATCTGGATCGTTCGACTATCTGCCTGATAGATCGACGATCTCCGTGCGTCGGTCGACGATCTCCGAAGGTCGTTCGACGCTTTCTGCCTGCCTTTATATTTTGTATTTATTTATTATATTTAATTAATTAATACATTTTCTGGCACATTGTTTTAAGCTGTATGGTAAAATTACCAGGCAATATTTGCTCCATCTCTTTTGCCTAAGTCAAATCTTTTTAAGATAAAGTTGTTTGTCTTATTAGCTGTCATTGTAAATTACTTTATCTGTTGTCAGCCCTTTATAGCCGTTAGACTGAAAAGTCTTCTTTTTGCTATAAAGAGATTATTTCTGATGTGACTTTATTTAGTCCTTCTGTTATTTGATATGGTCCTGCAGCTTCTTAGAAAAAGGGTTATTCCTTTTATAGAATGTTTTGCTGCAGAGATGTTTCTGTCTTCTTGATATTTACAGCCCAGGTCTCAAGGCTCAGAAGAAGACAAATAATTCAAATGGAAGAGAGCCGTTGCTTGCTGCTATTATATAAAGAACCCTTTGAAGAAGGATTCAAGCTAGTAAGCTAGTCAATAGTGAAGAGAAAATAATCAATAGTTGAGAGCTGATAGCTAATCAGAAGTTCATTCAAGCTTTCAAGCCTTCATCAAGTTCAAGCTTTCTGCTCTCAGCAAATTCCATCTAACTGAGAAGTGTTAAGATCTTCATCTCTTCTTCACCTGAGTTCTCCTGCTTTCAGGAAGTTCAAACTCAGAGATCCTTTGAAGAAGAAGAAGAAGAAGATAGCTGCTTGAAGATCTTCGATTTTATTATTTATTTTCTTCCTGTAGCTTTTCCTTCAGAACTTTCTGAAGAGTCTTCTGCACTAAAGCAAGACTTCACCTGGACATCTTTGAGCCAGGGGGAGCCTTGATTCTTTAGAGCATTCTAGCTCTGTGCAAGTTTTTGTGCTTCTCTAATCTATTGTAAAATAGAGAAGACATCTTAACCTTCTTCCCCCTCCTGTACAGGGTTATTACTCCCTTCAAAAGTATCCCTTGGTGGCAGGGCACCTGATCAAAAACCTGTGCTTGGTTTTTAAACACCTGATCAAAAGTCTAAAGGGTTTCTGAATCTACCTGAAGCAGATTCTGTTGGTGGCAGGGCACCTGATCAAAAACCTGAGTGGATTCCTACCGTGTGGGTAGAAGAGTGGACGTACCCAAGTTGTTTGGGGAACCACTATAAATTTCCTTGTGTCGTCTGGATTCCATTGTTTAATTCCTGTATTGTGGCTGTGATTAGATATAACTAGGTTGCTAGTTGCTGGTTAGGTTTTCCAAGCCTTAACTGTAATTACAGTTAGCTTGAGTTTGTGCACATCACTTGTGTTAGGCTCTAGGGTTAAATCTATATCTATAATCTTTCATTCCGCACTTCACTCCAAGGGAGTTGGGTAGACCATTGAGTTTTGTCTAGTGCAAAATTTGATAACTCTATTCACCCCCCCTCTAGAGTAGTATCTATCCCTTCACTTTCACATTCCTCACTAACTCTTTACTAAAGAGTTGGCCAATTGTCTTGTAGTTTAGATGAGCCAATCTCTTGTGCCACTTAACACAATGAGAAGCATTGTCATCAGCTACAAGACAGATGGGAGAAGCCTTATTCTCACATTCAAAATTAAGACAATATACATTTCTCTTCCTATACCCAGTCAATATGATCTTTTGATCACTTGACCTTTTGATATGACATCCATCTTTAACAAATGAAATGTCATATCCTAAATCACTTAGCTGGCTTATGCTTATTAGATTATGTTTCAAACCTTTTACATAAGCCACTTGAGTGATAGTAATTAGGTTAGAAGAAATGTTACCAAACCCTTTGATGACTCCTTTTTCAGATCCACCAAAGATCACTTTAGGTCCATCTTTGACAGATGAATACTCCTTCAGCAGCCCCTTTGTTCCAGTCATGTGCCTGGAACAACCACTATCCAAGTACCATATAGGGGCATGGTTACTTGGATTCACCTGCAACACAGAATTACTTACCCTTAGAACCCAAGTAAGTCTTGGGTCCTTGGTTCAGGTTAGCATTAATAAAGCTACCATAACCTCTTCTAACAGGTAGACTATTGTTCTTTATAACACTTGGGTTATACCAGCAGTTTAGTGCAAAATGGCCTCTCTTGCCACAGCACCAACATTCAAACTTATTGTATCTAGATCTAGATACCTCCTTGTCAGAAGAATTTCTGTTCATTGCTGGTGCTGCAACAACTTCACCTACTGATTTCTTAAAACCATTGGGTTTATGACCATGGGTAGGCCTGCTTGCATTTACACCCTTGTTCTTCAGAACATTAGTCTTAATATGACTTTGAATATCTTCATGATCATATTTGTTAGAAGGCACTTCCACCTTACTAAACTTTATGGGGATTGAAAGGTTTAGTGGCTGAACAGGAGCTTTGCCTTTCCTCTTGAATCTGCCAGCCCTGGAGTTACCTTTAAATCCTAATCCAGCCTTACCCTTTTGAGTGACAAATTCATATATCAAGGGTAAGACAGATTTTGGCTTAGAGTAACTAGCCACTAAATCCCTTTCAATTCTAAGTCTGGCCTCCAGACTCTTCACTTGATCATTAGTATAATTAATTGTGCCCATCTGAATAATAGTTATATTCTTCAGCTTGGCAATTTCATTTAATTTTTGATCAATAACTTTCTCTAACTCAGTTGTAGCAACCCTTAGTTCAGCAATTTCCTGAGCCTGAGATTTAACCAGGTTCTTGCTTTTCTTAAGGGCCTGCAACAAGTCCCCATACTTGTTTATCAATTGATAGACATCTCCTTCAGATTCAGATGCATCTATATCACTTGATGCAGATGTAGCTGATTCTTCACTTGTACAACAAACAGATGTAATAGAAGGACATTGTACCTTATTAGGACCAGACTGATTCTGGCATATGTCCTCTTCTGATCCTGCCATCAGCCCCATACACTGATGATCCTTTTGTTCATTGATGGAGTCTAGCAACTGCAGAAACTCCTCTTCTTCAGATGCAGCATATAGTCCAATATATGCTTCAGCTTCAGATTCTGACTATGAAGTTGACTGGTCTGTTAGACTCTTATCTTTCTTTGCAACAAAGGATTTCTCCTTCTTGCCTTTCTGATGAGTCTTCTTCTTATCTGAAGACTCCTTTCTCTTATCAGGACAATCAGCCACTACATGTCCAAGCCTATTGCAACAATAACAGACAATCTTTGAAGTAGTGGCTTTGCTGGGCTTTAATTTGCTCTTCTCTTTCCTTGATGACCTTTTCTTCTGATAATAGTCATCAACTTGCTGTGATGTGGAAGGCCTAGACTTCCATTGCTTCTTTTTTAAGAACCTCTGGAATTGCCTTGTGAATGCAGCAAAGTCTGCATCTGAATCACAGCTTTCTGAACCCTTATCTGAATTTTCAGAACTATCTTCTGCAACTTCCTTAGGAGGAGATGGTGATTTCCTCCTATTCTTTCTAGTGGCTTCTGCATTGAATGCCACAGTCTTTTCTCTATGCTCTCCTCTTGAATTCTTTTCCTCCTCCTTCCTCACCATAAGTTGCATTTCATAGGATAACAACTTTCCAAACAAGGTGGGAGGAGATATCTCTGCCAATTTAGCCACTTCTCTTATGGCACAGATCTTTGTGTCCCAATCCTTTGTTAAGGATCTCAAGAATTTGTCATTCAGTTCATAAGTACTGAAGACTCTTCCATAGGACATAAGCTCATTCACAATTCTATAGAATTTCTTGTAGCACTCAGTTATGCTATCAGATTTTCCTTGTCTAAAACTTTCATACTCCTGATTGAGCATAGATTTCCTGTCCTGCCTTACTTCTTCAGATCCCTCCATGTAGACAATCAATGTGTCCCACATCTCTTTGGAGGTCTTGCAGTGAATCAGATTCTGAAATGTTGAATCATCTATGGAACTAACAATAATGTTCTGAGCTCTTTTATCCATGGTTGCCAAGATGATTTCATCCTTGGTCATTTCTAAATAACTCTTTGGAGTTTGGATATTTGCATCAAGAACTGATACCTTCATTGGTATGAAGGGGCGTTCTTGTACTGTGATGTAAATCCTTGGGTCAGATGCCTCCATAAACAATCTGACTCTTTCTTTCCAAATTCCAAAAATTTCTTTCTTGCATATGGGTAATTTCATAGACCCTAGCTCCTTATGATTCTCACTAGAACCCATCTTTTTGAATCTTGATTCTGCCTTTCAGATCTACCTCAGACTGTTAAGTCCTTTCTGAGGAACCTGCCTCTGATACCACTTGATAGTTTTACTTTCAAGATAACCTAAACACCTAGAGGGGGGGTGAATAGGTTCTAATTTCTTGTTTATACTTCTAGGCAGAATTCAATTACAAATTAAAACATCTAGCACAGCATTCACAGACAACTAAGCATCACAGATTGCACAATGTTTTATAGTGGTTCCCCAAGGTCTGGGTACATCCACTTTCCCCCTTCACCTATCTAGCAGTTTGCTAGTTTCGGCCAAACTTCCACTATTCTCAGATCCTCAGATCCTACAACTCAGAACCTGGATAGGTTCCTACAACTCAGGCTCGACATGTAACACCCCAAAAAGACCCCAAAAGACTCAAAATGATTTTTGAGGTACAGGTAATTTTACACGGCCTGGGACACGGGCGTGTTCCAGGGCGTGTCGGGGGTACACGGCCTGGGACACGGGCGTGTCCCAGGGCGTGTCACGCAATTAAAATTCGAAAATGGCCTGTTCGAGTCAGAAGATTACACGGCCTTGAACTAAGCCGTGAACACGGGCGTGTCAGGTTGGACACGGGCGTGTCCGATGCCGTGTTCCGACCCGTGTACTACTTGCAACTCGATGAGGCAAGGGTGACACGGGCGTGTCTCAGAAATGACACGGGCGTGTCAGGCTCGACACGGGCGTGTCGATGACCGTGTTCTGGTAAACCTCAGTCGGTATGAACCGCTTAAGGGAACACGGCCTGTGACACGGGCGTGTCACAGGTCGTGTCAGCCAAAAATTTGGGTTTTTGAGCAAATCGTGGCCGTTCAAATTTCTCTCTTTTGATCCAAGGGCTCAGGTGGTTTCCTGGCTGGATTTATTTCGTGAAGGCTGATGAAGATTCATTCTTCATTTGCTTAAGGAAGAGAGAAAGAGAGAGGAGGAAGAAGAAGGAGGAGGAGATCAAGCCACCGGCAGAGTTCCCGTGGTCCGATTCGTGATCCGAAGCCGGCGTTGTGAAGGCAAGGCTGCTATGATTCTTTCTCACCGGCTAGTTTCCGATGGCTCCCAAGAGATCGACAAGGGTAACGATCTCCCTTCTTGGACATGTGAAGTCCTTCTTTTCTGCATTGCATAGGGAAAACCCTTCCCCGCGAGTGTGCGGTGGGTTGTGGTGTCCCTTGGGGTAGATATGTGAAGTCCCCCTTGTTAGAGGCCGGAATTGGAGTACGGCTCTAGGCATGCTGTGTGAAGCCCATCTGGATATGGTCTGGATTGGTGATGCTTGTTTGCATATCGGAGAAGGCTCCGTGATTATGGCTTGTGATGCCTTGTTCCTACCTGTTGCTTGGTGCGGCAGGAAGTACTGGATGATGTCCAGGAAATGAAGAGGGTTGGATGCAACTCTTGTGGCCGTGCGTTGCCACTTTATGAGCGGTTGAGCCGTTGGGCTGCAACTCGATGAAAAGGCAGATTGCCGAACAGGAAAGGTGAAACCGACCCGCGCCTATAAATAGCCATGGATACTTTCGTATTCGAGGTGGCACGGCGACTTGAGCAACGGGGGGTGGCTGATCCGTACCTGCGTTAGGTCCGTCCGACTTGGAAGCCTGGTTATAGGTTTTGTTGGAGCGCCTAATGAGAGTCTTAGGCCCGTGCGCCGGAAAAACTAGAATGCTCAAATACCGTGTAGACGGTGCTGTTGACCCTGGTATTCCGGTACACCGAAAATGTGCCCTGAGTGCACAGACTGTCGGGCCGTGTGGCCGATAGTTGTGATGGCTTGAATGTGCCTGCGCGCACATAGTTGCTATATGATGCCATGCTTTGCAGGGAAAGAATGCTAATGCCCCGAGAAAGGGGTAAGATTGTTATAATTGGGTCAGCTGAATGCTGACCGTTGCATTGTTTGCCACCGGTTGGGTGGATTGTTCCCGTGCAGGTGGTGGAGAGCCAAGTGGTAGGTGAAGGGCTGAAGCCCTACTGCTGTTGCTGCTGCTGCTGCGGCTAGCCCTTGAAGGCTAAGCGAGTGTTTTGCTTATTTGCTTTTACTCATGTATGGTCGGCCTGCGCGCCGAGGTTTGTAAACCATGCGTTGTAAAAAGATGAACTGTAAGGCCTTAAGGCCAAACTCTATGTATTTGTGTACATTCCGTGATATATATAAAGGTGGTTTATATATTGGACATTCCTGGTTAGAGTTCAAATTACTACTTAAAGCTTCCGCTAGAATGCTCTGAGTTAGGATTCGTGTGTGGTTTGGTATTATCCTGTGACCTCACCGTCTGTTTGTGGCATATAGTGTGGGGCCCCGGCCGGACCTTCTACTATACATCATTTAACGGATGGGGTCGTTACATTTTGGTATCAGCTTCGTTTGGTCTTCCTCTATCGAATTCGTGGACGAATTCTTTTATGGGGTGGCGAGCGCGTGTTTATGCGCCCTGCTGTAACGCTAATGAACTCTGGAATGTCCACTAAGGAATGTACAAAATCTTGTTTGAGGAATCTGCGCGTTCCTCTTTGTGTTGTTTTGCTTGCATACGTTCGCTAAGGTGTGTCTTGTCCACCTATAGGTGACGCATAGTGGTGCTGGGCAGTCTGAGCCCCAGCGTTCTGATGAGAGTGCGGCACCAGCTGAGGTGCCCACACCTCCTCCATCTGCGGAAACTGTTCGTTTAATTGTTGAGGCTCTATTTGCCATGATTCAGCCGACCGGGCAAGCGCAGCCGGCAGTCGAGCCAGTTCGTGTTGTTGTAAGACCCGAGCCGATTGAGGCTGTAGATCCACGAGCAGCTGACCGACAGTTGAAGCAATTCATGAGCTTCAGTCCTCCTACGTTTGCGGGAATGGGATCCCCAATGCAGGCGGAAGATTGGTTATCGCGTGTCAAGAGGATAATGACAGCGATCAGGGCGGAGGAAACTCTAAAGGTCACCTTGGCCACCTTCATGCTTGAAGGAGAGGCGCGGTTGTGGTGGGACGAGGTTGAGGTACACCATTTGGCGGGCAGGCAATTAACGCAAGTGTCGATTGAGGAGTTCTCTCGAATATTTCTGGCGAAACATGTCCCAGCGGCGCAACGCATTGCTATGGAAAATGAGTTCCAACGGTTAAAGCAAGGGGAAGATAGCGTGGATATCTACTTGCATGAGTTTACCAGGTTGGGACGGTATGCGGGTACAATCTTCGCGGATGACCAAAGGAAAACGAATCGGTTCTATGAAGGATTGCGGGATGAGTTGCGATTCCTGCTTTCGAGTTCAGTGAACCAAGGGTTTCAGGCGTTGGTTGATACTGTGTGTGTGTTGGAGAAGGACATGCGGCGGGTGCAAGGGAACAAGGGCTTAGTTGTGTCAAAGCCAGAGGTTCAAGCACCTCGCCCGAGCAAATCGTTTTACCAGAAGAAAGGGGGCAAGAGGTCCAAGCCGTCTGGGCAAGTGACTACGACCGTTGTGTCGGGAGCGACATCAAGACCGGATTCTCGTACATGCTATAACTGTGGCCGGGTGGGGCATATAGCTCGTGACTGTCGGGTTGTTCAGCCCAAAGGGGATAAGAAGGCGGGTGCGTCGTATGCTGAGAAGGGCAAAGCGGTGGTTGATTCCTCTGCGTCTCAGGCACAGCCCCGAATCTATCAGCTTGGCCAACAGGAAGCGATTAAGCAAAGTGACGTCGTCACAGGTACGAGTTGAGTTAGCTTACTTGCTTATGTGCTATGGTTTTTGGTTATGTATAGCTTGTGCATGTGTGTGCGCTGCAGGCTTTGTCCTGATTCAGAATAATTTGGCGAGAGCCCTGTTTGATACGGGTGCTTCACATTCTTTTCTGTCTGAGGATTTCGTATCTCGCATTGGGGTACCAAGTCATGTGACGGTGGATAGTACAAGGGTGCTATTGCTGAATGGCTGTATGATGCTTGCGGATAGGGCTTGCGATGTGGTTGTGCAAATAGGAAGTCGGGATTTCGGTTTGAGTGCAGCTGTGCTACCGTTATCGGAGTTTGATGTGATCTTTGGTATGGACTGGCTCTCGGAGCAGCGTGCCTTTATTGATTGCAACTCCAAGGAGATTACACTGGGCCAGAATACCGGACTTGTGACGAAGTTCGCTGGTATGCGAGGAGTTGGCGGGACTCTGTTGTCTGCACTCCAAGTCGTCAATGCTGTTCGGAAGGGCGCGGAGTTATTCTTCACGCTAATTCAGGCTGTTGAGCCAAAGGCCAGTGTCGGTGAAGTACTAGTTGTGTCAGAATTTGCCGATGTGTTTCCTAAAGATCTTCCTGGGTTACCACCCC
This sequence comes from Platanthera zijinensis, assembly GCA_039513925.1. Classification (NCBI taxonomy): domain Eukaryota; kingdom Viridiplantae; phylum Streptophyta; class Magnoliopsida; order Asparagales; family Orchidaceae; genus Platanthera; species Platanthera zijinensis. Next base: position 216,250,620 of record CM077080.1, read on the forward strand.
AGCGGGAGATTGACTTCTCTATTGAGTTGGTGACAGGTGCGAAACCTGTGGCCCGCGCTCCATATCGCATTGCGCCAAAAGAGATGGCTGAGTTGAAAGTCCAATTGCAAGAGTTGTTGGAGCAGGGATATATACGCCCAAGTATGTCACCTTGGAGCGCGCCTGTTCTCTTTATGAAAAAGAAAGACGGTAGCTTACGATTGTGTATTGACTATCGCGAATTGAATAAGCTGACGGAGAAAAACAAATATCCGATCCCGCGGATTGATGACCTCTTTGATCAGCTGGCAGGATCAACGGTCTATTCCAAATTGGATTTGAAATCGGGATATTATCAGCTGCGGATTAGGGAAGGTGACATTCCCAAGACGGCATTTGGAATACGCTACGGTCATTATGAGTTCACGGTAATGCCGTTTGGCCTATGTAATGCGCCTTCGGTATTTATGGACCTAATGCATCGAACGTTCCGAGAGTACTTGGATTTGTTTGTTATTGTGTTTATCGATGACATCTTAGTATACTCTCAGTCGGAAGAGGATCACGCAAACCATTTGCGGTTGGTCTTGCATACCCTGCGGAGGAATAAGCTTTTTGCCAAGTTCTCAAAGTGTGAGTTCTGGCTCTCTTCAGTAGCCTTTTTAGGCCATGTGGTAAGCGGAGAGGGTATCGCGGTGGATCCGTTGAAGATAAGTGCCATCCGAAATTGGCCAGTGATGTCTTCAGTGGCCGAGGTCAGGAGCTTCCTTGGACTTGCGGGCTACTATAGACAGTTTGTGGAAAACTTCTCACGGATTGCTTTACCTCTGACCACGCTGACGAGAAAAGATCAAAAGTTCATTTGGACGCCGGAGTGCGCGCGAGCTTTTGAAGAATTGAAGAGTCGTTTGACCACGGCGCCTGTGTTGACATCGCCATGTGGTACCGATGGGTATGAGATCTATAGTGATGCTTCCGGGAGCGGCTTAGGCTGCGTTCTTCTGCAGTTTGGTAAAGTGATTGCTTATGGCTCGCGCCAGTTGAAAGTGCATGATTGGAATTACCCCGTCCATGATTTGGAGTTGGCGGCAGTAATCTTTGCGCTCAAGTTGTGGCGACACTATCTATATGGCGTTAAAGTGGATATCTATACAGATCATAAAAGCCTAAAGTATTTGTTGGATCAGAAGGATCTGAATATGCGACAACGAAGATGGATGGAGTTCCTTGGGGACTACACCTTCGAGATTCACTATACTCCCGGGAAGGGAAATGTGGTCGCTGATGCTTTGAGTCGAAAGACTCCGGTACGGGCAAGCTGGTTGCAGAGGCATGATCAGCGTTTAATCCAGGAATTTGAAGAGTTGGAGATATCTTGTGTTGACAAAGGTTCGTCAACCGATGCATGTTTGAACTGGACGGAGGTGCAATATGACCTTACGGACAGAGTTCGGCGAGCAACGGAGCTTGATGAAAGCCTCCAGCGCTATGCAAAAGATGGGCCGGATGAACAATTCTCTTGGGATAACGGGTTGTTAAGAAGAAATGGTCGAGTGTGCGTCCCGAGTGTGGGTAAATTGAGGGAAGAGTTGATGTATGAAGCTCACTTTGCAAAGTACTCAGTTCACCCAGGGAGCACAAAGATGTACAGAGATATGAAAAAGCTGTTCTGGTGGCCCGGATTAAAGAAAGATGTCGCACGTTATGTGGCTGAATGCTATACCTGTGTGTTGGTGAAAGCAGAATGCCAGAAGCCTGGCGGTTTCCTGAAGTCGTTACCTATTCCGGAGTGGAAGTTCGATGATATTTCGATGGATTTCGTGCATGGGTTGCCGAGATCTCAACGCGGTCATGATTCAATCTGGGTGATTGTGGACCGGTTGACAAAAGTGGCGCACTTCCTTCCAAACAGAAGAGACGATTCAGTGGAAACCTTGGCCAAGCTTTATGTGGAGCAGGTTGTTCGACTGCACGGTGTTCCTCGGAGCATCGTTAGTGACCGTGATGGGCGGTTCACATCGAATGATTGGCGGCTCGTTCATCAAATGTTGGGTACAAAGTTAGCGTTTAGTACGGCCTTTCATCCCCAAACGGATGGCCAGACTGAACGAACCAACAGGACGATGGAAGATATGCTCCGCATGTGCGCCCTAGACTTTGGTAAGAGATGGGCAGATTATATATTTCTTGTCGAATTTGCCTATAATAATAGCTACCAAGCGAGTATTGGTATGACGCCATTTGAAGCTTTATATGGTCGGAAATGCCGTACACCGTTAGCTTGGGCAGAAGCAGGCGAATCTAAGCTGAGTGGGAAAAAGGAAGTCGAAGAAGCTACCTCGCTCATACGCTCTATTCGGGAGAGGCTATTGATAGCCCAAGATCGTCAAGCAAAGTACTACAATGCCAAACACCGGAACGTGGAATTCGCGGTGGGTGATTGGGTATATTTGAAGATCAAACCCTTCAAAGGCGTGTCCAGGATTCGGCATTTGAAAAAGCTAAGTCCGAGGTATCTTGGTCCATTTTAGGTGGTGGAGCGAGTTGGGGAAGCGGCTTATCGACTAGCACTTTCAGCAGACTTGGGTGGATTACATGATGTATTTCACATCTCAGTCCTGCGTAAGGCGGTGAAGGATCCAGCTCAAGTAGTGGAGAATGATCGGGTACCGGTCGAGTATGGGCTAACGACGAGGGTCAGACCCATTCGGATCAAGGATCGAGCCGAGAAACAGTTGCGGAACAAAGCGATCGGGATGGTCAAGGTCCGATGGGACAATTGTGGCCGTGAAGAGCTAACTTGGGAGCGAGAGCAGACCATGCGAGCTGAGTTTCCCGAGTTATTTGTATAAACTGTAGACCGTGTACTTTTTGTTATAATATAGTTATAGCATTGCTGGTTCTTGTTTCCTTACCGTGCAAATTTCGGGACGAAATTTTGTTAAGGGGGGGAGGGTTGTAACACCCCAAAAAGACCCCAAAAGACTCAAAATGATTTTTGAGGTATAGGTAATTTTACACGGCCTGGGACACAGGCGTGTTCCAGGGCGTGTCGGGGGTACACGACCTGGGACACGGGCGTGTCCCAGGGCGTATCACGCAATTAAAATTCGAAAATGGCCTGTTCGAGTCAGAAGATTACACGGCCTTGAACCAAGCCGTGAACACGGGCGTGTCAGGTTGGACACGGGCGTGTCCGATGCCGTGTTCCGACCCGTGTACTACTTGCAACTCGATGAGGCAAGGGTGACACGGGCGTGTCTCAGAAATGACACGGGCGTGTCAGGCTCGACACGGGCGTGTCGATGACCGTGTTCTGGTAAACCTCAGTCGGTATGAACCGCTTAAGGGAACACGGCCTGTGACACGGGCGTGTCACAGGCCGTGTCAGCCAAAAATTTGGGTTTTTGGGCAAATCGTGGCCATTCAGATTTCTCTCTTTTGATCCAAGGGCTCAGGTGGTTTCCTGGCTGGATTTATTTCGTGAAGGCTGATGAAGATTCATTCTTCATTTGCTTAAGGAAGAGAGAAAGAGAGAGGAGGAAGAAGAAGGAGGAGGAGATCAAGCCACCGGCGGAGTTCCCGTGGTCCGATTCGTGATCCGAAGCCGGCGTTGTGAAGGCAAGGCTGCTGTGATTCTTTCTCACCGGCTAGTTTCCGATGGCTCCCAAGAGATCGACAAGGGTAACGATCTCCCTTCTTGGACATGTGAAGTCCTTCTTTTCTGCATTGCATAGGGAAAACCCTTCCCCGCGAGTGTGCGGTGGGTTGTGGTGTCCCTTGGGGTAGATATGTGAAGTCCCCCTTGTTAGAGGCCGGAATTGGAGTACGGCTCTAGGCATGCTGTGTGAAGCCCATCTGGATATGGTCTGGATTGGTGATGCTTGTTTGCATATCGGAGAAGGCTCCGTGATTATGGCTTGTGATGCCTTGTTCCTACCTGTTGCTTGGTGCGGCAGGAAGTACTGGATGATGTCCAGGAAATGAAGAGGGTTGGATGCAACTCTTGTGGCCGTGCGTTGCCACTTTATGAGCGGTTGAGCCGTTGGGCTGCAACTCGATGAAAAGGCAGATTGCCGAACAGGAAATGTGAAACCGACCCGCGCCTATAAATAGCCATGGATACTTCCGTATTCGAGGTGGCACGGCGACTTGAGCAACGGGGGGTGGCTGATCCGTACCTGCGTTAGGTCCGTCCGACTTGGAAGCCTGGTTATAGGTTTTGTTGGAGCGCCTAATGAGAGTCTTAGGCCCGCGCGCCGGAAAGACTAGAATGCTCAAATACCGTGTAGACGGTGGTGTTGACCCTGGTATTCCGGTACACCGAAAATGTGCCCTGAGTGCACGGACTGTCGGGCCGTATGGCCGATAGTTGTGATGGCTTGAATGTGCCTGCGCGCACATAGTTGCTATATGATGCCATGCTTTGCAGGGAAAGAATGCTAATGCCCTGAGAAAGGGGTAAGATTGTTATAATTGGGTCAGCTGAATGCTGACCGTTGCATTGTTTGCCACCGGTTGGGTAGATTGTTCCCGTGCAGGTGCTGGAGAGCCAAGTGGTAGGTGAAGGGATGAAGCCCTACTACTGTTGCTGCTGCTGCTACGGCTAGCCCTTGAAGGCTAAGCGAGTGTTTTGCTTATTTGCTTTTACTCATGTATGGCCGGCCTGCGCGCCGAGGTTTGTAAACCATGCGTTTTAAAAAGATGAACTGTAAGGCCTTAAGGCCAAACTCAATGTATTTGTGTACATTCCGTGATATATATAAAGGTGGTTTATATATTGGACATTCCTGGTTAGAGTTCAAATTACTACTTAAAGCTTCCGCTAGAATGCTCTGAGTTAGGATTCGTGTGTGGTTTGGTATTATCCTGTGACCTCACCGTCTGTTTGTGGCATATAGTGTGGGGCCCCGGCCGGACCTTCTACTATACGTCATTTAACGGATGGGGTCGTTACACAATAGCCCTACCTCAGCCTTGCCTCAAGGCCTACCTCTCAGAGAAGAGCCTTCTCCTACACTCAGGCAAATAGCCCTACCACTCAAAGATCACCTCTCCTACACTCAGCCTTTATAACACAGGCTTACAACTCAGATCTGTGTAAACAGATCCTACAGAAATTTAGAAAAGATATTTTAATGTCTTGCCTTTGTTGAGAGAGAAGAGGACAAGACACTTCTTGATCAGCTGATGAAATCAACTGAATCTGAGCTTTCTTTAAAGCTTCTTGAATCTGAACTTAGCTGAGTTGATTTCCAAACAGCTTCTTGAGAAACCACTGATGGCTTCCTTCTTCTTCTTCTTCAAGATGACTGTATCCCTCTCTATCCAACACCTTTTCTGATACTTTAGACTTCTTCTTCTTAGATCTTCTGATGAAGATCTTCTTTAGAGCTTAGCACTTTCTTGAATTGAAACTTTAATAGGATCGTAATCCTTTTGTTTCTTCTTCTTAGATCTTCTTCTGTTATTTTTCTTGGCTTCTAATTTCCTTCTGAATATGTCTATTTATAGACTTTCTTCATGGTAACCGGCTGATCCGGTTTCTAACTGATTTCTGACAGGTCTGACAGCTTCAGTTAAACGGTGGCAACCCACAGCTGTCAAGTCTTCAAACAGTTCCTGTACCTTAGCCTTGGACAGCAAAATGTCGAGACAGTCTGTTAGAAAGTGTCGAGACCAATCTGTCTATCTGTGTCGACACAAGTGACTTTGGTGTTGACACAGTCTTTGATGATGTCGACTAATTTGCCTTTAAGTCGACACAGCTTCTTCAGAAAATAACTTGGTCTAGACTCTGTAGTGTGTCGACACAAGTCCTGTGTGTCGACACAGTTGTTGTAGATTTAGAACTCAGTATGTGTCGACTCAGCCTTCAGGTGTCGACACATCAATCTTCAATTCTGCCAAAATGTGTCGACTCAGTCTTCTGGTGTCGACACAAGCATAGTCGACTTCTGCCAATATGTGTCGACTCAATCTCAAGGTGTCGACACATCCACCCAGTGTCGACTATCTTTCACTAGTCGACTATCTTCCACTAGTCGACTATTTTTCTCTGGTCGACTATCTTTCACTAGTCGACTAACTTTCTCTGGGTGTCGACTATCTTTCACTGTGTCGACTAACTTTCTCTGGGTGTCGACTATCTTTCACTAGTCGACTAACTTTCTCTGGGTGTCGACTATCTTTCACTGTGTCGACACTGCTTCCCGGTGCTGAGGTCGACGATTTTCTTTATGTGTCGACACTGCTTCCCAGTGTCGACATAAATGTTGTCGACTATCTTTCTCTGTGTCGACACTGATATTCTGAAGTGTCGACACAAATATTCTGAAGTGTCGACACAATTTCTTCAGGTGTCGACATGTGGACTTAGAATATTTTTCTGCATTCTTTAATACTTCTTCACCTGCACATGTCAACTCAAAACAACATCAAATACACCTTGATGTATATCATTGAGCTAAGTTGGGCTTCTTCAAATCAGGTACACATTTTCCAATATACCCAACAATGCCTTCACTACTAATGCTTGAATTTTGTCTAAGTACAGAGATGTCGAGTCATGCTGATGTCAGTAAAGTAAAAAAAGTCAACCAAAATTCAAATGTTGCAGGATTGCTACCAGAGACGCTGGCGGCCAGCTGTCATCATCCTCTGCACTTGGAAAGAAATATTTTCATCTTTAAGTGATGGGGACCACACACAGCAAAGAGCCATTGAATCAAGAATAAATGGAAAGAATGTGTTGTATGGCTAAATCTTAGCCATCAATCCCGGTGGTGGGCCCAGTGCTCGATTGGCCGTCAAAGAATAAAAAGAAGCAAATCGGCTGGAGCAAACAATCGAATCCTTATCTAGGTTTTCTGAAAATGAAAAAAACCTAGCAAAGGAAAGAGATAGCTGAAGCAATCACCATCTTCAACAGCAGGTTCAGAAGCAATTCTGAGGAAGCAGATCAACAAGCTCTACAAAGAAAAGATAGTTGTTTGAAGAAAGATTCAACTGCCAACTCCATTGTCTTCAAAAGCAAAAGCTTGGGCTGATATCTGCTTAGTCCAGGAAGAAGTAGACACAGAGTTCATGCTTTGGTATCTAATCAAATCACCTTTTATTTCTTCTGTATAGACTCTTTGTTAGTCTGAAGTTGTAAGCCTGTATTATAAAGGCTAAAGTCTTTGTGACCTGTGGTTTTGCTTAGTGTCGAGTGGAAGGTCTTTGTGACCTGTGGTTTGGCTTAGTGCCTAAGTGGTAGGTCTATATGACCTGTGAGGTCCCGCAAAATCTGTGCAGTAAGCTCTTAAGGAGCCAAGTTTTGGGGGAGGAACCTAGTCTAACACACTATTAGAAAGGCATAGAGGGACAATAGACGTACCCAAGATTGGGGAACTACTATAAAATTGTTGTGTCGTCTGTGATTGTTCTTGAAAGCTAAAACTAACCTAATCACTAAGCACAAAAATTGGCTAACAATTAAGAAGATTTAAGTAGAGACAAAAACCTATTCACCCCCCTTTAAGTGTTTAGCTAGCCTTTAAAACAAGACTTTCAAGTGGTATCAGAGGGAGGTTACTCTTTAAAGGCTTAACAGTCTGAGTAGATCTCCAAGGTTAGCTAGAAGTCTATCTCTATGGGTTCTGGAATGAACAATAAGGAGTTAAGTGCTGTGAGACTTCCAATCTATAGGAAGGAAGACTTCGGCATCTGGAAAGAAAGGGTGATGAAGTTCATGGAAGCTGCTGAGCCTTGAATGTATACTACAATCGAAGAGGGACCATTCATCCTAATGAAGGTCTCAGAATTGGATGCAAAGGTCCAGACACCCAAGACATATGATGAAATGACTAAGGATGAGTTGGTCCTAGCCTCAATAGATAAGAGAGCAAAGAATATAATTATGAGTATTGTTGATGACTCTACACTTCAGAACCTAATCCATTGCACAACATCAAAGGAAATGTGGGACACACTGGTGATCTACATGGAGGGGACAGATGAAGTTCGAGATGATAGGAATTCCATGCTCAACCAAGAGTATGAGGAATTCATGCAATCCAAGGGGGATAAAATAACTACCAGTTATGAAAAGTTCTTTAGGATTGTGAATGAACTGAAGACTTATGGAAGGGTATTCATCCACTATGAACTAAATAACAAGTTTCTTATATCTCTCACTAGAGATTGGGACACAAATATCTGTGCCATCAGAGAAGTGGTAAAGCTGGGTGACACTGCTCCTCACACCCTCTTTGGGAAGCTACTGTTATATGAGATGCGGTTGGTTGTCAAGAAAGAAGAGGAGAACCACAGTAAGTCTCAGGCAAGAGACAAGGCTGTAGTATTCAAAGCTGAAGGCTCCAACAAAAGCAGAAGAAATTCCCCTCTCTACCAAGGAGAGATGCTAAATCTGATTCTAGAAGATTAGAGAAAAGCATATCAGACTGCTAATGGTCTGATGAAGATTTTGTTGCCTTCTCTAGGTAATTCCAGAAGTTCATGAAGAAGAAGCACTAGAGAGGTCGGTCTTCCGCCTCCTCTCATCCCAAGGATGACTACTACAAGGGCAGGAGGAAATCCTCTAAGGAGGATAGGTATGGTTCCAAAACTAGTAAACAGGTTTTATCTAACATGACTTGTTATCATTGCAGAAAGCATGGTCATGTAATAGCCGACTGCCCAGTCAAAAGAAGGGAACATGGTGAGAAAAAGTACCACCAGTAAAAAGGCAAGAAGGAGAAATCTCTCATTTCTAAGAAGCAAAGAAGCTGGATTGACACCTCCTCATCAGAGTTATAAGAAGAAGAAGAAGCCTACATAGGGTTATACTCTACTGAAGATGGAGCTATAGAAGCAGACTACATTAAAAGGCTGGCTAATATAGAAGAAGAAGCTGAGAAGGTTCTTCCTGCTGCCAGGGTTGAAGTAAGGGCCCCTCTATCACAGTCTGATGGTGATTCAGAGGTGGATTATGAAGAAGACAACTGCTGTATTAGGTTGATGGCTAGGTCTGATGAAGAACTCAGCCAGGATCAGCCTGGTCCAAGCAAGGTAATCTTTGTTACTAGCTCTTCTAGATCAGATTATGAATCAATTCCAAATTCTTGTGCCTCTGCATCAAATGATGATGATGTCTCCAAATCAGAATGAGACATCAATTAATTGATTGATAACTATGGTGCACTCATGTAGGCTCTAAAGAAAAGCAAGCTCCTTGCAAAACAGTAGGCTCAAGAAATTGCTTCTCTTCATCTTGTTTCAGAATCAGCAAAACTTCTTGATCTAAAGATCCAAGAAGTCAGCAAACTGAAGAATATAACAATCATTCAGATGAGCACCATAACCTTCAAGAATAACCATATCAGGAATCTTGAATGAAAGTTCCAAAAAGAGATAGAACTAGTGGCTAGCTACTCAAATCCTAGCACAATACTGCTCTTGATAGACTCCTTCTCCTCCTAAAAGGGAAAGAAAGGGTTGGGTTTCAAGGGAAGGACAAGAGCAGCCAATCCCAAGGGAAAGGGCAAAGCTCAAGTGCAACCACTAGCCTCTAAGCCTCCTATTAAATTTAATAAAGTGCAACTACCTTCTAACATGCATGACCGTGAGAGTATTTATGGTCACTGGAAGAATGTTAGACCCTCTAGTGTGAACAAAGATGTTCCACACTATGGTGGTAGATACAACAAGGGTGCAAGTGCCTTTAAGGTAGCCTATTAGGAGATACAAATGGCCCATCATGTACCATTTGTGTTTGGTGCACCAGCTGCTTCAGTCAAGGGTAAAGATGCTGACTATTCTCCAGATCTTCTAGCTTACTCTAAGACAAAGGGCAAGGCTATCAGTTGAACAGAACTGGGCATCTTTGAGGCCATCAAGAGTATGCTTTCTGAAAAGAAAGCAGCTACCACTTGTCAGACTGGGGCTGGGAAAAAAAAGAACAGAACTGTTGCTTCTCCTTCTAGACTAACAGCAGTTATTAACACAGCCACTAGACCTGCTCTAAAAAGAAGGTACAACATCCATGAGTGTTGGTACTGTGGTAAGGTAGGCAACTTTGTTGTTGATTGCTGGCACAATCATAGTGTGCAGAGAGCCAATGTTAGCTTGCCTGTCAGAAAAGCTGCAGGCAGGCATAGTCATTTTCAGTCTGACCTGCACCTAGGACCCAAAAAAAATTTGGATCCTAAGGTTAACTGATTTGTGTCTTGCAGGTTAGTCTAAGTGCCCATACCCCTATATGGGTCTTTGACAGTGGATGTTCCAGGAACTTGACTGGAACAAGGAACATGCTGAAGGATTATGCTCTAGTAAGGAATAGACTAAAGGTTATCTTTGGTGGGTCAGAAAAAGGGGTGACTAAAGGTTATGGTAAGATCTCTAATTGTATAGTCACTATCACTAGAGTAGCCTATGTGGAAGGGTTGCAACACAACCTAATAAGCATCAGCCAATTCTGTGATCTTGGCTATGACATAGTATTCCACAAGGATAAGTGCCAAATTAGGAGGTTAAGTAACCAAGAGGTCATCTTAACAGGTACTAGGAGTGGAAATGTTTACTGTGTAGATTTCATATGCTTAAGCAAAGACTCACCTATATGCCTAGTTGAAGATGAGAAAGCCTCTTCCTATGTCCAATGACACAAGAGGCTAGCCCATATGAATTATAGGACCATAGGCAAGCTGTTCAGCAATGAGCTTGTTAGGAATGGTCCTAAGTCTATATGCAAGAAGGAAGGTATCTGCTCTACATGCCAAAAGGGAAAACAGACTGAGACCTCCTTTAAGAGCATTGGCACCAAAGACTCAGTGAGGTGCTTATACCTCATGCATATGGATCTGTTTGCTCCTATGCAAATTCAAAGTCTTGGTAGGAAATTCTACACCCTCGTGGTTGTTGATGACTTTTCTAAATTTACCTGGGTGTACTTTCTAAGGAAAAAATCTGAAACCCCTGATGTCTTCCAGACATTTGTCATGCAAATTAAGAATGAATTCAACAGCATTGTGGTCAAAATCAGAAGTGACCATGGGACTGAGTTTCAGTCTGAGTGCATGAAAAGGTTCTGTGAAGAGCAAGGGATTCATCAAGAATTCTCCTCTCCTAGAACACCCTAGCAAAATGGAATTGTTGAGTGGAAAAATAGGATTCTCATAGAGCCTGGTAGAACCTTGTTAAGTGACTCATCTGTCCTAGAATACTTCTGGGCTGAGGTAGTTAACATTACATGATATGTCCTTAATAGGGCTTCTATCATCAAAAGCCACAAGAAGACTCCCTTTGAGATCTTGAAGGGCAGAAAACCAAACCTGAGTTATTTTAGGATCTTTGGTTGTAAGTGATATGTGCTCAACAATGGAAAAGTCCATTTAACTAAGTTTGCTGCCAAGTCCCATGAAGGGATCTTTATTGGGTACATCACTTATAGTAAGGCATATAGAATCTATAATTTAACTAGACAAGTTGTAGAAGAGTTAATGCATGTTGTTTTTGATTAATCTAATATGGTTAACATTTTACTGCCTAGCTCCTCCTTTTATAGTATTACAGGTACATAGCAGATGATGGACAAGCTGACCATCAAGGAAGCTACCCTCACAGTCCAAGATAATGATGATGGACTGTCCATTCCAAGAGAAGGGCAAGACTAAGGGACAATGTAGCTGTAGTTAGATTGCCTCTAGCTACCAGGCATCTAAGGGACCATCTAGCACACTAAATCCTTGGTAATGCAAATCATGGAGTCCATACCAGAAGCAGGAGCATGAATACAACTCTCTACTCAAGTTTTCTGTCTCAAGAAGAGCCCAAGAAGTTTGAAGAAGCAATCAAGGACCAGTTCTGGATTGGAGCAATAAAAGAAGAACTTGACCAATTTAAGAGATGTAAGGTCTGTAAGTTGGTTCCCAGACCACAAGGACAAAATGTTGTAGGGACCAAGTGGATCTACAAGAACAAGTTGGATCAAGATGGTATTATTGTCAAGAATAAGGCTAGACTGGTGTCTAAAGGCTACAGTCAAGAAGAAGGCATAGACTTTGACCAGACCTTTTCCCTAGTAGCCAGATTGGAGGCAATAAGGATATTCCTTGCATTTGTTGCCTATCAGGGATTCAGAGTCTACCAGATGGATGTTAAGTCAGCATTCCTGAATGGGGACCTAAAAGAGGAAGTATATGTGGATCAACCACTAGGTTTTATAGATCCTAACTCTCTAAAGTTTGTTTATAAGCTTCGGAAAGCTCTATATGTGCTAAATCAAGCCCCTAGGGCTTGGTATGAAACCTTGTCTAGCTTCCTTATTGAGAACAAATTCTCAAGGGGGAAGATAGATAAGACCCTATTTCTAAGGGAATCAAAGGGCAAGCTTATCCTAGTCCAGATATATGTCGATGACATTATCTTTGGATTATTGATGGCAACTTGCAAGAAGTTTGCTAAACTTATGCAAAGGAAGTTTGAAATAAGCAGTATGGGTGAGCTCAAGTTCTTCTTGGGACTCCAAGTAAGACAGACTGATGATGGCTTGTCCATATCCCAGTCCAAGTTTACCAGGGAGCTAATCAAGAAATATGGTATGGAGAATGCCTCCGCCATGAGAACTCCCATGGGTTTAAGTATGCCTATAGGCAATGATGAGAAAGGGAAACCTGTTGATGTGTCTTTGTATAGAGGGATAATTGGCTCCCTTCTATACCTAACTGTTAGTAGGCCTGATATCATGTATGCTACATGTGTCTATGCTAGGTATCAGGTCTGCCGTAAAGAATCTCATTACTCTGCTGCAAAGAGAATCTTAAGGTATCTTAAGGGCACACCAGATCTTGGCCTATAGTGCCCTAGAAATAGGGATTTTGATCTAATAGGATTTTCAGATGCAGATTTTGCAGGCTGCAAAGAAGACAGGAAAAGCACTACTAGAACCTATCAGTTCTTAAGAAGAAGGCTAGTATCTTGGAGCAGCAATAAGGAAACTAGTGTGGTTATATCCACTGCTGAGTTAGAGTACATATCAACAGACAGCTACTGTACTCAACTGTTGTGGATCCAGCATCAGCTCTAGGATTACAACCTTCAGATAAGTAGAACTCCTCTATATTATGATTCTACAAGTGCTATTTCTATTGCTAGGAATCCTGTCTCACATAGTAGGACTAAGCACATAGAAATTCGATATCATTTTATTAGGGAGCATGTGGAGAAGGAAGACATCAGTCTTGAGTTTGTCCCCACAGACAAGAAAGTGGCTGATATCTTCACTAAGACATTAGATGAAGCAAAGTTCAACACCTTCAAATTTGAGTTGGGTATGTTAAACTTGGCCTATCTTCAGGCACTCCCTTTTTCATTTTTTTTGTAGTACAGGTATTGTTCCTCTAGCAGGAGATAAAGACTCCCCAGTGGTATCAGTTAACTAATGCTTCTGTTGAGGGGGAGTAAGTTACTCTGGAAAGGCCAACCCCTATCTGCCTATTTTGCAGAAGTCAAAAAGGGGGAGAGAAGGTCATAGCAAGGGGGAGAGATGACAAGGGGGAGATAAGGACATATCCAGTCATCTAGAGAAGGAAATATCCAGTTATCTAGAGTAGGACATGTGGCAACTAAGGGACAAGGAGATGATCACTATCATGCAGCAAACCCAAGGGGAGAAAGAGCTGTTCCTATACAGGGGAGAAAGTAATCAAGGCACCCAAGTAAGGACAAACACCATGCAGCAAAACAGGTGGAGTAGGTGATGCTCACCATACAGGCAGGAAATGAGGTACACTTCCTTATGCTACTATGTTAGAATTAAATATTTATTTTGCTGTATAGGTTGTGTGTGTCATTGACCAAGGAAAGAAAATAATTTGGATAAGGGTTTTGACTTCTTCAAATAGGGGGAGATTGTTGGGTCCATTGTTCCCAATGTACCTGATTTATAAGAAGTCAAACAGGTCAATGTCACACACATCAACTGTATTTGATGTGCATTTGAGGTCATGAGTGCAGGTTAGTCCATATCATATTGATTGGACAAGTGGACACAACAATTGGTTATTGGACATAACAAAAATCCACTAAGTCCACAAGCATTAAGTGGAGCAAGCTCACTCAACGCCAGAGGTAAGGAATCAATATTATCTAGCTGGAAATTTGCCTAGTCCATAGGCATTCAGTGAGTAGAGCTCACTCAACTCCATATAATAAATGGCGCTGAGTCTATCTTAGCCTAACTGGTAGATAGCCAAAAATATGGCTAAGTACACAGGCGTTGAGTGTAGTCTACTCACTCAACGCCATACAAAAAAAAGCTGTGAGTCGAACTGAGTTCAGAGTTCGTCGAACTGAGTCAGAGTTTGTCGAGATGAGCTCATCATTCGTCAAACTAAGCTCATAGTTTGAGAATCTGAGTTCGTCGAATTGAGTTCATAGTTCGTCGAGCAGAGCTCATCGTTCATCGAACTAAGCTCAGAGTTTAAGAATCCGAGTTAGTCGAACTGAGTTCAGAGTTCGTCGAACTAAGATCAGAGTTTGAGAATCTAAGTTAGTCAAACTGAGTACAAAGTTCGTCGAACTGAGTTCAGAGTTCGTCGGACTGAGTTCAGAGTTGAGTTAGGCATGCTCACTCAACGCTATCAATGCCTAAATTGCCTAAGTTGCTGACAAACTTTCTAAGGCAAATAACGTTGAGTGAGGTGTGCTCACTCAACGCTCTCAACGCCTAGACAGACATAATTTTTTTTAAGTGGTGTGACGTTGAGTGATGCTTACTCACTCAATGCCTTCGCTACTAATGCTTGAATTTTGTATAAGTCCAGAGATGCTGAGTCATGCTGATGTCAGCAAAGTCAAAAACTCAACCAAAATTCAAATGTTGTTGGATTGCTTCCAGAGGCGCTGACGGTCAACTGTCATCATCCTCTGCACTTGGAAAGAAATATTTTCTTCTTTAAGCGATGGGGCCCACACACAGTAAAGATCCATTGAATCAAGAGTAAATGGAAAGAATGTGCTGAATGGCTAAATCTCAGCCATCAATCCTGGTGGCGGGGCCCACTACTTGATTGGCCGTCAAAGAATAAAAAGAAGCAAATCAGCCAGAGCAAACAATCGAATCCTTGTCTAGGTTATTTGAAAACGAAAAAACCTAGCAGAGAAAAGAGATAGTTAAAGCAATCACCATCTGCAACAGCAGGTTCAGAAGCAATTCTGAGGAAGTAGATCAACAAGCTCTGCAAAGAAAAGATAGCTGTTTGAAGAAAGATTCAACTACCAACTCCATTGTCTTCAATAGCAAAAGCTTGGGCTGATATCTGCTCAGTCCAGGAAGAAGTAGACACAGAGTTCTTGCTCTGGTGTCTAATCAAATGACCATTTATTTCTTCTGTATAGACTCTTTGTGAGTTTGAAGTTGTAAGCCTGTGTTATAAAGGCTAAGGTCTTTGTAACCTGTGGTTTGGCTTAGTGCCGAGTAGAAGGTCTTTGTGACCAATGGTTTGGCTTAGTGCCTAAGTGGTAGGTCTGTATGACCTGTGAGGTCCTGCGGGATCTTTGTTGTTAGCTCTTAAGGAGCTGAGTTTTGGGGGAGGAGCATAGTCTAACACACTATTAGAAAAGGTGTAGAGGGACAGTGGACGTACCCAAGATTGGGGAACCACTATAAAATTTCTGTGTCGTCTGTGATTGTCTTGAAAGCTAAAACTAACCTAATCATTAAGCACAAAAATCTGCTAACAATTAAGAAGATTTAAATAGAGACAAAAACCTATTCACCCTCTTTAGGTGTTTAGCTAGCCTTGAAAATAAGACTTTCAATGTCCATGTTGGTTTCCCTGAGGGAGCCTATACGGTGTAATGGAGCCTGTGCTACAGGTTGTCATGCTCGTGAGGTAGTAGGAATCTCACCTACTTTGTAGATCTGAGGGTAGCTATCTATAGGGTAAGCTGACCAGTCGATGGCAGGGTACTTCTCCATTAGGATGCTCTGGATCACACCACCCAAAGGTAGTGTGTTCATCCACTGGCAGTCAGGGGATTTGAGGTGATAGGTATAACGTATCATGGAGAGGATGAGATCCGAGACACTGAAGGCTTTCTCAGTCAAGATATAGTATGTCACCATTCAGAGCTGGGCCGTGATTTTCTTGGTGTCCCCGACCTTTAACATGAGAGAGTGACGTAGGACATCCTGGATGATGCAGGCGTAGGGAGTGAGTGAATCCACCATAGTGATGAGATATGTACGCCCCTCCACACCGTGGAGAACTTTGTTTATATCTCTCTAGTTTTAGCAGGTTCTGAAGGACTCCACGGTGTCGAGGTATGGAGAGTTGGGCGTCCAAACATATTTCCTCTCTAGATCCGAGTGGAGTATCATCACTATTTCAGTCCTGATACAGGACTGCACACCTCCACCTAGTTGCGCTTGAGCGGGATCTCTGAGATTTTTGTAGAACTCTTGAGTGAGGACCGAGTAAAATGGAGCACCAGAAGAGATCATAGAGAGCACGCCCGAATTATCCAAATATTCATAAATATGAGCATACCAATCATTGATATCGATAATCATCGGCACACTCACTATCGCCTCATCTATCGCAGGAAAGGTCGAGGCAGGAACTCGATAGCATTTTGAGAAACTGCGACGAGGGGGTTGGGAGCTTGATGAAGCCATAACCTGAAAAAAGCACAAAATTCTTCGGTCAAAAATTGAAAAAATGTAAAAAAATCGGTTTTTGGACCCTACTGCGGAGCGGTAATCTGTTACTGCCGTGCGGTAACATGACGGACTGCATCTTGTCTTTCACCACCGGATTTTTCCAAAAACTCCATTTTTTCACAATTTCTACTCAAAAATTGGTAGAGAAGATAGATCTAAGCTCATCCAAAGTTGATCGGTGAAAGCAAACGAGATCCGTGAAGAAAAATCACAAATCAAACATGGAAAATAGTTGAAATCTCCCCGAATTAGATTCTAATTCTGGATCTCACAAAAAACTCAATTTTTAAGAAGATTGTTCACTTGAAAACGTCAAGGATGCGAGATCCAAGCTTACACAAGCTATATACTTGAAAAATACCATGACGCATAGCAAAAATTCACAAATCAAACATAAAATCATCATGAAACCGCAGCGGATCGAGTCCAAAACAACTCAAAATCTATAACCTACACTTCCAAAACTCATCGCACAAAAAAATTAAAGGGAAAAAGGAGAAGAGCCTACCTAGATCTTGGAAGTACCAGCGAAATACTGTAGCCGGAGGAGTGAGAGCAAGCGTGCAAAAGTGATGAACTGGGTCAGAACACGACATATATATCCTGACGCTACCGCGGCGCGGTAACTATACCGCCGGAGGTAGCACTCTTTTTTGTACTATTTCCTGACTATCAGCCCCAATATCTTCATTACTTTGTTAATATAAACATCAACACAAGACTCACTGTGGTGTGTCTCACAATAGCGAGGGCATATGTGTGTTGTCATTAGGATCGCTAACCTATAATCCACGCCTTGTCCTTAATCGGGGAGGGGTTCCAGTGTATCCTTGTGTGATGTTGGGGGAAAAGAGTGTTAGGTTGAGTGGGTTCTTGTGCGGGCATACGGGATTAACACCCCACCCAATGATAGTTGTGCAACTCCTCATGCCCATCCGTCACTTAGTACAGGGCTAGAGTGATGACACATTGCTTGGGTCAATTGTGCTTTGAGCATTCTCATGGATTCTCCTTCATAGCATGAACGTTATTTCATGACTCATAGTATTTAGTCTCATGCATAATACTCTAACGTGCTATCCTATTTCTGTTTGCATTTGTTTTCGTTTGTTTGCTTGATTTGTTGTTTATTTCATTTATTTTTGTCGAATCTTTAAACAAAAAAAACAAAAAGTATAAAACCCAAAAATATACAAAAAAACTGTAGATTGATCGTTCTTAGGACACACATGGCTAGAACTTAGAGCATAACGTGTATGTACAATGTTTGAGTTAGGCATGTTAATCCATGTGAACATTTTCTACCTGTATCACGATGTGTCGAATCTATAGGTGCTTAGTGACTGAGTGCGACTAGATATGTTAGTGTTCATTAAATATGCCTTCAGGTATGTACGAGGATTTAGGTAGCAGAATGACTTTACACGGTTCATACATCCCTAGACGGAGCACTCTTTTAGAAATTATATGTATACATACTATAACTCGCGATATTGTGTCTATCACGTTAGAAATACCTTGGATAATCAATGTCACGATACATATACGTTTCTATAAAGGGTAGAACTTTGGGCCAAATCCATAGTGGTCAATTCCTGTGTATAAAAGTTTAAGTGTATCTATTTATCTATGTGGGTAGATTTCGATTGATTTGGGGCCCTTAAACTCTAAAATGTAAAATCGATAGCCCAACGCGTCCAAATAAAAAATGAATGCTATCAAGCTTTGTGTCAAGGATACAACCCAAACACTACTTAGTCCTCCTGATAAGTCTTTATGAGCATTGTGAGGATGAGCACCATGGTCCATAAAATTATTTCGATCTTGTGCACTGACAGGAACCTTAAGCTTAGTGCCCCTAATTTTATCCTTGGTATAACATGAATAGCAACGTGACGTGATTTTTCACTCTATTCCTCTCGCGATAGTATATTTAATTACTGAGATAAACATGTAATGAATGTTAATTCTACTTGATGTTTGTCTTCTGATGCTACACGTGCACATGTCATTGCTCTATCTTACGCTTCCATGCATAAGAATTGGACTGACACGACACTATATGTCTAAAGCACGTACGTTTTAGCACACGACTTCTATTCATGACTTGTACAGTGTTTCTCTATATTAATTCTATAACTTTTTTAGCATTGTACTCTCCATCGTTATGTGCTTAGTTTCCCTATGTTGTCCAATCCTTTATAACTCTGAGACTTCTTCACATCTTCTCACTATGTGTACTGCATTCATTAGTTTGACATATATGCTTAATATTCTCTGATTTCATGTTTGGTCACCCCTATTATTTTCGCCTCTTGTTTCAATTTCTCTAACATGCACTGTTTGCTTTCTTTCTCACGCTCATTATATACTGCATGCGCATGTTTCACTTTTGGTCTAGCCCATCCACTTTTGCTAATATCAAAGGGGGAGAATAAGTGGTTAATGAGTCATGAGTAAGGGTAGATCACATGTAGGGGGAGCTCGTTTCGTTGTGTGCACGTAGATATGGGGAGCAATATATAGGGAGAGCGTGTGTGTAGGGGACACTATATGTAACCTGAAACCTGAGCTTTAAAGATTATCTAGTATGTATACATTGTATCATGCACTTATTGTTATATATCATGAACGAGATTTGATATTATCAAAAGGGGGAGTTTGTTGGAGCCGACGGTTCACATATCCTCGGTTTGATAATTTCAATTCCCATGTTGTATTTGATCACATCTTGTGTTTGGTAGAGTTTGCAGGTTTACAGGTTCAAGCGATGCAGGAAGCTCTCCTATGGCACTTACCGTTAAGCGGTAGAAGTTATCGCCGGGTGGTAGCATGAATTATTTTTACAATCGCTCGGAAACTTACCACGCCAGGCGCTAGCTTTGTACCGCGTCGCGCTAGCTTAGGAGATGCCTGACCTATCGCCAGGAGAACCATTCCTACCGCTGGAAGATAGCATTATACCGCGCCGCGTTAGCCACTCAACAATCATAGAGACTGGCTGATTCGTCGAGACAACTGGACTACCACCAGGCGCTAGCTTGGTAGCGCGTTGCGATAACACACTCAACGATCGCCGAGATGAAAACGTCGAGATGACTGGACTACCGTCGGGTGCTACCTACCAACCGCGCCGTGCTAGCATTGGAGAAAGGAAAATATCCATTTTGAATATTTTTCCAAATTTGGAGGACAACTGTCAACATCAAGCGCGTGAACTTACCGCTAGGTGCTAGCCTTACCGTCGGCGGTAGCCTATTTTTACAAAGATGTATATAAAGGCCCCTCGTTTTCTGTGTTCCTAACCAAGACGAAAAGAGACTCAAATCTGCGACTCCTAGGGTTCGACCGTCTCTCCGTGGTCCGTTCTACCGTCTCCGTTGAAGGAAAAGAAGACTTCCTCCCTCCCGTTCGCGCACGAAGAAATCCGAAGAGCCTAGAACTACAAAGCCTACGAAGAATTGATCGGTTGCAAGCCCACGAAGATCTCTAGCACCGATCACGGATCGCTCAACGGAGGAGTCGAATTGAGGGAGATTCGAACTTTAATCTTTTTATATTCTTGTGTACTTTTCTCTTCTTTGTACTCTTATGGTGAGGAAAATCTACTGGTGAAGGTCGTCGGGATCTGGGAAGGATTCCGTGAGAAATTGTATGTCCCGAGGAAGGGACGTCTAGATCGAGGTATCTAGCGGGTCTCTAAGACACCTCCTTGCCTGAGGGTGAAGAGTCGGCTCGAAGACCTTTCTTTGAGGGAAAGGGAGAGAGCCAACCGGTCCGTGGAGCGGGTCAGTATAGAAAACCAAAAGTTGTTTTCGTTCATCGCCTTCGATCTCCGGCGTCACAGAGATCAAGTTTTGTAATCTTTAAAAATAAATGTTGATTTTACTTTGGAATGAAATTCATTTTCTTCGTATTTTCCTGCATATTACGTTGTGTGTGTTAGCCTGAAATTCTCTGAAAGGTGCATAGATCTCCAAGGAGAAATCTACCCAGAAAAACGAGTTTTGTAACATACCGCCATGCGTTAGCTATCTAACGCCCCGCGGTAGCTTTCTGAACTAGTTTTTCAGGTTAGAAATAATCCGAATTTCTAGTGATCGTCGTAAAACCTTATTCATCCCCCTCTAAGGTTTGCCACTAGATCCAATACATAGGAATACCCTAATTCCTATAACGTGTGTATTTTTCATTCCTGAGTCGACATTCATGGGCTATTTAATGTTTTAACGACAACACATACACTGCTCACCACCCCTTAAAAGAATTCGATCACGAATTCAAACGAGAAGGGATTGACACTGAAAGCTGATACCAAATTGTAACGCCCTGCCATCATGAAGAATATAACAATAACCTATCATAGACAAACAAATTAATACAAACCCATAAATAGGAATGTCCACTATATATAGCATCAAGAATGAAGGTACATACACAAGTATTTGGCCTTAAGCCCTTACAAAATATTTGAAGTGGTTACACAACCACATGATTTTCATACATCAGCACGCAGGCTGACAACCCATGAAAGCAGTAAACACAACACTTGGGCCTTCGAGGGCCATCACAAAAAAGGGATTCAACCCGCTATTTCCCGCTCAGATCGCTAGCACCTACACAAGTACATTCCACAAAGACGTGGCAAAACAAAATACCGATCAGCTTTAGCTAACCAAAATTATAACGATCTCACCCCAATCCTGGAGTAGTGATACTCCTTCCTTGCAAGCAAGCAATATAGCAGCATATAATGACACAATCATCACAAACGATGGCACGCATGGCCATACATTTTTGTACTCTCATGGCACACTTTCAGTGTACTCCCCGAGTCCTACCTTCATCCAAAATATTGCAAACTTATACAGTATTTGAGCATCTACCGGTCATAGGCAATATTTCATCCTCTGGCGGTAATTGAGCATATGCCGGTCATAGGCTATATTTCATCCTATGGCTCGTTATCCAAGATCGCCTGGTGCGCCGAGGAGATACCTCTTCACCAACACGCAAGGATGGATTCAGATTAGCTTTGCCCGTGCTCAAGTGGGTACAACTTCACCTCAGTCCGTTACTTTGATAACCACCGTTATCTCGCACAAACTAGGCACTCACAACCTTAAGTGTTTAACTGCTAACAGGCTACGCACCTAATCCACTCAAAAGGACATAGACTTCACCATCACAACCATCTTAGGAGGGAAAAGAGCTCTTCGCTATGGCTTGTGGAGAAGTTTGTCTTCTACCACCACAACACAACAGGATATACCTTCAACTCACGAATCCGAGTTTGAAATCTCCTCTAATGGCAGAAAGAATCCTTCTTCTTCCTTAGCCCTCTTCTTCCTTTCACATGAAGAGAGAACGAAACAGGAAATATGAGAATTGATTCTTCTCCTCTACCAGCTTAACAGATATGGTGACAATTTAATTTAATAAATTATATTTTGGGATAAATCCCAACCACCAGATTTTAATTTCAAATAGCGGCTGTCGGCCATGATTTTATTTAATAAAATCTATTTTGGAAGCTTTTTGGACTTGCCGCTGCACCACTTTTAATTAAAATAATAAAATTATAGGCGGTCGTCGCTTAATAATAGCCGCTTAAAAGATCACTTTTCCGCTTAACAATCAGGTAACACACAACACGCATCCTTGGCGCTTAGCTCACTTTGTGGACTCCATCCACTGTATTATTTTCTCGACTCTGCATCAGCTGCATCGACTGCATCATTTTGTTGACCGCATCGACTGCATGCTTTGTCGATTGCATCGACTTCATCGTCTACCTGTTTTGTCGACTCATCGACTTATCACCTGTATGCATTTGCCGACTACATGACTTTTCAATGTTTGGGAAATCTCGAGTGTTACATGCGGTTTTTTTGAATTGTACGCGGTTATTTCTGCCACATGTGTTTTTTTTGAACGTATTAGTTTTTTTTTTGCTCGGATGATATTTTTTCGCTCGGACACAGATTTTTTTCGCCCAGAAGTAATTTTTTTGGCCTAGACTCAATTTTTTCCTCGACCACAATTTTTTTCACTCGATGCGATTTTTTTATCATGCGCTATTTTTTCGGCCCGGACACGATTATTTAGCCCGTGAGCGAGTTGTTTGCACGAACATGATTTTTCCGAACCACACACAATTTTTTCACCCAGACGTGATTTTTCCGCTTGAACATGATTTTTTTGCACAAAAGTGATTTTTTTGTCTGAACCTGCTTTTTTCGCCAGGATGTAATATTTCAACCGGAAGTGAATTTTTCGGCCCGGATGCACTTTTTTTGGGTAGGCGCGATTTTTCGGGCAGGCGCGATTTTTCGGGCAGGCGCGATTTTTCGGGCAGGCGTGATTTTTCGGGAATGATGTGATCTTTTCGCTCATACACAATATTTTCAAACGGATGCAATTTTTTCGACCAAAATGTGATTTTTTCTCCCGGGCACAATTATTTCGACTAGACAAGATTTTTTTTGACTTGCACGTGATATTTTATGCCAGGACATGATTTTTTGCCCGGACTCAATTTCTTCGACATATATGCAATTTTTCGCTTGGACTTGATTCTTTCGGTCCAAATACGATTTTTTCGGTCAGGACATAATTTTTTCGTCGGGGCATGATTTTTTTGCCTGTGCAAAAAATATTGAGGCTCTGTTTGGTACAACTCTGGTGGATGAAAAAATAGCTGATGGAGTAGAGCTCTTAAAAAGATCTCTTAAAAAAGTTCTATAGATAGAGTTGCAAACTGTTTGGTAGAAAAAACTTCGAGAGCTTTTAGAAAGAGCTCTCATAAAAGCACTGCAGATTTTTCCCCTGTCGGAAATTTTTCTTCCGGACGCGATTCTTCGTCTTCGAAGGAATTTTTTTTCGCCCGGACGCGAATTTTTCGCTCGACCTCATTTTTTCTCCCTCGGACACGGTTTTTTCCCGGACGCGGTATTTTCGCCCAGATGAAAAAATTGCGCCCTCGCAAAAAAATCGCGTATGAGTGAAAAAATCGCGGCTGACAGAAAAAATCGCGCCTAGCCGAAAAAATTGCGCACGTGCGAAAAAATTGTGTACGGGCAGAAAAAATCGCGCACGTGCGAAAAAATCCCGCACGTGCGAAAAAATCGCATCCTGGTAGAAAAAATTACATCCGGGCGTTAAAATTGTGACCAGGCGAAAAATCACATCCAGGTGAAAATTTTTTTTCTGGTTGAAAAAATTATCTCCAGGTGAAAAAAAATCACGACCGGGTAAAAAAATTGCATCCGGGCGAAAAATTACGTCTGGGAAAAAAAATCTCGTCTGGGAGAAAAAATCATGCCCGGGCGAAAATAATCACGTCTAGGCGAAAATAATCATGCCCGGGCAAAAACATTGCGCCGGGGCGAAAAAATTGCGCAGGTGCAAAAAAATCCCGTATGTGCGAAAAATTCGTGTCAAGGCAAAAAAATCGCGTACGAGCCGAAAAAATCACGTCCGCGCCGATAAAAAATCTATTTACGAACCGCTAAAGCTGACCCCTCACAGCTTCTCAAAAAAAGCTCTATCAAACTTGATTTTCAAAAAGCTGGACATGAAAAACTCTTCCAAAAAGTTAAAAAACTATTCTGGCGGTTGGATTATAGCTTTTCTATCCGCCAGAGCTGTCCCAAACAGAGCCTCAGCCTGGGAAAATAGCGCGTCTGGGTAGAAAAACTGTGTGCGGGCCGAAAAAATCACATCCATGCGACAAAGTTGTGCGAGTGAAAAAATCGGTGTCCTAGTAGAAAAAATAATGCCCGAGAAGAAAAAATCATGCGCGGGCCGAAAAAAATGTGTTCGCATTGAAAAATTTGTTCGTTCGAAAATGGAGTCCAGTAGAAAAAATTGCTTCTAGGTCGAAAAAATCATATTTCGGCGAAAAAATTATGTTCAGGCGAAAATGTCGCATCCGTATAAAAAATTTGCGACCGTGCAAACAAATCACTTATGTGCAAAAAAATCTCGTATATGCAGACTAGAGGAAGAAATAAGTGGTGTTGATGATAGGAAGAGAGTCACACTTTAGATATTGTATGTGTAGAGATGATTATGCTATTATAGTTGGAGATGATGTCATTGTTGTACTGTCTTGTGATAACCAATGCTTGATTGTTGATTCAGTTGCTTTTATACATGTCTTGCACAATTAGAAGTTATTTATCATCTACACCTCTCGCAATTGTAGATTACTTAGGATGATAAATGGTGACACATCTAAAGTTATCAAGAGAGGAGATATGCACCTGAATATGAGCATTAGAGGGTTATTGATCCTAAGTGATGTGTGACATGTGTCTGGCATCTGCTTCAAGCTAATTTCAGGTGGTAAGCTAGGTAATGAGGGGCACTTTAGTGTGTTTTATGGAAACTTTTGGAACCTAGTGTGTTTTATGGAAACTTTTGGAACCTAATCAAGGCGTCTCTAGTAATAGACAAATTTTAAAGAGATACATGTCTATACTATATAGAGGTGAGGCCTGAAGCTGCTCAGGCAAAGATTATTAGAGATTGGGTATCTACATCCCTACGAAACATCACATTAGCGAGTAGGTTCCAGTATTTCTCTTCTAGAACAATATGGTCACTAATCTATCAATAGATCAGTTGTAGAGATACAATCATACAATCATTGTTTGACTGGGAAGAAAAATAAAGTAAATTTTCCTGTCCACACTTCCATCAAGAGACTCAGCCACTAGAGCTTATACATATTGATGTTTGTGAGTCATTAAGGTCCTGATGAGAGGATGAGCATCTTACTTCATGACATTTATTGATTATTATTTCAGAAAATTTTGGGTCTATACTATTAAAACTAAAGATGAGTTCCTCAAAATATTCTGAAAATTACATGTTGAGGTAGAGATGTAGTCTGAGAAGAAGCTAAAGTGCATCAGATCTGACGATAAGGGAAAATATACTGGTACTTTTATGACTGAATGTAGTAGCTGAAAGAATCAATATGACTTTGATAGATAGGGAGAAGTGTATGTTATCTAAGTCAAAGATGCCATAAAAGTTTTGGAGTGGGGCTTTGTACACAAATGCACACGTCATTAACCTCTCACCCAGTTATGCACAACATAAGAATGTTCACGACAATGTTTGGTATGGGAAGGATCCCACTTATAGTCACACAGGGTTCTCTGGTTGCAAAGCTTTTATGCATGTCCCCCGGGATGAGAGATCAAAGTTAGATTCAAAGACATGATACTGCATCTTTTCAAGTATAGTTATATTTCTACGATTTACTTAACTCTTCCAATTTATGTTCCCACACTCTGATTTACTTAACTCTTTCAAGTTAAGTTAATTATCTTCCTCACTCTACCTCAAGCAATTTTATAGATGTCATGCTCTCTACCTTCGGTATCTACGCACTTATAAACAATTTCATAAGCTTTACTTCTTGTTTTACTTGTTGCATGCTTAACTTCTATTTTTATAAATTATACCTTGCCATGTTTTCATCATTCCTACAAGCGTAATGTCTTATAGGTATCCTTCATCCTTATAAGATCTCTCTCCTGAGTCAAAGAGTATACTTTATGCAAAGGGCGACCAACCCATAGTGGCACCATCAACAATGGATATCACCGCATGATGCTTACAATATTGGCCGAATGTCACACCATCCCATCCGACTGTATAACAATCTAAGAGAACAATGGAAGTAAGAAATTGGAAATATACCAGCATAACAATATCACAAAACATCAACAGACAATACATTGCAGATAGTAATGTAGCAAAGATAGGGAAAATAAAGTACCACAAATGCCATCGACATATAATAAGATATAAAAGAAACTAATAAAGAACAACGATGCTCACATCCACTGGTTCATCAGATGAATCGACAGAAGTGTCTGGTACTTCGGGTTGAGCGGTGGTTGTCCTAACAACAAGTCTCTACCTTGGTACAGGTTGAACCTTAAAGGGTGCTCCCATCAAATATTTACTTGTTCTTTCTCCCATTGATGATTAATAAAAAAAACTAGTCATTAACAACAAAGAAACATCCTCCCTCCTCCCGGTATCCCCTAGGGCACAAGGCAAGTAGGGTCAACATTTTATTAGTTCATTAATGCATGATTTACTTGTTTAATTAAGTCAGAAGCAAGATGTATCATCATAACAACATGTAATAATAACTTATCATATAAGAGGGCCCATAGTGAATCATATAATAAGGGACCATGGTGAATAACAATACAAGAAAAGTAACTTATCTTATTACAGTGCACATACAATGAACAAGATAAATGATGAGGTACAATGGCACAGCACACACACAAATATCCAATAGAGGAAAGATTATACATAACATTTAAAAGTAAAGATGCATGTGACCAAATATGATGCTAGAGACCAGAATGTTCTTATGTCGACATAAATAACTTTAGTAAGTTTGTAGTGGCCCTATGAGCCTTATCATTATGGCAATACAATAACAATAGTACAGTTACCACTGTTTCTACAAAAGTAACACACAACTCATCCTAGGCTCTATTGTACGAGTCAAACCTATACTATTAGTCAAATGCACACACTATAGAAGACTCCTAATATAAGATAACAGAGCCTACTAAGGAAGATAAAAAGAAGCTAAGTCACCCTCAAGACCCACTACTTTCATGAATCACCCATAAAACTCCCTCATCAGTGCGCTCTGTTCTGGAGAGTCAAAAGGACCTACCACACAACTCAAAATCCATCACAATTGTGATGGTGACTCATGCATGAATACAATATAAAACATGTCTCAAGACAAAACTCATTTTTTACACTACTACTGTTATAACCATGAGCATTTCTTAAAATTTTAGAGAGAAGGATATACCAACCCAACATAGTACTACTTGCAACACTAAAAATTCAGTAATAACTTTACTAGCAACATCATGAAGCCTATATAAAAGGTTATCATGTGGTTAACCATGGACGAATTGTTCTAGTTTACGAAAACATGTAACATGTTATATAGGGTTATAAGTAAAACAGTACTTTAGAAAAATAACTATCAACCTTGATAAGCAAATGTGTTATCGCCCTAGAGCCAAGGTGCTATAAAATTTCAGAGATCATAACCCCAAAGAACATTGAGATATGTCCTTTCACTAGATGAACGCAACTCATTTCATATAACACATACTGTGTCACCAGCATCCTTAAAGAACAAGGTAAATGCCTCATCCAAATACTCTCAAGCTTGAATCACATAAAGTTAATGGGACTATAAGGACCCTGTGTACATTTCATGTTAAAAATATTATATCTAGATAAATTTTTAAATAATACAGTTTCCTTATAGTTTGGTGCGACCTAAATACAAAACTCATATATGTGAGATAAACAGAGATTTTTCAGTCCAAATGGAACCAAATTTGGGCCATAGAGACTTTGTGTAATACCAAAGTGCTCACCAAATTTTGAGACCAAAATGAACAACATAGGTGTTATTCATTTCATTTATTTAAATCTAATCAAAAAATGATATTTTAATAAAAACTTTAGGAAATGTTATTCCAAAAAAATTAAAACTCCTACCAATGGTTGGTATTTACATTTATATTCTCTACACCAAATTTCAGCCAAAAATACTTAAATATAAAGGATAAATACACTTTATTTAATTTATCCATAAGTTATAAGGGTCCTCATTAAATTGAGTTCACAGGTGGCTACAATAGTCACCATGAGTGGAGCCACCATAATTTGGAAAGGTCTCATTGTATCCTACATTTTTAATGTTGGGCTCATTTTCTGAAAATGACCAGAAGACCATCAATTTATTTAAAAAATAGTATTAATTACTCATTGTGTCACACATTCTTTTCAATATTACAACTATTAGTTTGTGTATAGCGTGCAACACATATCCTTCAGCAGATGGATGATACTGACTTTTTCATACCACAACCCCTACCACATCACAGTGGATACAACCATTATAATCCATTGTGCCAATTCTAATCATTATTGAGGTAAACGAACGACCTTGATTTTGTCTTCTTCTTGGAATCAATAATCACTGTGACCTTGATGGAATATCTCGATCACCACCACTCTCTGGTGATCACCACGATAGAGCACAACTATCAGTCAACTTACTAAAGGATGGAGATATTTTGGGTGGCAATCTAGTGGCTGGCCGCCGCCGTCTCTCTCCGAAAAATATAAAATATCCTTTCCCATAGTGCAACTGCTCGGGGTTATCTTTTCCAATGACGGCAACCGCCTCAAGGGCCCTGGGAAGAACCAGAGGTACAAGCTATTCCAGTGATCAGAGTGCCTCTAACTAGCCACCTAAATGATTTTTGCACTAAGTGGGTTCAGATAGCTACCTATGATGCAATGTTAAACATAGAACGATGGTGTTGCGACATGATGAAGTAAAAGTGGCGCAAAACATATCCTTACACTCCAGTTATTGGCGACGATCTGAAACACTTGGGATCATTTCATTTGGGATCAAGATGAAGAGTAGCTCTTCCAAGGAAGCTTTAGACTTCTTTTATTGAGCTTAGCACCCAATGCCATTAGAGGCTCCTCTTCATGGATGGTTATGCATGGATGTGCCCCACAATAACCATTAGAGGAATCCACATGACCAAGAATGAAGATACATGCCTCCTTAAGACAAGAGGTGGTCGGGCTAACCATTATTGGACCTATATTTAAGTGATTGGGCTCGATCAAGAAATATAAGATCGGGTTTGACCTTTCATGGTCAATCCTGGACCATCATGGTTACATGGCATTGACATAAGTTGGCTTGAGTCCATTAAAGGTCTATGATACCTTGGTGCCATCCAAGGTGACCTGGGTAATCTAATAAAGCTAGAGTTGACCTATGTTGAATTTTATGATGATGTGTTAATTAATCATTGTCCATGAGAGCTCTTGATGTGTTTACCATGTCCAAAGCTCAATTAGGGCACCCATTATTCATCACAAACCCATTAGGGTAGTCACATGTCCCCCGTACTCAACTTCAAAAACCATGAAGGGAATCAAGGTCAATTTAGCATAGGGCTTACCTAAGGTTCACATTGTACCATTAGAGTGTTAGATTTTTTGTGTGATATAGAAGTAATCAAAGAGTTAGTCTCATTGGCAATATAATATGAGCAAATAGGGTCACACATAATAACATATGAGAAATTGGAAAAATGATTGGGGAGTCTTGACTTATATAGGATATGAGTGAAGAGCCAATATTAGATTGAGTGGGAGAAAGTTTGTGTTGACTAGACTATATATCGATACAATGATATTAGCTAGAACTCAAGTCAACACAGTGTATGTTGTCTGTGTTGTCTAGATAATGTTGATTAGAAATCTAGTTGATATAGTGTATATTGAATAGACTGTGTATATTTTGACTAGATAATATCGACTTAATTGTTTTATTGGCTTTAGTTAACTTGAATGTTTATCGAGTAGACCTCAAGTCAATTGACTTGATGGTCTGGCAATTTGAATAAAATTTACCAAAAGTTGTCTGAACATCTAGCCGATATAGTGTATATCGACTAGAAGATGTCTGGGCATCTAGGCAATATAGTGTATATCGACTAGAAGCTAGACATCTAGCCGATATAGTGTATATTGACTAGAAACTGTATAGACATCTAACCAATATTATATATATCGGCTAGTAGGGTTCAACATATTATTCGAAACTCAAAAGTCCCTCGAAAGTTGCTCGAAAGTTGCTCGAATATTGAGCTGAATCGAAATCAGTTAAAAATTGATTCGACTCAATTTGAGTCGATTAAATTTGACTCGAATTTGATTTTGAGTCGATTTCAAGCAATCCCTGAATCGCTCAAAATATGATTCGGATTGGCTCGAATTAATTTAAAATATTATGTTTTTATTAATATATTCTTATTTAAAAATTTTAAAAAATTAAATTTAAACCTAAATTAAAAG
The DNA here is from genome assembly GCA_039513925.1 of Platanthera zijinensis. NCBI lineage: Eukaryota > Viridiplantae > Streptophyta > Magnoliopsida > Asparagales > Orchidaceae > Platanthera > Platanthera zijinensis. Next base: position 216,281,269 of record CM077080.1, read on the forward strand.
AATGAAAGCTTTACGTGTTTCATTTGCTAAATTTAGAAGTTGCCCTATTCAATTTTGAGCCAACTAGGAATAAAGAGAAAATTTGCTCAATTTCGAGCCAGCTCGATTCGATTCAAGATGACTCGGAATTGTGCCATTTCGAGTCGAGTTTACTCGACTCGAAATCGATTTTGATTTGGAGTCGATATCGATCCAAGTTCGAGTCGAAAATTTCGATTTTGAGTTGAGCCCAAATCGCTCGAACTTGACTCAATATCATCCATATTGTCTAGACATCTAGTCGACATGGATCGAGACAGATTTCTCTCCTTCGTCTAAACCTTGAACCCAGTTTACTTGTTACTAGGTTAATTCCTATTAAACCTAAACTCAGTTCATTGAAAACTATATATAGATATAATTTAAGCTATAAGGTTACGGTTTTAACTATTATCCTGACCCCTTTTTGAAAAGTTCAGAATGGTGATCCTAACGGTGGTGATTTCCTTTTGACAAATTGGGACCCCCCTAGCGGTCGATCGTCCTGTCCTGAAATCGAACCTAGCAGTACATGGAGATGAAGAAGCTAATCATTCTCCATCTATTGTTCGATGATACTAGGTGTTTCTTAGCATTAGTGTGGATACATGTTAAGGTGTAGATCTAATTATGTGTGTTCTCAATCGACTGACCAGCTGATTTTGAATCAGGCACAAATCAAAGAGGACAACCGGATTAAGAATCTGACTTAGGCACATCAATGTTTGGAGTAGTTCGATCTAGTCGTGAATCTTTATTTTAACACAAGTACTCTTGTTGTTTTATTTCTTGAATCATGGTTTTCGTAAGATCTTTGTTTCCCTTTTTTAGAATTTTTTACATTATGCACATGTGATGCGACACTCTTAAAAACCCAATAGTAGTATCAGAGGGAGTATCCTTTGATTTCCATTTTTCAGAATTGATTCCCTTCACATTAACCATCAATCTTTATCTAGTTTGTGAAACTATAAACATCGAAAGGCGAACTTGTCTTCTGTCCTGAGGAGAAATGATTTTTGCCTGGGTCTAGTGAATGTAAATCCAAAGATTTAGAATTTTTCTAAATTTTTGGATTTAGTCCTTAAACATCAATTGTTGATGGTTTTCATTAATGTGAATCTGAAATGTATTTAGAATGAGAATGTTATAATAATTTTCATGATTATGTGAAAATGTGTGCACCATGATGAAGTGTTAATCACGATTAAATGTTAATCAAATATCATGAAAATCCCTTAAACTTAATATTGAGTGTACGGATGCCTTCCAATGGACAACACTCCTGCCTCGATCGATGAAGTATAGGCTTGTTAAAGCAAGATGTATTAATCTATCTTGGTATGGGTGTGTGTAGATGATTATTACATCTCTTTATCGACATCATTTTTTAACTTAACTAGGTGACCTCAATGATTTAGTGTCTAGAGGTATATGGTTGGCATGCACCATAAGATGGATGCGAATAATTATTATTCACCGACTATACAAGAGTTGTATGGTGATGCAATTGGTAAAAGTTGTCTACCAAAATAGCCACATTATGAGTGATCTATCAAAGCTGACTTATGATGATGTGAAATATGGATCTTGTCTAATTAATAGTAGCTCGCATAAACTCTCTGAATTAATATTAAGTGTTATCAATTTGAATAAAATAGTAGGAGCATTTAATAAAAGTCCTTATCAAAATAAAATATATTTTGAAATATAGTACTTATATATTTTGTATAATTCTTTTAGAATTTCCATGGCAAGTGGTTCACACTCCACCTTATCCCTAAGAGCTATCCTTGTGAAGGACAATCATAGCGAGGCAAACTTCCTCAACTGGTATAGGAATTTGAGGATTATTCTCAGACAAGAGCACAAGCTTTATGCCTTGGAAGAAGATACCCTTAAGGAGCCAGTCAGATCTACATTTAGAGCGGATAAAGAAGCTTACAAGAAGTATTAAGAAGAATATTGAATGCCTCATGCTTGCTACCATGACCTCTGAGCTTCAGAAGTAACATGAGACCATGAGTTATTATGAAATAATCGAGACCTAAAGAAAATGTTTCAAGGGAGAGCACAAAAAGAGAGGTTTGACATCACTAAGGAATCTTTTTAATGCAGGTTGGGAGCTTGAGACCCGGTAGAGAATCATGTACTCATGATAATTGAGTACATCAAGAACCTCGATAGATTGGGTTTTCTCTTAGGACAAGAGTTGGCTATTAACCTGATCCTTTAATCTTTTTCAGACAGCTATGAACATTTCGTCTTGAATTACAATATGAATGAAATTTACAATGCACTACCCAAGCTCCTAGGCATGTTTAAAACTACCGAGAATAACATTAGGAAGGCCAAGCCTGCTAGCCCTATATTAATGATGTATAAAGGGAAAGGCAGGGCCAAGGGATACAAAAAGATAAAGATAGGATCTAAATCTTTTCTTAATCCTAAGTCATTGGCATTAAAGAAGAAGGGACTGGCCAAGGAAGAAAATTGCAATCATTATGGGAATGCATGACACTGGAGGGGGAACTGTCCTCTTTATATTGAGGGTCTACAGTAGAAGAAGGGAAATGTGACTTCCACTTCAGATGTTTTTGTTATAGAGATAAATATTTCTGCTCCTTCTTGGATATTGGATATTAGATGCGATTCTCACATTTGTACAAATGTTCAAGAACTAGAAAGGAGAAGATTGTCGGGTAAAGAAAAGATGGGCCTACATGTTGGAAATGGAGCAAGAGTTACTGTCATTATCGTAGGAGTTTATCATATTTCTTTATCCATTGGGTTTGTGATTAAACTTGATAATTGTTATTATGGTCCATCCATAAAAAAAACATTATATCCATTTCATATTTATACATAAAAGATTTTACTTTTGTTATTAAAATAATAGTTGTTATATATATGAATGATATTTGTGAAATTCTTTATTTCAAGAGTAGCTAAACACTTAGAGGGGGGTGAATAGGTTTTTCAAGTCTTTATGTAATAATTTTGATTTTGGTGTGTTGTGAGTTGGATTATTGTTTTAGCTTTCAAGAATACGGATCAACACACAGTATTTATAGTGGTTCCACAAGGTATGGGTACATACACTTTCCCTCTCACCTTTCTAACAGTGTATTAGACAAGGTAATCTTCACCAAATCTCAGCTCAAAGAGCTTATAACCCAGGTCCCTCAGGATCTCTCAGACTTCCACAAAGTCCTACCTCAGGCCGAAGCCCTACACACTCAGAGTAGACATTACTCCTACAGTTCAGTGATCCTCAAGATCACCTTCCTCAGGCTTAATAAAAAGGCCTACAACTCATGCTAGATTGATAGCCCTACACTCAGAGATGTTATCTCCTACCTCAGATCTGAATCAGATCCTACCTCAGGCACACAGGCCCTACCCACTCAGATTCACAACTGAATCTTACCTCTCAACCTCTATATTTCAGGCTTATAACTCAGATTAATAACGATCCTATATAAAGAGTAGAAGTTTTGTTGATGATTTGTTCTAGAGAATCTTTCCTCTGAGCCTTCTTTCTGGACTGAAAGAGTTCAGCCCCAACTTCTTCTCAGAAACAAAAATAGATCTTCAAGATGTTCTTGCTTGTGCTGAGAAGATATCTATAGAGCCCTGTTCCTTCAGCCATTGATGTAGTGGCCTTGAAGAAGAACAACAAGTTGAAGAATGTTCTGCAACTCCTTGTTCAAAATATTTTTTTTTGATCTTGCTGTTGAAGATAAGTTTTTTCTTCAGTGATTTATTTCTTCAACAACCAACTATTGTCTGTGGATCACAGACTTTCTGTAAGTTTGAGTTCCTGGAAAACTTCTTCACTTTTTATCCTCGAGGAAGAAGATGACCAACAAGATTTTTTCAATTTCTCGAAACTCTCCTTTTATCGATCTCCGTCCAACGGCTCTTTGCGCGGTATCGACCAGCCAGAATTTGCAACTGTAACATCTCTTTGCATTAATTGCTGTCCTAAAGGCATGCAGCGTCATTTATCATCTAGCGAGCAAATCTCGCGATATTTGATTTCTTGATGATGTCAACATGACTCAGAGCTTGTGGACTTGATCATTTCCAAACAATCTACATAAGCGTTGAGTTAAGCCTTGTCACTCAACGCAGAAACACTCAGTAGAATTCTGTATCTTGAGGTGTCGAGTGAACCCTCAACACTCAACGCTTTTGACATTTGCAGTCTAATGGATAAGGCATTGAGTGAACCTTCATCACTCAACACTTCTGTACTTGGTTGAAATTTCTCTTCATGAAGGCGTTGAGTGTAGCTTCAACATTCAACGCTTCTGGACTTTGAATGTCTTCTTGATGAGGCATCGAGTGACTTGTCTTCTCTCAACACTTCTACACTTGACTTGAAATCCGGTTGAGTAGGCCTTGAGTGAACTGCCTTCACTCAAGGGTTCTATCCTTAGACAGATTTACAGTCAGCAATTTTGAGGCTTTGACTGCACAGAGTTCTGTCAACGCTTTTCCTTTTATGGAGTTGAGTGAAGTAAGCTCACTCAACATTTTTGGACTTAACTAAATTTTTTGCTTGTTCAGCAACCTGTCTTGAGTTCAACTATCATTGTGACTCTGATTGCCTATTAAATCAATGCAACAGTATACAACCTGCATACATTGAACTAGAACATATATTAGATACATCCATGTGTATACCATTGACTTGTGGGCCTTCTTCAAATCTAGGACATTGTGATCAATGGACCCAACAATCTCCCCCTATTTGAAGAAGTCAGAACCCTAGTGAATGATATACACTTGCATATATAGAAGATAAACATTCACGGTATTTAAGAGTAATAAATGATACACACACAAATAATATGATTAATATTAAAGGTTATAGTCATAAATAGATAGTGTGCATATTACAAAATATTCACATTCCTACAGTCCTTAAGGAAAACAAAAAACATGTCATGTTTCAGGTTCCTTAATCACTATCCCCCTGCTGGGCTTCTTTGCATCCTTGTCACCAGCTTCCGTCTTCTTCTGATTCTGCCTCTCAAAGTAACTATTGGGCTTTGGGAAGTACGTGTTGGGCTCAAGAGGATCTGGTGGCACTGCACCTGACTTTTTATCTCTTCTGAACTTTCTCCTGGCTTCTTCATTTCTTTCTAATTTTGCCCATTCTAGTGAGCTATATAGTTTTCTCTATCAGTCTCGTGGTCCTTGAATTGATCCTAAGCAGAAGAGATGATAGTCCTTGATTGAGGACTCCAATTCTCAAAGTCTGGTCTGGTCTCCATCTCTTCTCTATACCTCTTCTTACTGAGCCTGACCTCTTCTTATTCAGCAACAGTCATAACTCTGGCTCTAGCTATCTGATCAGTAGTTGGGCAGAATGTAGGAATTTCAGTAGCAGTAGAAGGTTCAGCCCACTGATTTTCAACTTAACCAAAATGATCATCACTATATTGCTCATCATACAGTCCTTTTGAAATATTGGCAGGAACATCAGGAAAATTTTCATATGTATGCAATTCAAGCTCCAATGAACCTCTGATTACATTAATAACCCAAACAACATTTTTAGTGTTGGCCTTGATCATTGCCTTCTCCCCCTTTATGACTTCTTCACCCATAGTAGTAGTCAGGGAGTTCTTTGCAATAGAGAGTCTTTCATCCAGGAATTGACCCCCTTAGTGATATGGTTCTTAACCTTTAACAGATGATTATCTAGGAACTGAGTACAAGCATCCATTCTCCTCTCCAGGGTTATCTTATGTTCTTTCATGAGGATTTTCTACACTTCATGAACCATTTTCATGTTGCTGGTTGCTATGTTCTGATTTTGCATGATGTCAAGATGTTTCTTCCAAATTTCTTCAAGCTTCTTTTCAGTGTTGGTAACAACTGGTGCAGCTCTAATGAAGAATGATAATGTGTTGCATTCAGTAGGTTGAATTCAAATCTAATGGACTTTATCTTAGTGGATATATCCTTTATCAACTCCTTGATGTAATCATCAACAAAGTGTTCAATTTGTCATCTCTAGTCATCTAGTAGACCTTTAAGTTGAGCCAAGAAAATGGGGGACATCTGTTCACCCTGATGAGATGTCCCTTGGTCATGTACATCCACATACTCTTCTCTTGCTACTTCCCTTATTTAAGAATTAACTCTCATATATTCAGAATGATCATTAGCATCACTCTATTGCTCATTAACATCATGTTCACCATCTTCAGAAATGTCAAAAACATTCTATGCTACTTGAGAAGGGAGCTCTGTTGGAAACTCCCCCTCAATCTCTGGCTTGACCATTGGAATTTGCTGCTCTGTAACAACAGTGTCTGGGGTATCTACAATCATTGTATCAGGGATTTGCTCCCCCTCAACTTGAGGATAGAAAAGGATAACTTCTGGACCTTCTGGGGTTTGAGCAATCCAATTTTGTAAATTCTCAATAAAAGAATCTAGTTGTTCTTGAACTGACTGAACTGTCTCCCCCTCAGTAGGTGCAAGCATTTGGGAAGTCTCCCCCTCAATGTTAGCACAGATTCTATCCACAATATCTGTAGTCACTATTTCAACTACCTCTGCTGGGATGTTCTCTAATTGGGAGCCACTGACTTGGCCAGTCTTTGCTACAGGTTCAAAAGATATTGAAACTTGAGCACTCATGTCCCTTCTTGCTTCCTCAGATGAATCAGATAGCTGAGGATCATGTGGCTCTTCCTCACTGCTCTCTGAAGAGCTACTTGCAGTGCTCTCTTCAGTGACCATGGAAACTTTCTTTTTCTTATCAGAAGATTGTTGATGTGGGAGCAAGACTCTGTCCCACCTATCAAACATCTTTGAGTCCATCATCCTCATTTGATGGATTTTTGTGCATAGCCTTATGTTGAGAATCACTAGAACTGTGATGTACAAGGACAGTATCCTTCCCAGGTTTAGTTCTGGGATGCACTCTATTATTCTTTCAAATATCACCTTTCCCCAATTTGTTTTCTTAGATAGAATTATCATGGTCATGAGTTCAAACATCTTTTTAGATATCTTGTCGTGAGAACATGTCTTGTAGAGCAGAGCTTTCCCAACTATATCTGTAAGAAACTTTCCTCTTAGATTCAGTTCCTTCCTTAATACTGATCCAGTGGTGTGCTTTGAAAGCCCACACGACTTTAGAGCTGACTTCACATCATTCTGATATATGTCGTCTTCTTCATCAGACTACCTGACCTTGGGTAGTTGTAGTGCTTTGCACAATATTTTTGGAGTGATTTTGATCTTATTTCCACTAATGGAGGATTTGATTTTGTTTGAGGATGAGTCGATAGTGGCATTAGAGTATAATTCAAGGACTTATCTCTTCCATATCAAGAGAGGCTCTGAAGGGATGAAACCTAGGTCAGCGACCTGCAGTAAGTGTAAGACTAACTGAACTTCCTCTTGAGCATCTTTGAAGCCATTTCACATGAGTTCTTAGCCTTCGAACAGGAAATCCATTCCATTCAACTCCATGAATTCTTTGAGTTTTTGTAGATTGCTCGAGCTTTCGTTGCAGGGAGGAAAAAAGACTAAAGGGCTAGGAATAGTGTATTTTGTTCTAAACACACACACCTCTATTTATACTAACCTCTTATTTGAGAATGTGGAGAGGCGCGTACCTGTTGAGATAATTATGAGAAGATCAATGCTTGGGAGTAATCCGGTGAGATAACTATAAACAGAAGTCCCTAGGAGAATTCATCGAGTTGTCTCGACGCACTCGACGCATGAGGTTGTCTCAATGCTCTCGATGTCTAGACACTTATACTTAGCGCACTCAATGCCTGATGTTTTCCCAGCGTACTCGACTCCTAAACACTTAGACTCAACGCATTTGCTGCTTAGATATGTCAATGTCTTTCTTGATATCCTGCAAGAGTCAGGTTTTTTGCTTGCAACACATATGCTTGAAAATACTGAAGCTAAACTAAGTTCAACATACCCAACTCAATTTTTAAGGTGTTGAACTTAGCTTCATGTAGTGTCTTAGTGAAAAGGTCAGCCACCTGTTTGTATGTGTGGACAAACTCAAGACAAATGTCTTATTTTTTTACATGCTCTATAATAAAGTGATACTTAATCTCAATATGCTTAGTCATGCTATGAGACATGGGATTCCTAACAATAGAGATTGCACAAGAAAAATCACAATACATTGGAGTTATACTTAGTTGGAGATTATAATCTTGGAGCTGATGCTGAATTCATAGTAGCTGTGCACAATAATTATTAGATGAGATATACTTTGATTCAGTTGTTGAGATGACAACACTTGTTTGCTTCTTGCTGCTCTAAGAGACCAATCTTTTCCCTAGAAATTGACAGGTATCTGAGGTGCTTTTTCTGTCTTCTCTGCAACCTGCAAAGTCTGCATCTGAATATCCAATTAGTTCAAAGTAATTATTCCTAGGGTACCATAGACCAAGATCAGGTGTGCCCTTGAGATATCTCAAAAATCTTTTTGCTGTAGAGTAATGAGATTCCTTAGGGCTAGCCTGGTATTTAGCACAAACACTTATAACATATATAATGTCTGGCCTACCTGCAGTAAGGTAGAGGAGAGAGATAATTGTGCCTCTATACAAGGTTTCATCAATAGGTTTTCATGTCTCATCCTTGTCTATTGACATATTTGACCCCATAGGAGTTTTCATTATGGAGGCATTCTCCATACAAAAATTTTTACTTAACTCTTTGGTGAACTTAGACTGAGAGATGGATAGACCATCCTCTGATTATCTAACTTTGAGGCCCAAGAAATACTTGAGTTCACCTATACTGCTAATCTCAAACTACCCTTGCATTAGTTTAGCAAACTTCTTATAGAGGTCATCATCAGTAGACCCAAATATTATGTCATCTAAATAAATTTGGACTAGAATGATCTTACCTTTGACTTCCCTAAGAAATAATGTCTTGTCTATCTTTCCCCTTAAGAATTTATTCTCAATGAGAAAACTAGACATGGTTTCATACCATGCTCTAGGGGCTTGCTTCAACCCATATAAAGCCTTTCTAAGCTTAAATACATAATCAAGAGAGTTAGAGTTAAAAAAACCTAAGGGTTGCTCAACATAGACCACCTTTTTTTTGTCACCATTTAAGAAAGCTGACTTTATATCCATTTAGTAGACCATGAATCCTTTATGTGCAGCATGAGTAAGGAATATCCTTAGAGCTTCCAATCTAGCTACTAGTGTAAAAGTTTGATCAAAATCAATACCTTCCTCTTACCTGTATCCCTTGGCAACCAGTCTAGCTTTATTCTTGATTATAACACCATTTTCATCAAGTTTATTCCTATAGATCCACTTGGTTCCAATGATGTAATGTCCTTATGGTCTGAGAAATAGCTTCCAAACTTTGCATCTCTTGAACTCGTTCAGTTCTTCTTGCATAGCCATAATCCAAAATGGGTCTATGTTAGCATCTTCAAACCTTTTAGGTTCAACCTGGGACAGGAAGCTAGAGTACCTAGCAATGTTAAGGCTTTTGCTCCTTATTGTAACCCCTTGGCTAGCATCACCTATGATTTGATCTCTTGGATGATCCCTCAAATGCCTTACAGCTGCTGGCATTCTATTCTCAGTATCTTGACATTCAATGGCTGGATCCTGCTGGTCTTCACCCATATCATATGAACTTTTTCCTTATTCAAGAATTCATACCCAGTACTCTTCTACTTGGTCAGAAGGAGGAGCATCATTGATGATTAGTTTATCCATCTCCAACTCCACACCTACAGAACTAGAGGAGCTAGACAGCTTACTATTAATTATAGATGATTCATCAAACACAACATTTACAGACTCTTCTACAAAGCACATGTTTCCAAAGATCCTGAGATAGACTAGATTTGGTTTTCTTCCTTTCATAATCTAATAGGGAGTCTTCTTGTGATACTTGTTGATAGAAGCTCTATTCAGGACATAACATGCAGTGTTCACTGCCTCTGCCAAGAAGTATTTTGGGAGAGATATGTCACTGAGTAGTGTCCTGCCAGCTTCTATGAGAGTTTTGTTTTTCCTCTCAGCTATCCCATTTTGCTGGGGTGTTCTTGGAGTAAAAAACTCCTAATAAATCCCTTGTTCTTCACAGAACTATGTCATGCCTTCAGACTGAAATTTAGTGCCATGGTCACTCCTGATTTTGACCACAAAACTATCTTTTTCATTCTCAACTTGCTTAATAAAGGTCACAAAAGTTCCAAAGGTTCCAGACTTTTCTTTAAATAGAACACCCAAGAAAACCTGGAATAGTCATCAACTATCACAAGTGTGTAGAATTTCCTACCTAGACTGTGAACTTGCATAGGACCAAATAAGTCCATATATAGGTGGTACAAGCACCTCTCAGAATCTTTATCCCCAATGCTCTTAAAGGATACTTTTATCTGCTTGCCCTTTTGGCATATAGAGCAAATGCCCTCTTTGGTGCAACTTAGATTAGGTCAATTTCTGACTAGCCCTTCACTGAAGAGCTTGCAAATTATCTTGTAGTTCAAGTGAGCAAGCTTATTGTGTTATTGCACACAATAAGAGACTTTCTCATTTGCTACCAGACATACTAGTGAGTCTGTACTTTAACATAAGAAGTTTAAATAATAAATGTTTTCACTCCTAGTGCCTATCAAAATGACCTCTTGGTCAGTTGATCTCTTGATCAGACACTCGTCCTTATGGAAGACAATGACATAGCCAATATCACATAGTTGGCTTATACTGATCAGATTGTGTTGCAATCCTTCCACATAAGCTACTTTTGTGATGGATAATATTTCATTAGTGATCATTCAATAACCCTTGGGACTCCTCTGTCTGAACCTCCAAATATCACCTTAGGTCCATTCTTCACAGGAGTATAATCCTTAAGATGGCTCCTTGTTCTAGTCATGTGCCTAGAACATCCACTATCCAAGTACCATATATGCATTGTAGGGGTACTTGGACAACCCTACAAATATAGATTAGTTTACCTTAGGAGCCCAAAAAGGAATGGGTCCTTGGTTCTTGTTGGCTTGAAAATGCACATGTCTACCTACAGCAGTCCTGACAGGAAGACTCGCCCTTATCCTTGACACACTATGGTTGTGCCAATAATCTATGACAAAGTGACCCACTTTACCATAACATTAACATTCATGAATGTTGTATCTCCTCTTCTGAACAGCCTTGGAAGAAGTTTTCTATTTAGAGGGGAGAGCAGCAGCCTTCTTCTTATTTCTTTCAGCTAGTATCTGACTGAAAGTTAGTCTACTAGTGGATGCACATGGATTATTCTAAGTGGCATCAACAGATGTCATCTTTGTAGCTGACATGGAGTTGATGGCTTCAAAAATTGCCAGGTGTGGCTTACTGACTGACTTACCCTTAGTCAAGGTGTTTGTTGGAGGAACCTGAGAATAGGACACTGCCTTATCCTTGAGTGTGGGGTGCTGGAGCACGAAACACAGATGGTCCATAATGGGATATTTGGATTTCCTTATGGGGAGCCTTCAGTGCACTCACACCCATGCCCTTTCTCCTTTCATTGTAAGATACCCTTGTATTCTTACAAGAAGAGTTCCCATTCTTCCAATGATGATACATGTTATCCTGGTCATACCTTTTGGAAGGGAGGATTACCTTGTGAAAGGTTGTCTGAGACACTATAGGATCTTTACCTTTCCCTTTGGAATGGGTAGCTCTTGAATTTCACTTGAACCCCTAACCTCTCTATCCTTTTGAGAGGTGAATGAGTCAATCAGTGGAAACATAGTTTTGGGCTTGGAGAATTTATCCACAATTTTCTTCTCCTTGAGAAGCTTCTCTTCAAGATCCATAATGATCTTGTTTTTCTTGCTAATAGTACCAATTTGGATAATTGAGATTGTCTTCAGTTGGCTAACTTCTCTCCTCATCTGAGCTAGCAAGGGTGCTGACTCAGATTGCAGGGAAGCAACATGTTGTAGGGATAATCTCCTCAGCTTGTCTCTTGACAAGCCTTTTGCTCTTCTTCAGAGCATCCAGAATTTCACCATACTTGTCAATCAATTAATTGACATCATCTTCAAATTCTGAAACATCATTTCCACTAGAGGAAGTGGATGCTTCAGAGTCTGAGCCAGACTCATAGATATAGGGAGAGCTAGGGATAGAAGGTACCTCATTATGAATTGAATTTTCCTGATTGTCTTTTGATATGGACATGAGACTAAACTCCCCATCCTCTTCACAATCACTATCAATAGTGGACAGTGGGGCCCTTATGCCAGATGGGGTAGCATGATGTTCAGCCTCTTCTTCAATAGATATGAGACCAATGTAGGCCTCCTCTTCATCTGATTCTGAAGACTCAGAATCACTGTCTGATAGGCTGATAGTCTTCTTGGACAAGAAGCTCTTTTTCAGCTTTCTTGTCCTTATGATGCTTTTTGCCTTCAAACTTCATGTGCTCCTTCCTCTTATCTAGACAGTCAGCAATGACATGTCAACTTCTGTTGCAACAGTAGCAAAAAACATTAGTCTTAACATATTTGTTCTATTTGGATTCATACCTTTCCCAAGAGGGGTCTTTTCTGTACTTGTCCTTGCTGGGAAAGGGCTTCCTTGATGAGGAGCTAGAAGTGCCCTTATTCTTTCACTATCTCCTCCTACTTAGCATCTTATTGAACTGCTTGGAGAACAATGTTAATTCTCCATCTGACAGCTCACTTTCAGAGGAGCTGGAATCTGAGCTTTCTGACTCTACAGATCTCCTTGGTGGAGGGGTCTTTTCCGTGCTTCTTTTTGTGGCTTCATCTTTGAAGGCCACAATCTTCTCTTGCTTGAGAGATCTGGCAGCACCCTCTTCTGTCTTCCTGGAGTTCAGCTACATCTCATGGGATAGTAGCTTCCCAAATAGATTCTGAGGCAATGTGTTGGCCAAGTTGCCAACTTCTCTGATGGCACAGATCTTGATATCAAATTCCTTGTTTAGGGATCTCAAGAACTTATCATTTAGCTTATAATTAGTGAACTATCTGTCATAGGTGATTAGACTGTTCACTATTATGCTTCTCATAGCATTCAGCTATGGAATCCTTCTTCTCTTGCTTGAATGCTTCATATTGTTGATTTAGGAGGGATTTGCTGCCATCCCCCACTTCCTTAGTCCCTTCCATATACACAATAAGAGAATACCAATCTCTTTGGCTATTTTGCAATGTACCATATTCTGGAAGGTGGAGTCATTTATGGAACTGACAGTGATGTTGTTGGGTCCATTGACCACAATGTCCCAGATTTGAAGAAGTCAATCATGTCAATGATATACATATAGTTGTATTTGATGTATGCTTAAGTTCATGCATGCAGGTTAGTCCATGTAACATGGATGGGACAGGTATTCCAAGTGATGTGACAGTTCGTCACAAAGTAAAGCTATGGAGAGATAGAAATCTGTCTAAGTCCACAGGCGTTGAGTGATGATTGTTCACTCAACGCTAGATTACATGGAATATTAGTGGAGAGGCTGAAAATCGCTTAAGTCCACAGGTGTTAAGCTATGACAATTCACTCAATGCCATCATTGAGTATGGCTGAATCTATCAAAGCCTGAATATTGGGGAGGTGGATATTCGATAAAGTCTAGAAGCATTGAGTAAACACAGTTCACTCGATGCCAAATCAGAAGGCGTCATGTTATGATAAATCCTAAGATGAAAGAAGGCGGCCAAGTACAAATGCGTTGAGTGATGAATCTTCACTCAACGCCCTCAACGCCAGATAACAAAAGCATTGAGTCTTACTACTACAGTCAAATCTTAAGAAGAATACAGAAATCAACTAAGTCCAGAAGCGTTGAGTGAAGCCAGTTCACTTAACGCCCAATAAAGAAGACAGGTAAAAGTAGAAAGCGTTGAGTGAGGCCAGCTCACTCAATGCCTTCAGATAAGTGAATAAATGACTAAGTGTAAAAGCGTTGAGTTAAGCCAGTTCACTCAACGCTATCAACGCTTATGGTGCAGAATGATTCAGATAGTTGACTAAGGGTTTTGGCATTGAGTGGAGCTTGTTCACTCAACACACTCAACACCTAGAGTGAATTTGAGAAATTGGATAAGTCCATAATCTGATGACGTCAGCCAAACTTGATAAATACTGCCGTAGGTATACTATACGTCTTCTTTCATTAAAGCAAGTTGTAGCTGTCATCTGCAGGTGGTCCCTACTTGTTCGTGGAGCCGTTAATTGGTGGAAGATAAAAGGGGCAGCTTCTGGATGTTGAACAAAACTTTTAGGGTTTTTTTTCACAAAGAAAAAGACTGGCTGGACTTCATCTTCCTCACCATTGATGCCGGGAAAAAGCTTGAAGTCGATCAGCTAAACTAAAAGTTCAGTCTAGTTAGCTGTAGAATTTTCTTCTGTAACACCAAGTTCAGAAACACTTCTGATAAAGAAAGAGAGGAGAGCCTTTAGTCTTCTGCAGGTTCAGGTAAGCTGTTCGAAGAACTCAAGACCTAGCAGATCTTCAGTCTTCTACAACAAGTTTAGAAACAGTTTTCTGAGATACTTCCAGCAGAGGCAGCCATTTATTGAAGAACAATTTTCTGCTGCTGTGAAGATAGTTAGAGCTGAGATAACTCAACTCTAGTATCAGACACAGAGAAATTTCTTCATGTCAAATTAACTAAAACCATTGTACTTCTGTAGGATCCTTTTGGATCTGAGCTGTAGGGCTTTTGAGCCTGAGGTAGGGCAGTTTTGCTTGAGATGTAGGAGAGTTATACTCTCTGAGAGTAAGATCTAGTTTAGATCTGAGGTAGGACTCTTGAGCCTGAGATAGGAGAGTCATTCTCTCTGAGTTGTAGGGCACTTGTGCCTGATTTGTAGGATCCTTTGGATCTGAGGTAGGGCCTTTGTGCCTAAGCTGTATGAGATTCATTCTCTATGAGGTAGGGCTATCCTCCAATCCTGAGTTGTAGGGCCTTTGGTCCTAAGGTTGGTGATCATTTGATCACTGAGTTATAGGAGCAAGTTTGCTCTAAGATAGGGCTTTTGCCCGAGTTGTATGTCTTGCAAGAAACTGAGAGATCTTGTGGGATCTGTGGTGTAAGCTCTTGGAGATGAGTTTTGGAGAAGTGCCTTATCTAACTAGAAGTTAAAAAGGTGAGGAGGAGAGTGGACGTACCTAAATCTGGGAAACCACTATATATTCTGTGTGTGCTTCTTGTGTTGTTTCTTTAATGCAGGTTGTGTATTTCTTGAAAGAAGAAAACTACTAACACACTAAGCACTTAAAGAAAATATTAAAAGAAAGTCACTAGAGACTAAGAAATCTATTCACCCCCCCATCTAGGTTTCTAGATACCTTGAAAACAAATACTTTCAAGTGATATCAGATGAAGGTTGCTCAAAAAGGATTTAACAATCTGAGTGACCTCCAAGGGTAGCTACAGTTTTGTACTTATGGGTTCTGGAGAGAACCATAAGGAGCTAGCTTCCATGAAATTCCCTATCTACAGAAAGGATAATTTTGGAATCTAGAAAGAGAGGGTAAGGCTATTCATTGAAGCCTATGACCCAAGGATTTTTTTGATAGTCAAGGAGGGACCCTTCATCCCTATGAAGGTCTCAGTTCTGTATGCCAATGTACAAACTCCTAAGACATTTTTAGAGATGACAAAGGATGAAGTCATCTTAGCTACATTGGACAAGAGGGCACAAAATATTATTGTTAGTGTAATAATTGATTCAACCTTTCCGAGCTTGGTCCACTGCCAGACCTCCAAAGAGATGTGGGACACCCTTGTGGTCTATATGGAGGGTACTGAAGAGGTAAGAGATGATAGAAAGTCCATGCTCAACTAAGAGTTTGAGGCTTTCAGACAATCCTTGAAAGAGAACATAGCTACTTACTATGAAAGATTTTTCAGGATCATAAATGAACTGAGGACCTATGGGAGGGTCTTCAGTCATTATGAGATAAATGACCAAGTTCCTAAGATCTCTCACTAGAGACTGGGATACTAAGATATGTGTCATAAGAGAAGTGGTCAAGTGTAACGACTCGGGATTTGACCAAAGCTCAATTGGTGATGAGAGTTGAAAGAACTCCATAGTTAAGTGTGCTCAGGGCTGGAGTAGTACTGAGATGGGTGACCTCCTGGGAAGTCACCCGTGGTGCGTGCTTGACTGTCGAGTTTACCTCATCAAAGGGAGGTTGTGGCCACCAACAACCCGTTAGTGGGCTAGAGAGGGGTTGGGGTTCTTGGGTTACAGCCCGGTAGCGATGCTGTGAGGCGAGACAATCTGCGGCCTCTGAGATCTAAACCAGGGTCGTTACATAAAAAAGTGCACTTTTATTGTAACGACCCAAGATTCGGCCCATAGCCCCCCATGGCATTGCTACCGGGCTGCAACCCAAGTACCCCAACCCCTCTCCAGCTCACTGGCGGGTTGTTGGTGGTCATAACCTCCCTTTGATGAGCAAACTCAACAGTTAAGTTGGGTCATACGGGGACTTCCCAGGAGGTCAGCCATCCTAGTACAACTCTCGCCTAAGCATGCAGAAGACCAAATGATTCAGATAGCTCAGAGTCAGATGTATCAGACTGCAACATGTCTGATGAGGAATTTGCTGCCTTCTCTAGGCACTTTTAGAAGCTGATGAAGAAGAAATAGTGGAAGTGCAGACCTTCAACCTCTTCTCATCACAGGAAGAATCACTCCAAGGTTGAAAGGTATGATTCTAAATCTAGTAAATATAATTCCTCTAAAATTGTCTGCTATTATTGCAGCAAACCAGACATGTGATAGCTGACTGCCCAGTGAAGAGGAAGGAGGCTGGTGAGAAGAAACAACACCAACACAAGGGCAAGAAGGAGAAGTCCTTCATTATTAAGAAAGAGAAGAGCTGGACAGACTCATCTTCATCTAAGTCTGAAGAAGAAGAGGCCTATATTTGGCTGGTTGCTGCTTTTGCTGAACAAGAAGTTGTAGTCGTAGATAAAGACTATCCTGCTGCTAAGATAGGAATCAGGGCCCCACTATCACACTTAGATAATTATTCAGAGGTGGATGATGAAGATGATGAAGATTCCTACAACTACTATGGGTTGATGGCAATGACTGATGAGGAATCTAGCTAAGAATTAGCCTGGTCAAAGGAAGGTATATTCTTTATCAAGCTCTTCTTCTGAGTATGGATATAAGACTAGTCCTTGTACAGAAGCTTCTTCAACCAGTGGTGAAGATAATTTTTAATCAGAAGGAGATGTCAATCAATTGATTGACAGGTATGGAGAACTTCTGGATGCCTTCAAAAAGTGCAAGAAGTTGTCTAAGAAGCAAGTTGTGAAGATTGCCTCTCTACAACTAACTGCTTCCCAGCTGATTGAGACATCATCTTTGCTGGATCAGAAGTATGGGGAACTTAGCCAACTTAGGGGCATGAATCTCATCCAGATAGGCTCCATCAAGTTCAAGAATAGTCTCATCAGGGATCTTGAAGAAAGGCTAGGGAGGGAGAAAATAATAGTGGCTAGCTATTCTAAGCAAAATACTGTGTTACCCTTGATAGACTCATTCTCCTCTTAGAAGGGTAAGAAGGGGTTGGGATTCAAGGGAAGCTCAAGAGTTGCTCCTTCCAAAGGGAAGGGCAAAGATCTAGCTCCAGCTCAGTCTCTTGCTTCCAAGCCTCCCATTCCTTTTAGGAAAGTTTAGTTGCCTTCAAACAGGTATGACCAAGTAAGAATTTATGGTCACTGGATGAATGTCAGATCCACTGGTGTGAACAAAGATGTTCATCAACCATAGTGGAAGGTATAGAAAAGTGAGTGCCTTTAAGACTGCCCATGAAGAAATTCAAATGGCCCATCATGGACCATTTGTCTTTGGTGCTCCAGCCCCCACTCTCAAGAATGTGGCTGCAACAAAGGTTCAAGATCATTCAACAAAGACTCAGACCAAGGGTCAGTCTTCTAGCAAGCCTGATTTGGCTGTGTCTGATGCTATCAAGAGCATGCCTTCTGAAAAGAAGCTTGCTATTGCTGGCACTCAGAGCTGGCCAAACAAGCCAGCTTGAAGACTAACCTTCAGTCAGATCCTTGCTGAAAGGAATTTGAAGAAGGGTGTTGGTCCTCTTTCCTACTATTCAGTTAGGAGCTAACTAAACTGCAAGGACTACACATAGAAAATAAGATATAACATTCATGAATGTTGGTGCTATGGCAAAGTGAGCCACTTTGCTATAGACTGCTAACATAATCCAAGTGTGCCAAGAGCAGTTGTTAGTCCACCAGTCAGAAAAGCTGCTTGTAAACAAGTTCATTTTCAGACTAACATGCACCTAGGACCCAATAGATATTGGGGTCTTAAGGTAAAATGAATTGTGTGATGCAGGTTAGTCCAAGTGCCCATACCCCTATATGGTACTTGGACAGTGGTTATTCCAATTACATGACTGGGTCAAGGAGAAACTTAAAGGAGTACACTCCAGTGAAAGATAGACCCAAGGTTATCTTTGGTAGTTTAGATAGAAGGGTTACTAGAGATTATAGTAAGATTACCAATAACATAGTCACCATCACAAAAGTGGCTTATGTTGAAGGGTTGCAGCACAACCTCATAAGCATAAGCAACCTCTTTGATCTTGGTTATGTTATTGTGTTCAATAAGGAATGAGTGTCAGATTAAGAGGTCAAGTGACCAAGAGGTCATCTTGACATGCACTAGGAATGGAAATATTTATTATTTAACCTTTATTTGTCTAGATACAGACTCTCCTATTTATTTAGTGGCAAATAAGAAAGTCTCATATTATGTCTAATAGTACAAGAGGCTTTCAGGCATATAGAGATAGTGATATTGATACATATATTTTGCTTCAAACTCTTCAAGTGACACATCTTCAATCTGAGAGACATCCTGATCAATATCTATCTAAAATATCTACTTGTGAGAAAGAGCTTACAAGAAGGCCTACACCCTGAAAAAAAAGTCTCCTCCCTTGATCACAATCTCTATTCGAATCAGGGGAGCTTTTTGCAACATCATCCACTAAGTCTTCTCAGAGATACTTGACAGAGAAGACAACATCTAACTCTTTTAGTTTATTCTTAAACTGTATACAGGGTTCTAACTCCCTTCAAAAGTTAAACATGGTTCATAAGCCACCCTATATAAAGACTTAGGTTTGGTTTTGGTGTACCTGGTCAAAAGCCCAAAGGGTTTCTAGATCTCCCTTAGAAAATAGATCTTCTGGTGGCAGGATACCTGATCAAAAACTTGTAGTGGATTCTTACCAGGGTGGTAGAAGAGTAGATGTACCCAGATTTATTGGGGAACTACTATAAAATCCTTGTATCATTTGTGATTGATACTTTTTATTTGTGTGTTGTGTTTTTATCTATATATATCACTTATTTTTAAACTGCTATAAAAATAAATTAAAGTTTTTAAAATACTCTATTCACCCCCACCCCCTCTAGAGTAAAGTTAGATCTATCCCTCCACTTTTAATTGGTATTAGAGGAGGGTTGGTTTTACAGGCTAACACCTGAACCAATAGATCTAATAGATTTTATCTTACCTAGAAGATTGTTGATAAATTTATCACGGCACAAAATAAGGAGTACTCAAACACTAGACCTCCTATTTGCAATCTTAATAAGTTTGCACTATGGAAAGAAAGGATTAGGTTATATATGAATTCTATTGATGAGGATATCTATAATTCCATTTTTATAGGTCCACCTCTACCACTGGAAGCACCAAGCACCAGTACTACACCTCCACCAGAATGGACAGAGGCTCAGAGAAAAGCAAAAACTACTGATGCAAAGGCTATGAATATACTAGCCCAACAAATGTCTGATGATATTTTTCAGAAGGTTGATGAATGCACCTCAGCAAAAGATATTTGGGACTCCCTCACTATAATGGTAGCTAAGATCAGCAGATGAAAGAAAAGACAGGAGATCTCACCTGATTTCTCAATATGAGAATTTCAAAAAGGGAGAAACTGAATCTGTTGTTGACATATATACAAGACTCAGTCTCATAATCAATGAACTGAAAACTTTGGATAAAGACATCACATTGACCTGAAGTAAATGATAAAATTCTCATGTGTTTTCCTAGCATATGGGATTCAAAAATTTGGCTAATTAGAGAAGCCAGCCAGAAAGTGTGATGAAATTTCAACGAAAACTTTGTTGGGCAAGCTCAAATCCTATGAGCACCTCATCAAAACAAGAGAAGCTGAACAAATAACTTCATCTTCAGTGAAGAAGGAAAAGAGTATTGCTTTCCAAGCAACTGAAGAGGAAGAACAACTTCTAGAAAATGAAGAACTCATGAGTCTATAGGCTAAAAGATTTTACAAAATGACCAAGAAAGACTTCTGGAGAAGATTTTCCTGAAATAAGGAAAAACCAAGGTATGACAAAACACCTACTAAGGAAATTATTTGTTATGGTTGCAGGAAACCAGGACACATTCTTCCAGAATGTCCTTAAAATCAGAAGAAAGATAAGAAGAAGGAGAAAGACTTTAAGAAGCAGTCAAACAAACTCTCTTCTAGTAAACACAGACAGAAGAAGAGAGGCTTTGTAGCTAAAACATGGAGTGAGTCAGACACTGAATCTTCATCCAGTTCAAGTGAAGATGAATAAGAATCAAATGCTAAAGAAATCTGTCTCATGGCAATTAATGCATCAAACAACAACTCTGATTCTGAATCTGGATCTGAAGAAGACCAGGTAATTTCAACTTTTGATTTTACTTCAGACCAATTCAAAGTAGACTTTAAATTGCTTTGTAAAGATCTGATAAAATCTGAGAAGTAAATAAAACTTCTCAGAGAAAAGTTAACTGAATTAAACAATCTATCTTCAGAAAATATTAAACTTAAAGAAGATTTGGAAATCTCTAAGGAACAAATAGTTTCCCTCGAAAAAAAATTATCTGAGGCTAAAAAGTTTGAAGAAACTCTTAATGGGAGAAGTATTAAACTGATGAATATTACAAGTACAGTCAATGCAAGATTAAATGGCAGACTAGGCTTGGGAGCTTCACCTAGTCAACCTCAAATTCTTAATAAAGATATTTTAACTACCCTTGTAAAATTTATATCTGCTAAAGGAAAAGAAGTATTAGAAATTACAGATGAAGACACTGAAGTCTTTAAATCAAAATTTATACTAAAACAGAATAAAAATTTCCAGAAAAATAATGTTCAACCGAATTCGTCGAACCGGGCTCAACGAAATCACTATTATTCATCGAAAAGAGATAGACGAATGTTGAACACAGAAAATGAGTATAACTATTCAGTAAATTGTGCTCGACGAAATCACTATTATTCGTCGAACGGAGCTCGACGAAATCAGAATAATTTGTAAAACTTAAAATTTTCAAACAGAAAATTTACTTCTTTTCAAAAGAATAATCAAACTCAAAAGTTGTTAAACCCTTTCACTGAGTGGATCATTCCTCCTAGGAGATATCATCCACTTGGATATAAAAATCAACCTGAATATTCTTATATTTCTACTTATTATGATAAAAAACCAGGACCCAAGGTAATCTGGGTCAAGAACACCTAACTTATTTTTAATACAGAAAAAGAACAATCCTATCACAGAGGAACAGTGGTATTTCGATAGTGGGTGCTCTAAATACATGATAGGAAGAAAAGCTAATCTAAAAGACTTCAAAGTAAAGCTTGGACCAAAAATCATATTTGGAGACTCCAACTGTGGCCAGACAGAGGGCTATGACAATGTAAAAATTAGAGTAGTTACCTTCAGAAAGGTAGCTTATGTGTGAGGTCTTAAGCATAACCTAATCAACATCAATCAACTATGTGATGACGGTTATCAGGTATCTTTTAATAAGTCTTCATGCTCTATCACATCTAATGATAATAAAAAAAATTTTATCTGGGGTTAGACAAACTAACATATATTTAGTCAATTTTAATTCTGCTAAAACTAAAATATGTTTGTTTAATCAAATTAGTAAAATAAATAAACTTTGGCATAAAAGATTAGGGCATATAAACCTTAGAACTATTGCTAAATTGTGTAAGGACAACCTTGTCAGAGGACTACCTTCTAGATCTTACAAGAAGGAAGGACTTTGCAGGGCTTGTCAATTAGGTAAACAAACTAAAAATAGTTTTAAATCCATATCTAAGAGTGATTCAATCAGAATTTTGTATTTGCTATATATGGATCTTTTTGGACCTATTACAATACAAAGTTTGGGAGGAAAGTCATACACTTTAGTAATTGTTAATGATTTCTCCAGATTCACTTGGGTGTTCTTTCTTAGAAACATGTCTGACAACTTCAAGATTCTTACAGACTTTCTTAGGAACATCTAGATTGAGTATTCTACTCAGATTGCATTGATAAGAAGTGATCATTTCACTGAGTTTGAATCTCTTCTGATGAAAGAATTCTGTGAGAAAGAAGGAATTAGGCAGTGTTTCTCTGCTCCTAAAATTCCTCAATAAAATGGGGTAGCTGAAAGGAAAAATAGAACCTTAATTGAATCTGCTAGAATATTACTTGCAGATGCTCACTTGCCCCTATCTTTTTGGGCATAGGCAGTAAGCACAGGAAATTATGTTCATAACAGAAGTCTCATTCATAAACTCAAGGGTAAGACTCCCAATGAATTGCTTAAAAATAAGAAACCTAAAGTAAATTATTTTTAAAAAATTAGATGTAATAAATCTACCGTTAAAATAAAGCTACAAATGGAATATTTCTACGATATTCTCTTGTCAGTAAGGCTTATAGGGTTTATAATAAATCTACCTTTAAAATAGAAGAATCTGTACATATAATATTTGATGAATCTAACATGTTTTGCAAGGAGAGGAATACCTCTACCATAGATTCCTTTCTGGTACCAATTCTGTGTGAGAAACTAGATAACTTAAACCTAAAGAAAGAGGAAACATTGCATTCTTCTCAATAGTTTGTTGAAGATAGTGATGAAGATAGTCCTGAAATTTATGTTGAAAAAGCTGTAGCTAATGAAATTCCACAAGAGGAATTAACAACTCAAATCATTGAAGAACCAACTCCACCTGTTGATTATGTTACTATTAATGATCATCCTAGATCTCAAGTGATTGGAGACATATCAGTTGGTGTGCAAACAAGGCATCAACTCAATCAAGATCAGATGCACACATGTTTTATATCTCAGATTGAACCTCAAATAATAAAAGATGCAGAACAAGATCCTCATTGGATCATTGCAATGCAAGAGGAACTCAATCAGTTTGAGAGAAGTAGAGTTTGAGACTTAGTTCCAAGACCCAAAGACTATTCAGTAATTGGAACCAAATAGGTCTTCAGGAATAAATTGGATGCCCAAGAAGTTATAGTGAGAAATAAAGCTAGATTCGTAGCCCAAGGATATTCACAGGAGGAAGGAATAGATTATGATCAAACATTTGCTCCTATTGCAAGATTAGAAGCTATCAGGATATTTTTTGCTTTTGCTTCATTCAAGAAATTCAAAGTATATTAGATGGAAGTAAAGAGTGCATTTCTGATGGAGATATCAAAGAGGAAGTATATGTACAATAACCTCCAGGTTTTATCTCTTCAACTCACTCATCTCATATTTTTAAGCTTAATAAAGCTCTTTATGATCTTAAACAAGCTCCAAGAGCTTGGTATAAGACCCTTTCTAATTTTCTTTGAGAGAATAAATTTTGTAGAGGCAAAATAGACAATACTTTATTTTTTAGACATCATAAAACTAAAATTATACTAGTTCAAATATATGTTGATGATATAATTTTTGGTTCTACTGATTCCATACTTTGTAAAAGGTTCTCTGACCTAATGCATTCAAAGTTTGAAATGAGTAGCATGGGTGAATTATCATATTTTCTTGGTTTACAAGTAAAGAAAACATCTAATGGCATCTTCATATCTCAATATAAATATGCTAAAGTGCTAATTAAAAGATCTGGGATGTCAGATGCCACTTCTATAAAACACCCATGCTCTCTAATGTTGTAGTTGATAATGATGAACAGGGAAAACCTGTTGATCAGAAAACATATAGGGCAATCATTAGGTCTCTATTGTATTTAACAGCATGTAGACCAGATATTATGTTTGCAACCTATATTTGTGCTAGGTTTCAAGTTAACCCTAAAGAATCTCACCTTATTTTAGTAAAAAGAATTTTGAGATATATAAAGGTTTATCCTAATCTTGGACTCTAGTATCCTACTGAGCCATGATTTGAATTAATTAGATTCAAAAATGCCGACTATGCTGGATGCAGAGTTGATAGAAAAAGCACATCAGGAACTTATCAGTTTCATGGTGAAAGGCTTGTGTCATGGTTTTGCAAGAAGCAAACCTTTGTGTCTACTTCAACTGCTGAGGCTGAATATATTGCAGCAGGTAGTTGTTGTTTATAGATTTTGTGGATTCAAAATCAATTACTAGATTATGGATATAACTTAAATAATTCAATTATGTACTGTGACAATACTAGTGCAATTTAAATTGCATAGAATCCAGTCCTCCATAGTAGGACTAAATATATAGAAATAAGGCACCACTTTATTAGAGATAATGTGGATAAAAATAAAATTAGCCTAGTATTTATTTCTACTGATTTACAAAGAGCTGATATTTTCACCAAACCATTGGATGAAAAGAAACATATTTTCTTTTTAAATCAGTTAGGAATGATTGATGTAGAATCATTAAGTTGATTTTGAACGGAGATCGATGAACTATAAACCTTTCATCGAACGAAGATCGACGAATTATAAACCTTTCGTCAAACGGAGATCGACGAATTATAAACCTTTCGGAGATCGAAGAATTGTGAACTTTTCATGAACCTTTCGTCGAACGGAGTTCGACGGACTGCTTATCGTCCATTCAACTTTTGAAAACTTATATTTAGGTTTTTCCGTCCCGCGCATTCTCCATTTTTTTATCTTGCACTTGATCTTTTTGTTTTGCAGGATAATGGCAGTGTCTCAAGTGATTCTCACTACGATGAAGTTCGACGCTGGATTCGATATCGACATGGACTCTTTTCAACAATTGGATCAAATCTTTCTGGACATCTAGAAACTATTTGAGGCACAGTATCTGCGTAATTTTATGTCCACCCGTATCAATCTCCCTGTAACAGAGATAAAAGAATGGGTTCACACTGCAAAGGTTCAAGATCTTACAACCGTTACTAGATCAATCTCAGGACACCAGGTTTCTCTTACCCCTGCAATTCTATCCGAAATTTTTAGCTTAGTTAATGGAGAAGATGAATTAGAATTATCAAGTATAGAATTTGATATTATGCTAGATAGAATGGGTCACTCACAAGGAAACCCTAACAATTTATTGAAAAAGAATTTTTCTGTGGAATACAAATTTCTATCCTATGTAGTTAGCAAAGTTCTTCTGGGCAAACATTCAGCCCATGAATATGTCACCAAGCACCAATTTTTGTCGATGAGTGCTCTAGTTGACCATAAGAATACTAATTAGGGGACAGTTTTGTTTGATTCTATTAAGAAGAAAATTAATAAGAAGGATGTGTGTTATAGAAGAATTCTGGGAATTTTCCTCCTGGCCAAATGTCTAGAGGTCTTGGTCTCTCAGACTATATATATAAATGCATCCAAGAGGATCACCTTTGCACTATTTGGAAAATGGGAGAGGGTGATTCCTAAGCCTCCCAGGTTTGAATCTTCCAGGGCAGCTTCTGAAAGCACTAGAGCTGTCTCAGCTACTCTCCCTACTCCAGAAGAAGATTCTCACCTTACTTCTCCCACTGTACAACAATCTCCACATCATTCCCCTAGACCTTCTACTCCACCTTCTCTATAAACTACTTTATTTGAATAAGTTCCATCCTTAGCATTCCATGAAAATTCCCCAGCTCATCAGTCACCTCACATATCTTCACCATATTCATCTCCACCTCACATATCTTTACCTTGCTTATCTCCACCTCACTCACCCATCCAGGAACCAATTCCTACTGACATTTCCCCTGTCATCAATCCACCATCTCAGCCACAGTCTTACTTTCTATGTACAAACTGTGCTGACAGATCAACTCCCTCTTCTTCCAATCCATCCTCTGTATCTACTCAGAATCCACCTGAGTTTATGTATCTGGATTTCTCTTCTATAGCCACTAAACTTCTTGATTTCATCACTCCTACACTCAAGAAGCTCTTGGATGAATCCTTGGCTCCTGTTTTATCTTCTCTTTCAGAACTCTCTTCTAAAGTTGCCTCTTCCCATTTTGTCCCTTCTTCTGGGGGCCTAGATTAAGTTTTCCCTGGATCTAGGCAAAGGGCATGCTTAATGAAGAAGCTCCAGTTATAATGCTTAACGAAGTAGCACTCAATGAAGAAACTCCAGTTGTAGCAGCAGATTTTGTTGAAGTTCCTGATACAGAAATGACTGAAGTTATCACACTCTTAGCTTGTCTAGCTCACTATAGAGATTTTGTGACAGTTGAGCACGAGTTTCCAGAGGTTATTACTATTGGTGATTTCATCATTAATCCCACAGTTAATATACATTCCTTACTATCAGATTTTGATTTATTGCTCAGTCATATTGCTAGCCTACCAGATCCAGATTTTAGAGAGGATTTTTCTAGAGCAATTGTTTGTTATTCTGCTCCTATTAATACCTCAGCCTTAGAACTGCTTGTAAAAGATATCTCTACCAGTTTTGATCCAGTTCCTCAGACTATTATGATAGATGATATAATTAATATTTCTGAACAAGCTTGTCCCCCTCCTACTTTTGCATGGGATGAATCTCCTATGCCTAATTTTGATGATCTGTTTAATATAAATATGGAAGAGGAAGATAAAATTGATGAGGTAGTTAAACAAATTGATGAATTATATGCACATGCAGAAGAGCAGTCTGATGATCCTACAGATTCTGATGAATCAGAAAATTCTACTTCTAAGAAAAGGAAATCCAAGAAAAAGGCTCTAGCCAAGGTTGCTCCTCAACCTTCTTCTACTACTGATATCCTATACTATATTTTGCATGGGATAACTCTTACTCCAGACCATCCAAATTGGATGAGGTTTTCCAAGAATG
This sequence comes from Platanthera zijinensis, assembly GCA_039513925.1. Classification (NCBI taxonomy): domain Eukaryota; kingdom Viridiplantae; phylum Streptophyta; class Magnoliopsida; order Asparagales; family Orchidaceae; genus Platanthera; species Platanthera zijinensis. The sequence goes on from CM077080.1 coordinate 216,308,414, forward strand.
AGCAGAAGAGAAGGAAGAAACGGAAAAGGTTTCATTCTTATCCAAATTCTTGGGGAGGTCCTCCTCCTCCTCCTCCAGCAGCAGGATCTGTAGGTATTCCACCTTCTTCTCAGAGGTCAATTTCTTCTCATTCTAGAACAACTCAGTCAAGGCAAGACAGACCTACATCCTCTGAGACTTATGGTAGACAGAGCAGTCAGCAATATGCTAGCCATGACAGGCCAGCCTCTCCAGTAATTGAACTAGAGTTACATCCTGTATATTATATGACTAGGTTCAAGGAACAAGTTGTACTTTCTTAGATCAAGAAGGCAAGAACTGAAGGTAAGGATGCCTCTTAGTTTACTACCATGTCTTCTTACAGGCAACAGGAATTGGATAAATATCAAAAGAGAAGCATGTTTAATGCTGATGAATATATGAGCTTGCACCCAGAAGCTGTTGTCCCTACAGTCTCTTCCCAGAAGATTATTGGTTCTCAAGATCTGAAGCTAAGCAAAAGGGAATTTGATGATCCAACAAGACAACTGGTTTTTACCAAGTCTTCATCTATTTCACCTCAGAAGAATTCCTTACTTTGATTATGTTTTTGAAACTTATTGTTATAACTTTTCAAAACTTTTTATATCTGCTGCAAATTTATGTTTCTGCCAGATCATTATCTATGCTTTTTTGTCTTTCTTGTTTGATAGTATCCTCACCCCAATAGGGGCAGATTGTTAAAACTCCTTATTACTGGTTTGGGCTAGGATTACTATTATGATTTTTATTTTGACCCAACTTGTATAGACTAGGGTAAAATTTTATTTCCAAAGTCATTTCAGAAGGTTTTCTAGAGATGCTTAGTTCGACGAACTCTGAGCTGAGTTCGACGAACTCTGAACTCAGTTCGACTAACTCAGATCTCAAACTCTGAGCTTAGTTCGACGAACTATAAGCTCAGCTCGACGAAAGTATAAGCTCAGTTAGTAAAAGCTCAGCTCAACAAAACCCAGGCTCAGTTTGAAGAAATCCTTGCAGAGTTTGATGATCAGACAATTTCTATATCAACAGAAGGCAGAATAATTTTAAATATTTGGTAACTGAAACTCTGATATTTAATGCTAAATATTCTAAAGAATATAGCTGTTTAAGGCATCATTAAATATGGATTCATCACGGAGTTTTAAATCTAATTAATTCCAAGGCAGTTACAAATTCTCAAGGGATTCTTCAGATGTTTCAAGAATCGTTTTATTTCAAATTTTGAACTCTTCCCCGACAGACTATATATACAGAAGATTGCTGCCTCAAACATAGCTGACATGTAGATATAGTGATATTAATACATATATTCTGCTTTAGACTCTTCCAGGGACACATCATCAATCTGAGAGACATCCTGATCCATATCTGTCTAAAATATCTACTGGAGAGAAAGAGCTTACAAGAAGGCCTACACCCTAAAGAAAAAGTCTCCTCCCTTGATCACAATCTCTATTCAAATCAGGGGGAGCTTTTTGCAACATCATCCACTAAGTCTTCTCAGAGATACTTGATAGAGAAGACAACATCTAACTCTTTTAGTTTATTCTTAAACTATGTACAGGGTTCTAACTCCCTTCAAATGTTAACACTTGATTCATAAGTCACCTGATCAAAAGACTTAGGTTTGGTTTTTGGGTACTTGGTCAAAAGCCCAAAGGGTTGCTAGTTCTCCCTTAGAAAATAGATCTTCTTGTGGCAGGAAACCTGATCAAAAACCTGTAGTGGATTCCTACCAGGGTAGTAGAAGAGTAGATGTACCTAGATTTATTGGGGAACTACTATAAAATCCTTGTGTCATCTGTTATTGATACTCTATAAAAATAAATTGCTATAAAAATAAATTAAAGTTTTTAAAATACTCTATTAACCCCCCTCTAGAGTAAAGTTAGATCTATCCCTCCACTTTCATCCAACCCTTCCTATTTGTTTGGGAAGTGAAAGAGTCAATGATAGACAAAACAGATTTTGGCTTGGTGAATTGAGCTACAAGCATCCTTTCCTTGAGGAGCTTCACTTCTAGATCCTTTATCATTTTGCTCTTCTGGCTTATAGAGCTAACTTGGATGATAGTGATAGCTTTCAGCTGGCTGATTTCTCTGCTCATCTGAATTAGCTAAGAAGATGATTCAGAGTGCACAGATGCATCCTTATACAAAGAAGCAATCTTACAACTTGCCTCTTGACAAGGTTCTTGCTCTTCTTTATAGCTTCCAATAGAGCACTGTATTTGTCATCTTATTCATTGACATCCTCTTCGTATTAAGAACCATTCTCAACATTAGATGAAGGTACTTCAGAATCTAGGCCAATCTCATATTCTAATTTAGAGGAAGAAATAACATGTATTAGTACCTCATTAGGATCAGATTCATCCTGTATTCTTTCTTTAGTCATGTCCATCAAGCCACAACTTTCCCCTTCTTCATCTTCTTCCTCATTGTCAGTCTCTAGATGTGACAAAGGAGCCTTGATTCCAATCTTGGCAGCAGGATGGACATCATCTTCATCTATAGCAAACAACCCAATATAGGCTTCTTATTTTTCAGAATCAGAAGAGTCTGAGTGACTTTAACACTAGATCTTCTCCTCCTTCTTGGCAATGAAAGTATTTTCATACTTATTGCCCTTGTGGTGATGTCTCCTTTCACCATTATAGGGTCCATTGATCCTAATGTCCCAGATTTGAAGAAGGCCTACAGGATAATGGTATACAAATGTGTAATCTAACAATTGCCACAAGCTCTAAATGTGCAGGATGTTCTTTGAATAATTATTAGACAAGTTGTCTAAGTGACTGTAATTGGTGGACTCAAGGAAGGATATTATAAAGAAAAAAATCTATCTAAGTCCACAAGCATTGAGTGAAGACGGTTCACTCAACGCCAGAAATCCAAAAGCTTTGAGTAAAGTATGGACATTCAAAGCCTAACTATTTCCAATGCAGAATTTTGGCTAAGTACAAAAGCATTGAGTGAAGGCAGTTCACTCAATTCCATATGAAAAGAAGAATTAAATCAAGCTTAAACGGCCAAAGCATCTGAGAATCAGAGCAAGATTCTGTCCAAGTCCAGAAGCATTGAGTGAAGGCAGTTCACTCAATTCCTAAAGAAGTAAGCGTCGATAAAATAGAGTTATGTCAAAGCTTAAGAAGAAGTAGACAAAAAATCTGTCTCTAAGTCCAGAAGCGTTGAGTGAAGGCAGTTCACTCAATGCCAACTTAACAATAAATTCTACTAAATAAAGAAGCATTGAGTGAATGTTATTCACTCAATGCCTCAATAATATGGCAGGCTAAGGAGAGAAGCGTTGAGTGAAGACAACTCACTCAACGCCTCCATTCAGAGAAGTGGCTAAGTCCAAATGAATTGAGTGATGAAGGTTCACTCAACTCCTACTCAGTTAAGACATGCAAATTCTATGTTCATTGAGTATTGTCAACACACTCAATGCCTGGTACTGCAAAATGTTTGGCTAAGTGTTTTGGCACTGAGTGACATACCTTCACTCAACGCCTATACTAAATTGCTTGAATTTGGCCAAGTCCATAGATGCTGACATCAGAAAAATTCAAAATCATTGCGGGAAGTCTATGGTACGCGACAAACGGTGCTACACGCCTCGGTACTACATTTAATGCAAAAGCAAGATTGCAGCTACCAAATACAAGTGGTATCATGGCTCAAAGAGCCGTTGGACGGCGGAAGATAATAAAATAATTCTGATTAGAAGGAAGAACATAAATTTTTGATCGATTTTTGAAAAAGCTCTGGACTTCATCTTCCTCCTCTTGACATTGTTGCACAGCAAGGAAAGGTTGTTCAAACTGCTGATATGAAAGTTCAAGCAAAGAAGAAAATTGTTATCATTCTTACCTTCAACAACAAGCACAGAGAAATTCTTTGAGAAAGAAGGAGCATCAAGGGCAACGCTTGAACTGATTTAACTCTTCTTCCATTACCATTACCCATGATGCGTTTGAGTTTGCTTCCTCAAACTTCTTCCGTTCAACCTGTGAGAGAAAACTCAAATATAAATTCTCAATAGTTGTACCTCTACAAGTTCTGACACCATCCCTGTGATCTCTTATGATTTGGTCCATTAGGTGATCCTTCAGATGTTTGAGCTCTAGAGTCTTTGTATCTGGAGTGTCTTCAACCACAGGAGTGACTTCATCAACATGTATGATTTCTTTATCTTGATCATTAACCTCTCCAATCGGGATTGGAGTGGTGATCTTGATGAACTTTTCACCTTTTTCTTCAGTTATTTCACCCAAGTTAAGTTCTTTCATCTTTGAACCTGCATCTTAGATGAACACACTAGAAGAGCTGCCTTGCAGCAACCTCATCTCATCAAATACAATATGAATAAATTCTTCTACAACCAGGGTTTTCTTATTAAATACCCTATATGTCTTACTATGGCTATTATTGTAACGACTCCACCTGTTAAACAACATATAATAGAAGGTCCGGCCGAGGCCCCACACTATATGCCACAAACAGACAGCGATGTCACAGGTTAATACCACTCCACCATCGCAACCTAACTCAGAGCATGCTAGCAGAAGATTATAACAACAACGATGAACTCATACCAGCAATGTCCACTATAAATATATAACCCCATTTATATATCAGCTCATAAAAGAGTGTACAACAAATACACACAAGCTGGCCTTAAGACCTTACAGTTCCTCTTTTCAAAGTGTGGATTACATACATCGGCGCGCATGCCGACCACACATGAACAAAATACAAGAGAAAGCCTTCAAGGGCTAGCAGCAGCAGCATCTGCAGGGAATTTAGCCCTTTCACTTCCCACTCGGGTCACCAGCACCTGCACAGGGACAGCCCACCTAGAAGGTGGTAAACAAGGCAATGGTCAGCATTCAGCTGACCAATTTATAACAATCCTACCCCTTTTTCCTGGGGCAGTGGCATTCCTTCCCTGCAGGCATAGCAATGCATTGATAGATATCATATATAATGTGCTCTCACGCACAAGCAATCCATCACAACCGTCAGCCACCCGGCCCGACGATCTGTGCTCTCAGGCACACTTTTGGGTACACTGGCAAACCTTGATCAACACCATTGAGCATTTAGTCTTGATGGCGCGCAGGCCTAAGACTATCATTATGCTGCTGAAGAAATCCCAATGCCTTGGCACTCTCTTGTACAACCAACATAACGCAGGTAAAGATCCACCACCACCTGTTGCTCAAATTGCCTTGCCATCACCAAGCACAACGTACTTGCGGCTACAATTAAGGGCGCGGGTCGGTTTCACCTTTCCGGTTCGGCAAGAAACCTTTTAAGATCTTGCAGCTCACAATAACCATAATGTCCACCAAGGACTGTCTTCATAATCCAAAAGGGGATTCAATGTCGGCGTCCTTTGCGGTTGCTTGGTAGGTTCAGCAGAACTCTCTATCTGCACCCAAACTCAACCCAAACCCTGTGATTCATACAGTGCCAGAAAACTGGTCTTTTCAACACAAGCATTACAAGGTTGTTTTCCTGGAATTCCTCATTCTAGTACTTCCCGCTACTTCCGTTCACAGGCACAACTCATTGACTCCACAAAATACACGTTTATAGGCGGAGTCTTCTCCGGTGCGCAATATGCAACATCACCAATCCAGACCAACCTGTCAAGATGGGTTTCATACAGCATGCCTATCCCGTACTACACACATCCGGTTCTAGATGCAAACTCAACTAGGGATAACAACTATCAACCCATGTGGATCACTTACACTTCCACCCCTTTTGGTGGAGGATCCCATATCATGCATAAAGGAGGACTTCACTTGTCCAAAGAAGAAAGATCGTTACCCTTGATGATCTCTTTGGAGCCATAGAAATCTTATCCGGTGGAAATGGCTGCAACGATCTTGCCTCCACAGATCTGGCCTCAGGTATCTAAACAGAACTCTAACGCTCCCGCGGTGGCCGGATCTTCTCCTCTTCCTCCTCCTAGCTCTCCTCTTTCACTAAGATCTTAAGAGAGATAATGGCTAAGTGAAGAATGATATCTTCACTCAATCTCAGAGATAAATCAAGCTGGGAATGCCTGGGGCCATTGGATTAAGGATGAGGGAAACGAACGGCCACAAATTGGCTGAAAAGTCTAATTTTGCGGCTAACAGGGCCTGTGGCACGCCCGTTTCACCGGCCGTGTACTGTAAGCGGTACACGAACTGACTCACCCAGAAAAGGGCACGGACATGTGACACGCCCGTGTCACAGGCCGTGTGTCCCGACACGGCTTCAAACATGCCCATTTCTAGCCCGTGTTCAACAGGCCACATAACCTTGGCCACAACCCGAGAGGGGCATGCCCTTTGACACGCCTGTGTGGCTGGGCGTGTGCTTCACTCAACGATTTGTCAAGCTCATGGCATTGAGTATCGAGAGCATGGCATTGAGTGCATACCGAGCAGGACACGCCCTGGGACACGCCCGTGTCCCAGGCCGTGTGCCTCACTCAACGCCTTCTAACTGAGCAGGACACGCCCTGGGACATGCCCGTGTCCCAGGCCGTGTGCCGCACTCAACACCTTCTCGACCAAACCACACTCAACGCATTTTTGAGAAGACCGAGCAGGACATGCCCTGGGACACGCCTGTGTCCCAGGCTGTTTCTCTAAGCCTGAATTCCAAACTTAGAAATTTTGGGATTTTTGGGGTGTTACAACCCTCCCCTCCTTAATAAAAATTTCGTCCTGAAATTTAGGCACAACAAGGAAACCCAGCAATCAATAAAGATATACAATATATAACAAAATGTACGATCAATAAAAGGCGCACGATTATATAGTTTAAACAAACAACTCGGGAAACTCCGCGCGCATGGTCTGCTCCCGCTCCCATGTTAGCCTTCAAGGCCACAATTGTCCCACTAGACCTTGACCATCCCGATTATCTTGTTCCGCAACTGTTTCTCGTCTCTGTCTTCGATCCGAATGGGCCTAACTTTCTTCGTTAGCCCATATTCGATCGGTACACGATCATTCTCAACTACTTGAGCTGGATCCTTGACGGCTTTGCGAAGTACTGAGATGTGGAATACATCATGCAATCCACTCAACTCTGCTGAAAGCGCTAGCCGATAGGCAGCTTCCCCAACTCGCTCCACCACTTCAAACGGACCAAGGTATCTCGGACTTAGCTTTTTCAACCGCCGAATCCTAGACACGCCTTTGAATGGTTTGATCTTCAAATATACCCAATCGCCCACCGCGAACTCCACATTCCGGTGTTTGGCGTTGTAGTACTTTGCTTGTCGATCCTGGGCTATTAATAGCCTCTCATGAATAGAGCGTATCGTTGAAGTAGCTTCTTCGACATCCTTGCGCGGATATACCTTTGATTCGCCTGCTTCCGCCAAAGCTAGCAGTGTACGGCACTTCCGACCATACAAAGCTTCATATGGAGCCATACCGATGCTCGCTTGGTAGCTATTATTGTAGGCAAACTCCACCATATAGAGATGATCTTCCCATCTCTTACCAAAGTCTAGGGCGCACATTCGAAGCCTATCTTTCATTGTCCCGTTGGTCCGCTCAGTTTGGCCATCCGTTTGGGGATGAAAGGCCGTACTGAATGCTAATTTTGTGCCCAACAATTGATGGATTAGCCTCCAATCATTTGACGTAAATCGCCCAACACGATCGCTGACGATGCTCCGGGGAACACCGTGCAATCAAACAATCTGCTCTACATAGACCTTTGCCAAGGTTTCCACTAAATCGTCCCTCTTATTCGGTAGGAAGTGAGCCACTTTTGTCAACCGGTCTACAATCACCCAGATTGAATCATTCCCGCGTTGAGATCATCAAACTACAATCACCTAGATATCGGCAAACCGTGCACGAAATCCCTTGAGAATCATCAAACTACCATTCCGGAATCGGTAATGACTTTAGGAAACTGCCAGGCCTCTGTCATTCTGCTTTCACCAGAGCACAAGTTTGACATTTAGCCACATAACAAGCTATGTCTCTCTTTAAGCCTGGCCACCAGAACAACTTCTTCATGTCCTTATACATTTTTGTACTCCCAGGGTGAATTGAGTACTTTGCAAAGTGCCCTTTGTACATCAACTCTTCTCTCAATTTACCCGCACTTGGGACGCACAATCGGTCATCTTTGCGTAACAAGCCATCATCCCAGGAGAATTGGTCATCTGACCCATCCTTTGCATAGCGTTGGAGACTTTCATCAAGCTCCGTTGCTCGCCAAACCCTGTCCGCAAGGTCATACTGTACCTCTGTCCAGTTCAAGCATGCATCGGCTATGGAATTCCTGTCAACACAAGAAATCTCTAATGCTTCCAAATCCTGGATCAGACGCTTATCATGCAGCTGCAACCAACTTGCATGCATTGGAGTCCTCCGACTCAAAGCATCAGCGACCATATTTCCCTTCCTGGGGGTATAGTGAATATCGAAGGTGTAGTCTCCAAGGAACTCCAGTCACCTCCGTTGTCGCATATTCAGCTCTTTCTGGTCCAACAGATACTTTATGCTCTTATGATCTGTATATATATACACTTTAATGTCATAGAGATAGTGCCGCCACAATTTAAGCGCAAAGATCACCGCTGCCAACTCCAAGTCGTGGACGGGATAATTCCGCTCATGCACTTTTAACTGGCGTGAGCCATAAACAATCACTTTACCAAACTACAGAAGAATACAGCCTAAGCCGCTCCCTGACGCATCACTATATATCTCATAGCCGTCTGTACCATATGGCGATGTCAACACAGGAGCCGTGGTCAAACGACTCTTCATCTCTTCAAACGCTCGTGCGCACTCCGGTGTCCAAATGAACTTCTGATCCTTTCTCGTCAAGGTGGTAAGAGGCAAAGCGATCCGTGATAAGTTTTCTATAAACCGCTTGTATTACCCTTCCAAACCAAGGAAACTTCTAACTTCAGCCACTGAGGACAACACCGGCCACTCCTGAATGACGCTTATCTTTGACGAATCCACTGTTATGCCCTCTTCACTTACCACGTGGCAAAGAAAAGCCACTAACGATAGCCAGAACTCACACTTTGAGAACTTGGCATAAAGCTTGTTCCTCCGCAAGGTGTGCAACACCATCCACTAATGATTCGCATGATCAACTTATGACTGAGAGTATACCAATATATCATCAATGAATACTATCACATAGAGATCCAAGTACTCTCGGAATGTTCGGTGCATTAGGTCCATGAATACTGAAGGCGCATTACATAGCCCAAACGGCATTACCGTGAACTCATAATGACCATAGCGTGTTCCAAACAATGTCTTTGGAATGTCACCTTCCCGAATCTGCAATTGGTAATACCCCTATTTCAAATCCAAGTTGGAATAAACGATTGATCCCTCCAGTTGATTAAACAAGTCATCTATCCGTGGAATCGGATACTTATTTTTCTCCGTCAACTTATTTAACTCCCGATAGTCGATGCACAACCATAGACTACCGTCTTTCTTTTTCACAAATAGAACATGCGCGCTCCAAGGTGACATACTTGGGCGTATATATCCCTGCTCCAATAATTCTTGTAATTGGACTCTAAGTTCAGCCATCTCTTTTGGCGCAATGTGATATGGTGAGCGGGCCACAGATTTCGCACCTGGCACCAACTCAATAGAGAAGTCAATCTCCCGTTGGGGCGGTAACCCAGGAAGATCTTTAGGAAATACATTGGCAAACTCCGACACAATCAGAACTTCACTTACACTGGCCTTTGGCTCAACAGCCTGAACAAGTGTGAAGAATAACTCTGTGCCCTTCCGAACAGCATTGACGACTTGGAGTGCAAACATCAAAATCCCGCCTACTCCTCGCATACCAGTGAACTTAGTCTCAAGCTCGGTATTCTGGCCTAGTGTGATCTCCTTTGAATTACAATCAATACAGGCACGCTGCTCCGAGAGCCAATCCATGCCAAAGATCACGTCAAACTCCGATATCGGTAGCACTGATGCACTTAATCCAAAATCCTGACTTCCTATATGCACAACTACATCGCAAACCCGATCTGCGAGCATCACACAACCATTAAGTAATAATACCTTTACCCTATCTGTCGCCCCATGACTCGGTACTCCGATCCGAGATACGAAGTCTTTGGATAGAATGGAGTGCGAAGCACCCGTATCAAACAGTGCTCTCGTCGGGTTGTTAAAAATCATGACAAATCCTGTAGCACATACAACACGCACAAGCTACCAAAAATTTATGCAAAAAAACTAAAGCAAGAAATAACTTAAATCATACCTGTGACGATGTCACTCTGCTTTATAGCCTCCTGCTGGCCAAGATTATAAACTCTGGGTTGCGCCTGGGATGCAGAGGACTCTACCACTGCTTTGCCCTTATCAGCATAAGATGCGCCCGTCTTCTTGTCCCCCTTTGGCTGAGCAACCCTTCAATCACGGGCTATATGCCCCACTTTTCCACAAGTAAAGCAAGTATGAGGCTCCTTCCTTGAAGTTGCTCCCGACGTCACAGTCGCAGAAGTTTGCCCAGAAGGCTTGGACCTCTTGCCCCACTTCTTCTGGTTGTATGCTTTTCCAGGGCGGGGTGCTTTGAACTCTAGTTTTGTCACAGCCAAGTCCCTTTTTCCTTGCACCCGCTTCATATCCTTGTCTAGCGCACGCGCAGTATCAACCAAGGCTTGGAACCCTTGGGTCACCGAACTGGAGAGCAGGAACCTAAACTTATCCCACAAACCTTCATAGAACCGATTTGTTTTTCATTGTTCATCCGCGAAAATCAACCCTGCATATCGTCCCAACCTGGTAAACTTATGCAAGTACGTATCAACGCTACTTTCTCCTTGCGTTAACCGTTGGAACTCGTTCTCCATAGTAATGCGTTGAGCTGCTGGCAAATGCTTCGCCAATAACATTCGAGAGAATTCCTCCATCGACACTTGAGTCAACTGCCTGCCCGCTAAATGGTTTAACTCAACCTCGTCCCACCATAACCGAGCCTCTCCTTCTAGCATGAAGGTAGCCAAGGTGACCTTATGATTTTCCTCCGTCCCAATCGCCGTCAATATACGCTTAACACGCGATAACCAATCCTCAGCCTGCGTTGGGGATCCCTCGCCCGTGAACGTAGGTGGAATTAAACTCATAAAGTGTTTTAACTGCCGTTCAGCTGCTCGAGGGTCCACAACTGCAACAGGTTCCGGCCTTACAGCAACCCATTCTAGCACTGCTGCCGGCTGTGCTTGCCTAACAGGCTATGCTTGAAACATTGTAAAGAGGGCCTTGGCAACTAAGCGAACAGTTTCCGCAGAAGGAGGAGGTGTAGGCACCTTAACTGGTGCCGTACTCTCATCAGATCGCTGGGGCTCAGACTGCCCAACACCACTACGAGTCACCTATAGGTGGACAAGACACACATTAGTGACCTCGCGCAAGCAATAACAACAAGATAGGAATGCGCAGGTCCCTCAAACAAGTGTATTTGCATTACTTAGTGGACATTCAAGAGTTCATTAGTGTTAAAGCGGTCGCACAGACACGTGATCGCCACCCCACAAAAGAATTCGACCACGAATTCGAAAGAAGAAGACCGAGACAAGCTGATACCAAAATGTAATGACTCCACCCGTTAAACAACATATAATAGAAGGTCCGGTCGGGGCCCCACACTATATGCCACAAACAGACGGCGATGTCATTGGTTAATACCACTCCACCATCGCAACCTAACTCAGAGCATGCTAGAGGAAGATTATAACAACAACAATGACCTCATACCAGGAATGTCCACTATAAATATATAACCCCATTTATATATCAGCTCATAAAAGAGTGTACCGCAAATACACACAAGCTGGCCTTAAGGCCTGACAATTCCTCTTTTCAAAGTATGGATTGCATACATCGGCGCGCAGGCCGGCCACACATGAACAAAATACAAGAGAAAGCCTTCAAGGGCTAGCAGCAGTAGCACCATCCGCAGGGAATTCAACCCTTTAACTTACCACTCGGGTCACCAGCACCTGCACAGGGACAGCCCACCCAAAAGGTGGTAAAGCAGGCAATAGTCAACATTCAGCTGACCAATTTATAACAATCCTAACCTTTTTCCCGGGGCAGTGGAATTCCTTCCCTGCAGGCATAGCAATGCATAGACAGATATCATATATAATGTGCTCTCACGCACAAGCAATCCATCACAACCGTCAGCAACCCGGCCCGACGATCTGTTCTCTAAGGCACACTTTTGGGTACACCGACAAACCGGGATCAACACCATTGAGCATTTATTCTTGATGGTGTGCAGGCCTAAGACTCTCATTATGCTGCTGACGAAAGCCTAATGCCTTGGCACTCTCTTTTATAGCCAACATAACGCAGGTACAGATCCACCACCCCCCGTTGCTCAAATCGCCTTGCCATAACCAAGCACAACGTACTTGCGGCTACAATTAAGGGCGCGGGTCGGTTTCACCTTTTCTGTTCGGAAAGAAGCCTTTTAAGAGCTCGCAGCTCACAATAGCCATAATGTCCACCAAGGACTGGATTCACAATCCAAAAGGGGAGTCAATATCGGCATCCTTCGTGGTTGCTTGGCGGGTTCAGCAGAACTCTCTATTTGCACCCAAACTCAACCCAAACCCTGCGATTCTTACAGTGCCAAAAAACTGGTCTTTTCAACACAAGCATTACAAGGGTGTTTTCCTGGAATTCCTCATTCCAGTACTTCCTGCTACTTCCATTAACAAGCACAACCCATTGACTCCACAAACTACACGTTTATACGCGGAGTCTTCTCCGATACGCAATATGCAACATCACCAATCCAGACTAACCTGTCTAGATGGGCTTTACACAGCATGCCTATCCCGTACTACATACTTCCGGGTCAAGATGCAAACTCAACTGAGGATAGCAACTATCAACCCACGGGGATCACTTACACTTCCACCCCTTTGGGTGGAGGATCCCATACCATGCATAAAGGAGGACTTCACTTGTCCAAAGAAGGAAGATCGTTACCCTTGACGATCTCTTGGGAGCCATAGTGTTGGAACCTTAGGTTCTGATTTGGGTTAGGATCACTATTAGGATTATTAGTTTGACCCAAATTATATAGTCTAAGGGTCATAGGATTCTCCAGGTATACATCAAAGAATCCAAGAAGAAAGTGCAGAAAATTCCAAAGAAGTTCAGTTTTGAAGTTCAGAATTCCAGTCCAAAAATAGTAGAACGGAGTTCCACTATAGTAGAACGACGTTCAACTATAGTAGAACGACGTTCAACTATAGTAGAACGGCATGCAACTATAGTAGAACGGCGTTCAACTATAGTAGAACGGAGTTCGATTATAGTAGAACGGCGTTCGACTATAGTAGAACGGAGTTCGACTATAGTAGAACGGCGTTCCACTATAGTAGAACGGAGTTCCACTATAGTAGAACGGCATTCAACTATAGTAGAACGGCGTTCAACTATAGTAGAACGGCGTTCAACTATAGTAGAACGGTTCAACTATAGTAGAACGGAGTTCGACTATAGTAGAACGGCGTTCCACTATAGTAGAACGACGTTCCACTATAGTAGAACGGTGTTCAACTATAGTAGAACAACGTTCAACTATAGTAGAACGGCGTTCAACTATAGTAGAACGGCGTTCAACTATAGTAGAACGGCGTTCAACTATAGTAGAACGACGTTCAACTATAGTATTATATGCGTTCTTTTCTGTGTTTTATTTCCTGTATTTCTAGCATATATTTATTATATAATATCTGATTGATTTACTGCTATTACTTCAAAGCAATCCTTGCTATTCTTATGCATAAGTCTTTCCTTTCAGATAAAGTAGTTTGTCTTATTAGTTGACTTATTGATTACTTTATCTGCAGCTGTCCTTTATAGCCGTTGGCTATAAAGAGTTATCTGATGTGACCTTTTATAGCATTCTTTATCAGATTTAATACTGCAGCTTCTTATGAAGCTTTATTCTTTATATAGAATATATATGTCTGCAAGATATGTTTTGTCTTTATGTTAATTGTAGCCCAGATTCAAGATCTGAGAAGAAGACACAAGCTCAACTCAAATAATAGATCAGTTACTGCTGCTTATATATAAAGAGTTCTTTTGAAGAAAGAACTAAGCTTGCTACCAACAATATACAGCAGCAGAAGGAAGAAATACAATACAGCACAGCTGCTCTCAGCATTCATACATCCAACTGAGAAGATATCTCTTCACTCTTCTTCAACCTGAGTGCTCCTGTTCCAGGAAGACTACACTCAGAGATATTGAAGAAGAAGGAAGCTGTTGAAGAAGATCCTTTTATTTTATATTCTATTATCTTCTTCTAAGCTTTATCCTTCAGAACTTCAAGACAGTATTCTGTCAGAAATTCTGAAGAGGCCTTGTGCTTCTCTAATCTTATTTAAAATAGAGAAGACAATCTAACCCTCCTTTCCCCCTCCTGTAAAGGGTTATTACTCCCTTCAAAAGTATCCCTTTATGGCAGGGCACCTGATCAAAAACCTGTGTTGGTTTTTAGACACTTGGTCAAAAGTGTAAAGGGTCTCTAGATCTACCTGCAGCAGATCTTGTTGGTGGCAGGGCACCTGATCAAAAACCTGAGTGGATTCCTACCTTGTTGGTAGAAGAGTGGACGTACCCAGTGTTTGGGGAACCACTATAATATCTTGTGTCGTCTGGTTGCTTGATTTATTAATTGCATTGTGGTTGTGATTAGTTTTAACTAGGATTGCTAGTTGCTGCATAGGACCTGAAGCTTAACTGTAATTACAGTTAGCTTTAGTTTGTGCACAACACCTTGTGTTAGGCTTTAGGGTTTTCATCTCAAATATTTATAACCTATCTGAATTCCGCAATCGGTATCTATCCCTTTTCTTTCACATAGAAATCTTAGCCGGTGGAAAGGACCGCAATGATCTTGCCTCCACAGATCTGGCCTCAGATCTCTAAACAGAACACTAACACTCCCAATGTGGCTGGATCTTCTCCTCTTCCTCCTCTTAGCTCTCCTCTTTCACTAAGCTCTTTAGAGAGATAATGGCTAAGTGAAGAATGATATCTTCACTCAATCTCGGAGATAAATCCAGCTGGGAATACCTGGGGCCATTGGATTAAAGATGAGGGAAACGAATGACCACAAATTGGCTGAAAAGTCTAATTTTGTGGTTAACACGACCTGTGGCACGCCCGTGTCACAAGTCGTGTACTGTAAGCGGTACACGAACCGACTCACCCAGAAAAGGACATGGCCCTGTGACACGCCCGTGTCACAGGTCGTGTGTCCCGACACGGCTTCAGACACGCCTGTGTCTAGCTCGTGTTCAACAGGCCGCATAACCTTGGCCACAACCCGAGAGGGATACGCCCTCTGACACGCTCGTGTGGCTGGGCGTGTGCTTCACTTAATGATTTGTCGAGCTCATGGCATTGAGTGTCGAGAGCATGGCGTTGAGTGCACACCGAGTAGGACACGCCCTGGGACACGCCCGTTTCCAAGGCCGTGTGCCTCACTCAACGCCTTCTGACCGAGCAGGACACGCCCTGGGACACCCCCGTATCCCAGGCCGTGTGCCGCACTCAACGCCTTCTCGACCAAACCACACTCAATGCCTTTTCGAGAAGACCGAGCAGGACACGCCCTGGGACACACCCGTGTCCCAAGCCGTATCTCTAATCCTTAATTCCAAACTTAGAAATTCTGGGATTTTTGGGGTGTTAAAACAATACCCTACGAAAATACCTTCAATGCTCTTTTCACTAAATTTAGTAGTGTGACACTTGCCATTATTAAGGACGAAACACTTACAACCAAAGATTCTAAAATATGAAACAGTCGGCTTTCTGCCCTTTAGTAGTTCGTAAGGTGTCTATTATGGTTCTTGTTTATGAGTGCTCGATTTTGCACGTGGCAAGCAGTGTTGACGGATTCAGCCCAGAAATATTCTAGTAGTGTGGCATCACTCAATATGGTTATGCAGGCCTCTATAAGTGTTCTATTCCTTCTCTCAGCTACTCCGTTTTGTTGAGGAGTACGAGGAGAGGAAAACTCTTGAAAGATACCTAGGATTTCACAGAATTCTATCATGGCCCCAGACTTGAACTCAGTTTTATTGTCACTTCTAATATTTACTATGGAATTGTTGTATTCATTCTATATCTGCCTGACAAAATTTGTACAGATATCAAAAGTATCTGACTTGTGTTTTAGAAAGAACACCCCGCAAAGCGCGAGTAATCATCAACAATAACCAATGTATAATCCCTACCTCCCAAACTTCTAACTTACAATGGACCGAACAAGTCCATATGAAGTAGGTGTAAGCACCTATTAGAGTCTTTGCCAATAATGTTTTTAAAGGTAGCCCTTGTTTGCTTGCCTTTTACACAAGTGTGACAAGGTCTATCTTTAGCGCACTTGACATTTGGGGCATCACGTACTAAATTAAGAGAAAATAATTTATTAATAGTTTTGAAATTAATATGTGATAATCTCTTGTGCCATTAGTCACCAAGAGATGCACTATCTTTTGTCAAAAGACACACTGGTGTAGAAGAGTCTATGCAAATAAAATTCAAACAAAAGATATTCCTACTACGAGTGTCTGATAGAATCATTTCCAGATTATCTACCATTTTTATCAAGCACTTATCTGCATGAAATTCTACGATGTATCCTTTATCGCAGAGTTGGATTATGCTTATGAGATTGTGTTCCAATCCTTCAACATAAGCCACATCCAAAAAGGATACACTACCATTTGTAATTGTACCGTAACCTTTAGTAATTCCTCTGTCAGAACCTCCAAAGATGACCTTTGGCCCGTTCATGACTGGTGAGTAATTCTGGAGAAGGATTCTTGCCCCGTTCATATGTCGAGAGTATCCACTGTCCAAATACCAGATAGGAGTTTTGGTGGTCTTTGGACATACCTACAATCACAAATCAGTTTGCCTTAGGAACCCAAACTTGTTTGGGTCCTTGGTCTCTAGTTAGCATACTCCCCCTACATGTATTAACATTATGAGCAGTCTTTCTCACATTGTTAACCTGAGGAGTTACATAATTTCTGGACTTAACCAGCAATCAAAGGCGAAGTGACCAATTTTGCCATAGCACCAACAGTCAAACCTGTTGTATCTTTGCCTAAATTTCTCCTGCTTGACCTCTTGGGAGTGTGTACTAGTAGGGGCAGCATTCTTGGAGGTAGAAGCTTCTTGGTGATGGCATTCACATGGCTTCATCTCCTTAAGAGGCTTATCCACAATGGGCTTTACTTTTGGTGCCTTCTTGATGTTATGACCATGACTATAAGTGTCATAGCTCTGAAGAGTAATCTCTTCATAAGGTGCCTTGAAGACACTCTCACCAAAGTCCCGAGGACTAGTCCATCCTTGGTAACGAGACTTGGGCTCTACATAAGTTGGCCTAGCAAAGTGACCGTAGGACGAATCAAGATCAAACTCGTTGGTTATAAAGATAACCTTTTTGAATGACATCTGATCTTGAGGAGCTTTCCCCTTTTCCTTGGCCAGAGCCTTCTTGGCCGCCTTATTCTTTCTTTGAGCCTTATTTCTCCTAGAGGATTTACTAGGAGCACCAATATGGCCTATGCGCCTTTGGCCTGAGCTGAGAATTCAACAACCAAAGAAAGGACAGTCTTGGGCTTGGAGAAACTTTCAACAAGTTTCTTTTCCGCTTCAAGTCGTTCTTCCAATTCTTTGATGATCTTCTCCTTCAGATCTAGGTGCTCGAGAGCCTTATTATACTCTTTAACAACAATATTTAAGTCTTCTCTGAGTGAGTCCATCTTGACGACTTCCTCTCTCAGAGTGCTCTCTTCAGCCTTAGGATATTTAATCTCTTTGGCCTGAGTTTTCATGACTTTTCGACATTTGTCGTAAGCCTTGATTAACTCCTTATATTGGGCCGTGAGTTCAGACTCATTGTTAGAAGAGCTGTCCTCATGATCATGATCAAAAACATCTGATTCAGAAATAGAAGTATGAGAGTTTACCTTCCCAGTGAACTGGGGTTCTTCTTCTTCATCAGTTTGTGCCATTAGCCCAAAGTAGGCTTCCTCTTCTTCACTTGACTCAGATGAGTCAGAGTCGCTGAGAGTCTTGCCCTTTTTGGCTACTAGGCTTCTTTCAGTTCTCTTCTTGTGGTAAGAAGATTTCTTCTCCTCTCTTTTTCCACCCTCCTTCTTCTTATGAGGGCAATCAGCAATAACGTGACCTGGCTTATTGTAACAATAACAAACGATGTCAGCAGAAATATGTTTGTTCTATTTAGTATGATACCTGTCTTGGCTACTTGAGCCTTTCTGGTGTCGATCACCATCATGACATGATCTTCTATACGAGGTATCTTGCCTCTCCATTGTTTCTTCTTATTCAAGAATTTCTTGAACTATCTTGACCGAAGAGAAAATTCTCCTTCAGCTAAATCTGAGCCTGAGGTACCCTGCTCTGAAGTTTCTTCTTCACCATCTTCCTGTGCAGGAGCAGGTGATGCAGCTTTGGCTTTCCTTGAGTTGTCTTCCTTTAGTGCGACGGACTTCTCCTTGGATGAGAATCGGCTCTTCTCTTCTTCAGCTTTTCTTGAATTGAGTTGCAACTCATATGATATTAGCTTTCCGAAGAGATTCTGAGGGTCAGTCTCTGCCAGCTTACCAAACTCTCGGATAGCACAGACTTTGTTGTCCCACTCCTTAGTCAGGTACCTTAGAAATTTATCATTCAGCTCCCTATTAGTGAATACCCGGCCATATACTCTTAGGTCATTAACAATTTTGAAGAAGCTTTCAAATGTATCTGCAATTGAATCCTTGGGTCCTTGTCAGAAAGCTTCATATTTCTGGTTTAGAAGGGATCTCTTGTAATTCCTAACTTCTTCAGTGCCTTCCATCAAGGTGATGAGAGATTGCCATATTTCCTAAGCGGATTGGCAGTGAATCAGGTTCTGACACATAGAGTCATCGACTGCACTTGCGATGATATTTTTGTCATTCTTGTCTAAAGAGACAAGTGCAATCTCATCTTTGTCAAGATCTATCAACTTCTTAGGAACTTTATTGGTAGGATCTATAGTGGAGATGGTCATGGGAACATGAAAACCTTCTTCAACAATCATGAAAATCCTTGGATCCACGACTTCCATGAAAAATTTAATCCTATTTTTCCACATGGGAAAGTTGGCCTTTGTACACAAAGGAAGCTTAGCAAAATCCTTGGCTTTGTCCATGCTTAGATAACTCAATCGACAACTTGGGACAGATCTGATCAAGGTGTTAACCTTTTAATGATTAACCTCCCTCTGATACCAATTGAAAAATGTTTTAGTTGTCTACCTAAATCACCTAGAGGGGGTGAATAGGTGAGTTGTGCGTCTTTTTGCGGAATAAAAATTTTAGCGATCTATGCACAGAAAAATAACCAAGCAATCACAGATGACACCAAGAATTATAGTGGTTCCCCAACCTTGGGTACGTCCACTTTCCACTCACCGATCTAGCAATGAACTAGACTTGGCTACTCCACTAATCTTGGATTGAAAACAATCCTATAACTCGGAACAATGTTCTTACAACTCGATCCACAAAACAGATCTACACTCGGAAGATAAAAACTTCCTACAACAACTCGGAGAACAAAGCTCCTACACTCAGAGAATAATCTCCTACAAGAATAGATTTGAAATAAGAAATACAAACAGTAAAATCTCTCAGATCTGGAAATTTCTGTCTAGGTCTTCCTTCTTGAACTTTGCGGCTCTGTCAGAATATATTGAAGAAGACTTGGTTAGATCCTTGATCTGAAATTTCTGGACTCACAAGATCAAAGAAGAGCATGTGTAGATTGTATAAGATCTTGATCTGCAAGTGGACTGCTCTGAATCATTCTTGATCGAAAGCCTTGGCGATGAGCACGATGAGCGGCGGCTTCCGAATTAGGAAAAAGAATTAGGGATTCAGAATCTCTTCTTATGCGTCTTAGGGTTGGTCAGAATGATAAGACATTTTATAAGATATCCCTAACGGTCATAATTATGATTAATCATGGCCATGTGGACCAATCACATCAAATCATATTTGAAAATAATGATTGTCGGGACTTAGAAAAAATTTCTCAGAAAATAGCAGCATTTCTCGAGAGGAAGCATTTTACTCGAGAAAATGACTTGTGTTCTCGAGAACAATGATAGAGATCTTGAGAAGAATGACTTGGAAGATTTTTCTGAAAAACAGAATAGCATTTCTAGAGAAGAAAAGTTGTACTCGAAAAATGGAATTTAGTTATCGAGAACAATCATGGTGAACTCGAGAAAAGGACTTGGTAAAAAAATGTGGAGGTGGAAAACAGCGATCTGGAGAAAAAAGAAAGTACTCGAGAAAAACACATTATTCTCGAGAAGAAAAGCTAGTACATGAGAACAAGAAGACTTCTACTCGAGTAAAGCAGACATTACTCGAGAAATAAACATAGCCATCTCGAGAACTAATCAAAGTCTTTTTGAGAAAAAGACTTAGAGAAATTCTATCTGAAGGGAAAGTAACCCGAGAAGAAGAGTCATGAAGTACTATATAGTACATGAGCCTTTCTTGAGAACAGCAAGATGCTTTCTCGAGAACAACTTCTGTCACTCGAATATATGATGAGTCTTACTCGATAACTTACTCTAGTTCTTCTCGAGAATAAAACTTAGTACTCGAAAAAAACACTTAGAATTTCTTTGAGTCTGAAAACATAATTTCTTCAAGAATACATAGCATCCAAATTTCCATCCATGCCCTTAGTGCTTGAAAAAGGAAGTGTATCCCAAAAGAGAGGCTACACATGAGTCAACACCATAGATCACACAATGAGGGATTACATTATATGGTCCTGTGTTTGGAGACTCATTATAGACTGACATTGGTCTACACTCGGCATATAAGTCCTGCAAACACTCAACTAAAAAGGGCATCAAATACAAACTTAATTCATCTTAGTTCAAGGGTGACTTCATACAAATCTGGGTTATTGTGGATGCAATACTCAACACCTATTTGGATGTTATTCAATACCCTAAGTTGGCTAAGTTCCCTGTCCTTTTGATCCAACAAAAATGATGTTTCAATCAGCTGGGAAGAAGCCAGCTGTAGAGAGGCAATCTCCACAGCTTGCTTCTTAGACAACTTCTTGCACTTCTTGAAGGTATTCAGAAGTTCTCCATACCTGTCAATCAATTGATTGACATCGCCTTCTGATTTAGAATCATCTTCACCACTTGGTGAAGAGATTTTTGTACAGGGATTAGTCTCATATCCAGACTTAAAAGAAGAGCTTGATAGAGATTTTACCTTCCTTTGACCAGGCTGATCCTGCCTAGTTTCCTCACAAGTCATTGCCATCAGCCCACAATAGTTGTATGCATCTTCTTCATCTTCCTCATCCACATATTTATAAAGTCAATACTTTTGCATAGAAATGAAATAGATGTGTTATCAAATACAATATGCACTTAGCCTTCTAGAGTGCAAACTTTTCTAAGTTACACATTGGAGGTCTAGTGGATTCAAATCGTTTAAAATTATTTGAAGTCATTTTGAAATTAGATTTATATAATAATATATGTATCTATGTAACTGTTCAGATCTTTATAATTAAGGAGTTAACCTTTATTTGATCAAACTTGACTCTGATAACAATTGAAATGGTAAGTTCTAACTACTCATATAAGAATTCTTTAGAGATGATGAATAGAAATTTAAAATATTTGCTTATAATAATTTACTGGATAAAAACTATCTCAGTTTTTGCATCCACAGAATTCTAGCCAGATATAATATAAGCTCAGAAGATAAAATATTGTATAAAAGTAAAAGCACACAAGCAAATATAGCACAAAAAATCACAGTATAGAAGACACCAAAACAATAGTGGTCCCCAAAAATCTAGGTACATTCACTCTTCTACCACTTTGGTAAGTGTTTTCTCGAGAGCCCACGACTAGATTTATACTATGTTCAACCTGTGCGGTTAGTATTTTTCTATCTATACTAGTTGCTGGGTCACAAAGTCATAGAGGCCTAGGGAGAGGTAGTCCAGACTCATGGCTGACCATCTAGTCGCACGTTCTAGGAGTTTTCTTCTTTATTCGCTAACTTTATATCACGTCACCCTTGCTAGGTTCTCTTATACCTCAGGCCACAGGTAATTTTAGCTCTTCCCATTTTGGCTGGCCCTCGATCCTATAAATAGGGGGAGTAGCACTTTCAATAGGGGAGAATTCAAATCCTGGAGCTCACTTGTTGCCAAGGGCGGTCTTAAATCTAGTGCCTTTGTGACCTCCTTCTTGCACGGCTAGATCCTTCATAACTACTGCAACTGTATTTCCTTAAATCAAGAATTAGCCCACTGTAAGTGGTATTTATCGTGGCAGGTCATTCTAGTGCTGCCGCTCGGGCAATCCTCTCGCTTTTTGAATTTTCTTGATCGCTAGTAACTAATAACTCGCAGTTTCCTCCTTCCCTCTATCTCCCCTCTAGTGTGTTGTTGTGGAGGTGCACTTCTAGAACCAGTAGAACGAACACACAACCTTCATCACGAGTTTATTAGCGATGCCTGTCGTTAGAAATGTCAGACCACGAGTTCGTCCAGCGCCCCAGTCACTCCAGTACCGATGAATCCTCCATCTGGGAGTCTCTTGAGCAATCTCGTTAAGAGACCACTCAATAATTCGAAGCCATCGGCTAGGCCTTTGTCGCGCTTACCAAATAGATAGATCCTCAGGACATAGTGTCCACACCTCCTTCAGTTGTTGCACCTCTTATAGTGGGGGATCCACCTTTTCCTCCAATCCAGTTTGCAACTCTTCTATGACCTCAAAAGTAGGAATTCGCTTACTGCTGGTATTTTTTCTGGGAGGCAGCCCAGGTAAGTCTTTCTAGGGTGCTAAATTCCTAAGAGGGATATGCAACTTAGACTCTTAATCCTCCAACTATTATATATCCACCATCTCATCCATCTCCTATTGAAGTGGAGGAGCCTTCTCCCTTCTCCGATAGAGTTTGTTGGAAGCCTGCCTTCAGTAACTTTAGAGAGCCCCGGTTGCAAGTGTATACTAGTGAGACCAATCCGATCTCGTATTTGTAGGCTTTTGAATAGTCGCTCTGAGGACTCTCTCAAATGCAACTAGGTGTAAACTTCTCGTTACGTCCTTTGATAGGTAGGCACAAGAGCAGTTCTATGAACTGCATATCCAGTCCATCTCCTACATTACTGAGCTTCGAAGGGAGCTTCTCATGTGGTTCTCTATCTCAAAGAAGAGGAAGAGTGGTCCTACCGACCTCTTCCAAATCTAGAGGCTTGAAATTGAGTAATGGGCTCATTTCGTTGATCTCTTCCACAAAAAGATCATGGAAGTGACAAATGTAGACCCTGGGTTTTATAAAGTGGCTCTGATCAATGGCCTTTAGGAAGGCCCTCTGAAGTTTAAGGCTAATGTTAAAGACACGAGAACTTATCAAGAATTGATCAGCCTAGACAATCAATATATTTATGTAGAAATATCCAATCCCTCCTACATATCTTCCTTAACAGTCAAGCAAATCAAAGGGATATGGCTATCTCCTCCTCTGTTGCTCAGTAGCCGGCAAGACCTCCTTGCCAAGAGTTCTGATCTCCCGCTTCGAGGGGAAATAAATTCAGCCATCACCACCCTCATGTCGTCCATCAAGAGTTTCAATATATAAAATTTCCTTTGGTCACCTCATCAACTCCACCAGATCCAGCCATTCTGCCAGCCAAGATAGTGTACCACCCATAGTACACCCAGCCTCCACCCCTTCCAACTATTCAGCCTCCTCAATAATGTTATTACACGTATATGTCTTTTTCTGTGCTTAATGTTCCCATGAGCAAAGTCATTCAAATTCTCCAGAAGTAGCCTGACTATAGGAGACCTGCTCCTTTTAGGTTATATTTGAAGTCTCATGACCTATCTCTTCTACAAACATCATAGGGAGAGAAGACACATGACAGAGAATTATTGAGTGCTCCACCTACTGGTGGTGAAGCTGTTAAAGGAACGAAAGTTATAGTACTTGGTCTTGAAGAGCAATGTTGCCAAGCCATTACCTTCAAGGGCAAGGTGGTGGCTGAAATCTTCTAGGAATGTGAAGATGTGAATGAAATTGACCATTGTGGCAATGTTAATTTTGAAGGTGAATGCGTAAATATTGATGATGAGGGTTCCCTCGGCTTCCTCTTCTATATCCTTAGAGGACTGAACCTGAGTCATCCCGAGAGGCCAACATGTTATGGGTCTTCCGACGGGAGGTATTTTTCACCTCCTCCTCAGCTCTTGTTAGGTGAGTAGTCACTTTCGGCCAAGAAAATCTTCCCCTGACTACCAATCCTTTCAACGATGATATGATCATTAAAACAGTCTTTGATAACTATACTCTGCATAGGATTCTAATAGACACTGTTAGTTCAGTTAACCTCCTCTTCAAACCAACATTTGAGGCTGAAGACTATGAAGCATTTTCTTTCCATCGAAGGGCAACTATATGGTTTTTTAGGTGAAGGTAAGGAAGTGGGATGAAATTTCACCCTCTTTGTTACACTCGGTGGAATCATGAAGCTTATGTAGTTTATAGTAGTGGATGCCCCAAATAGCTACTACGCTATCTTTGGAAGGCATAAAATCAATGAGTATCAGACAGTAATGTCCACCTTCCACCTATCCATCAAGTTGACTCCTGAGGGGAATAATTACTGGGTTAGAAGTGATCCAAAGCTATCCCAAGAATGTTACCGCAGAACGGTCAACGTGACCAAGCAAGTTCCTCCACTAGAGTCCCCTCTAGCTCTGCCAATCCTTAAATTCTCAAGCTATCTAGAATCTATTGAAGAGATAGTGGAGGAAGAGGTCCAAGAATGATCTCTCCTGGAACCTGCCCAGGTGACTGAAGAAGTTCTAGTTGCTAAAGATGGAGAAAGAAAGCTCTCCATCAACACTGAGATGTCGGTGGAGGAGAAGATCCAGTTTATCTCTTGCCTATTGAAGAACCTAGATGTGTTCACTTGGTTAGCTAGTGACATGTTAAGAGTATATCAAGATGTCTCCTCCGTCACCTCAACATTGATCCAAGTTTCAGGCCCATTAAGCAGAAGAAGAGGGCGATGGCGATGAATCTTTCCCATCCTTTTAGGGAGGAGGTGGACAAACTCCTCAAGGCCAAATTCATTAGGAAAATTCAATACATAATATGGGTATCAAATCTTTTAATTGTTAAAAAGGCAGGAGGAAATTAGAGCATGTGTGTAAACTTTACTAAACTCAATAAAGTATGTCCTAAAGATTGTTACCCCTTACCTTAGATAGATTATTTTGTTGATTTTGCGGTAGGGTACTCATGCATAAGATTTTTAGATACATTCTCCAGTTATCACTAGTTAATGATGCATAAGACAGTTGTGCCTCATACCTCATTTATTACAAATGACGGTTACTACTATTATCTTGTAATGCCTTTCAAGCTTAAGAATGCAGGTGCGATATATCAGCGCATAATGGACTTCGTTTTAAAGCAACAAAAAGGCAGGAATCTTGAAGTCTATGTTGATGACCTTATAATCAAAAGTAAATCTTTCTCGTCGCACCAGGATAATCGTATAGAGATGTTCGCTACTCTATGAAGGTATAAGATGAGGTTAATTTCTCTCACGTGTGTCTTTGGGGCAAGTAAGGGGAACTTTCTTGGCCATATCCTTTTGCCTGAAGGCCTCGCCCCCAATCCAGACAAAGTAAAGGCCATTCTCAGCTAGGCACCTCCCCATTCTCCAAAAGAATTCCAACAGTTGGGAGGAAGATTAGCAGGTCTTTGCAAGTTCATCTCTCGATCGTGAGATAAAAGTGCTCCTTTGTTGAGGACACTTCGGGGTGCTTCGAAGTTTGAATTGACAAAGGAGTGTGACTTGGATTTTGAGCAGCTTATAAAGTAGCTAACATAAACTCCTTTACTCCAAATCCCTCGAGCAGGAGAGACTCTATATATCTATCTAAAGGTAGGCTCAGAAGCGATTAGTTTAGTTCTCGTCGGAGAAGGGAAGAAGAAGTGGTTTCCAGCGTATGTTAGTAGGATTCTAAAGGATGTCAAGACAAGATATCCAATCTTGGAGAAGCTAGCCTTGGCCCTGGTCATCATCCCAAAGTCTCAGGCCATATTTCTAGGCCTGCTCTATCCAAATAGTAATAAATCTTCCCTTAAAAAATATGCTAGAGATGCCCAAGCATTTTGACAGGTTGGCCAAATGGGCTATAGAGCTCAGTGAGTTTGATATCTCATTTGTTCCCATGATTTCCATCAAGGTTCAGGTGTTGGAGGAATTTTTAGTAGATATAATGGAAGCTTGTCTAGATTAGGAAGTCAAATCTTCTCTAGCTTGGACTATTTATGTGTATGGTGCTTCAGGGAGAGATTATTCAGGTGCAAGAGTTGTTCTCATTAATCCAAATGTTGTGAGGTTAAATCAGGTAGTGAAGTTTTATTTCTCGACTGCCAACAACCAAATGGAGTATGAGGAACTCCTAGCAGGTTTATGATTTGGGAAAGAATTGGGAATTGAAGATATGCAAGTTAAGATAGATTCTTTAGTAATGGCGTCTCAAGTATTCGACAACTTCGAGACTAAGGATAAACTCTTAAGAAGTATCTTGCCTTAGTCAAGGCTAAAATTAGAAAGTTCAAAAGCTTTACTATTCAACACATCCTAAGGTCAAAAAACTCAGAGGCAGATGAACTGGCCAAGTTTGGTCTTCTGTCAGGAGAAACAACTTCAGAACTCTTCCGACAAGCAGTGGAGGAAGGAGAGTTAATGCAAATTGATCAGCGTCCATCATGGATGAAGCCCTTTGTCTTTTATCTCTCTATGGTAGTTTTCATCTATCTGTGAAGAACAAGAAGAGGTTCTGCTTGAAGCCAGCTCATTACTATCTCTTGATAGGAGTTCTCTATAGGAAAATTTTCCTATAACCTCTCACTAGGTGCATTTTAGAAGAGGAAGTTCATATCGTGCTTCAAGAAGTCCATTTTAGCGAGTGCAAAAGTAACTCAGGAGCTATAAATTTAGAAAAGAGAATCCTTTGTCAGGAGTATTTCTAGCCTCAAATGTATAAAGATGCAGAATTTTATACAAAGAAATGTGTTAAGTGCCAAAAGTTTGTTCCTCTTTAGCTTCAACCAGCTCAGCAGCTTAGGTCTATAGCAACTAGGGTTGATATTGAGTCGAGTTCAAGTGATTTTGGCTCGGCTCAAAATCAAAATTTTTGACTCGAACTTGGCTTGAAATCGACTCGAAATTGAAATCGATTTTGAGTTGGCTCGAAATTGAATCGAGTCGGCTTGAAATTGAACAATTTTTCTTTTTATTCCTAGTTGGCAAAAAAATGAAATTGGACAACCAATAAATTTAGCAAATGAAATACTTAAGTCTTTATTTTTTTATTTAGATTTAAATTAAATTATTTTAATTTTAAAATAAGAATGTATCAATAAATACATAATATTTTTAAATAATTCGAGCTAATTCGAACCATATTTTGAGTAATTCAGGACTGGCTTGAAATCATATTTGAGTAAAATTGAATTGACTCAAATTGAGTCGAATCAAGTTTAACAGATTCTGATTTGGCTTAATATTCGAGCGATTTTAAAGTTTCAAATAATATGCCCAGGCCTAATAGCAACGCCTTGGTCATTTGCATTTTTAGGAATGGACCTCCTCGGTCCTTTCCTGATTGCGAGTGGACGTGTCGCTTAATTATTGACAAGATTGACTACTTTAGGAGGTGGATTGAGGCTAAGGCATTAGCCCAAACTACCACTCAGATCATTAAAAATTTTATCTGGGGGGAGATCATTTGCCGACATGGAAGTCCAATGGTTATTATCACTAACAACGGTCCTTAATTCAATAACTCGGAGATGATTAACTTTTGTAGTCAGATTGGGACAGAGGTGCGGTTTTCATTAGTGCACCATCCAAGAACCAAAGGTCAAGTTAAGACTGCCAATAAATTGTTTCTTAATCTCCACAAGAAGAAAATTGAAAACCTCAAAGGCAACTAGGCAGAGCAAATTCCTTTTGTTCTCTGAATTCACAAGACTATACCTCCCTTAACCATCGAGGAGACCCATTTTAAGCTATCTCACAGTTTTGAATCTCTTATTCTAGTAAATTTTGAGGTGCCTAGTCCAAGAGTTATTCTTGCCAAGCAGAGAGTTTAGGATTGGATGGATATCAATAATGAAGAAATGAGATGCAACCTAGACCTGATTAAGTAACTTCAGGATAAGACACTATCAAGCAGGAGGAAGATAAGAGAAGGGTAACCAAATATTTTAACAAAAATGTTAGGATCAAACAGGTTTTGGTTGAAGATTTTGTCTTGAAGAAAGTCAATACTACTGTTAGAGCCGACTCAGTTGGAAAGCTCAATCTAAACTAGGTAGACCCATACATTGTCAAGAAAGTCCTCAACATTGGCGTATACCAACTCCAAACTTATGATGGAGAAGACATTTCCCACATATGGAGTGGTGATGATTTAAAACAATTTTATTCCTGAATGATGAATTCTTATATCCTTTGCATTTACATTAGTATGATGGTTATTTTTACTGAAATTACAATACAAACATTTTTCCTTATCTAACGCTTCAATTCTCAAACAGCCTGTGGCTAGGATCCCTGAGCCCGAAGGATATCTCTGAATTCTGCTTGACCCCCATGAATTGTAGTCATTATCATAACACCACGATGACCATATATAGTGGGGAGATTTTACTATGTATAGTGGGAGCTTACCAATTCTCATGAGGAGCACTTCAGGATCTCAGATCCTTTTTGGTACTTAACACACCTCTACATCAAGGGAGGTCTAGGTGACTGTTAGCTCTGCCACGCATCAATAGGGATATCATTACAGCTTTGATGATCTCTTGAGGAAAGTAATGTGGATGTGCAACCAC
Organism: Platanthera zijinensis; assembly: GCA_039513925.1. Lineage (NCBI taxonomy): Eukaryota > Viridiplantae > Streptophyta > Magnoliopsida > Asparagales > Orchidaceae > Platanthera > Platanthera zijinensis. Next base: position 216,337,499 of record CM077080.1, read on the forward strand.
TTGCCTGATTGATCATCTTAGTTTGTTACCCTCGAATACTTCTAGGTACACTCAAGCAGTGCCTATAGGGGTTACACAGCTTTGTTGATCTCTTGAGGAAAGCAATGCATCTATATACATACCTGCTCGATTGATCAACTTAGCATGTAACCCTAGGCTTGAGTCAGTGGCATCACATTTGGTCACTAGGGCGTTATAATTTTTTGATCTCTTGAGGAAAGCAATGCAGTATTGTGCTCAATTGCCTGATTGATCATCTTAGTCTGTACATCCCTTATCTATTTGAGGATCCCCGCTAACATCTGACACACCATTATATCCAATTGAATTCTAGGTGATCGATCAGACCTATCGTGTATAAAGGGGATGAAGTTACAACTTTTGTAACCTCTTGAGGAAATCAATGATGTCGTGTGTACACCTTCCCAACTATTCACTCTAGTCTATATCCCTCAAGATATTTTGAGATTCTAGTCATTAGCCTCATTAGACCATAGAGGAAGCATCTTTTGGAGGGGCTACAACTCTGATGATCTCTTAAGGAAAGTAATGTAGCTCTATCAACACCTGCCTGATTGATCATCTTAGATTGTGAACCTGTTATGCAGATAGCTTAATTTGATCGCAGTGATCACCTAATTAGGAACTACAGTTTTGATGACCTATTGAGGAAAGTGTTGGAAAAAACCCTTATGATTTAACTTAATAAATTATATTTTAGGTGATTTTATATCCTAAGTTTATTACCTATGAAGTATAGAGAGGGTAATATGGTCTTAAAAGTCCTACGATATCAGTGGAGTAAAGGATATAATAAGGGCACACTGAATTTTAGAGGAAAGTCAAGAAAAGCCAACATGTGTCAACTAGAAGTCAATGCAACTTCTACTTAATGTCAACATTACTTCGATTAGCAGTCAGAGCAACAAAATAAAATTATTCGGCGCTACTTCAAGCTTTATATTGAAGAATACTTTGATATGTTGTTGACATCAACTACAAAGTAAAGTTGACAGTCAATCAGAATAAAGTTAGAGTTCGACGCAACTACTATTTGAAATTGACGTTACATCGATTAAAGTTTTGAACGAGAATTTTTTTGGGGATTAATTCAAACTTTATTCAAGAAAGATTTAAATTGAATAACCATTTCTTGGAGATGTTGGAAGACGGTGTTAATAAGGAATGATTTTCTTCCATATATATATATATATATATATATATATATATATATATATATATAAACACATACATACAGATACACATAATGAGATGATTATGAAAATCGATCATATACAATAATTATAGAAAGTGATTTGGAAGCTTTGAATCGATAGAGAAGATTAGGAAGATGATCATTCATCTGCTGCAATACAAGTTCTTCCAAAAATCAGTCGATCTTCATCATGTTCCTGAATCTGAATAGAGAGCCGGTTCTTCTTCTTCTCTAGGGCTCATCAATTGTTATAATAGATTAAGGGGAGAATAAGAAATCATTTGGATTAAAGTGCTTATAATCCTTGAAATTTTCTCTATCAAGGATTCATCAAAGTTCTAGGGATCAATTCACTTAGTTCCATAAAAATCCTCAGAATTTTTTGTTGAGATGACCTATTAAGAAGATCATCACTTCCACATATCTCATACTAATTTATGTTTATTTCTCTTTTCCTATTTGAGAAAATACTTTTGAGAATCCCGGCCTCTTTAAATGATTCAGTTTAATGTTCTAGGAGTCTCCATGTGAACTGACTGAGGCTATATTTGTTCAAGATCTTCCTATCAAAAGATCTAGAGATTGGTTTTAAGAGTCTCCTTATCAAAAGACTTAGGCATAGTGATAGTGAATTCCCACCAAGAGGGTAGAAGAGTGGATGTACCCAGATTTTTGGGAACCACTATATTTCTTGTGTTTTCTGTGATTGATCATTTTTGTGATTGTTTCTTTACTGTGTTGTGGTTATAATTGTTAGGCTTAAAATTCTAGTGAAAAATATGTGTCAATGATAATTCAGTGAAAAGTATAGTCCTGATAGATATAATTTTATAATCTTTATTCACCCCCTCTAGAGAAACTCAAAGGATTTTGAAAATTGGTCTCCCTTTCAATTAGTATCAAAGGAATGTTAATTAAGAAAAGGTTAACATCTTGATTATAAAAATCATAACTGTTACATTAATATATATTAATCTATTTTAAAATGTCTTCTAATACTTTCAAAGTATTTGCATCCACAAGGACTTTAGTATGTAAACTTGAAAAGTTTACACTCTGAAAGACCAAAATTAAGTTATATACGAATTCTATTGATGAAGGTATATTTGGTTCAATTTTTACAGGACCACATATGTCATACAGGGAGGATTTAGATGGCAATATCACTTCAGAATTAGTGCCTAGACATGAGTGGTTAGATGAGGAAAAGAGAAAAAAAAGACTGGGATGCTAAAGCTATGAATATATTATTTTCAACAATGTCGGATAATGAATTTCAGAAAGTAGCAGAATGTCAGTCAGCAAAAGAAATCTGAGAATCATTATCAAGGATTATTGATGAGAGTTCTGATGAGGGAAAAGACAAAAGATCACTTTTAATTTCTTAGTATGAAAATTTTCAAAAGAAAGCTGATGAATCTATGGCAAAAATGTATGTAAGATTAAGTGTGATTATTAATAAACTTAAAGGATTGGATAAGGATATATCACTCACTAAGATAAATGATAAGTTGCTCATGTGCTTCTCAAGTACATGGGATTTTATAATCTGGGCTATTAGGAATTTATATGCCATATGGAAATTACTACAGATGCGATGTTAGGAAAACTTAATCTTATGAACTACTTCTTAAAAGTAGAGCATAATCGGAAGCAAAGGAAAATGGTAATCCACCTAGAGACAAATCTATATCTTTCAAAGCTATTAATGATGAACCCTCTATTTCAGAATAGGAAATGTTTAATCTCTTAGCCAGAGATTCAAAAAATGGATTTAGATAGAAAATTTCAGAAGAAGAGATAAGAATTTGAATAAGCCAAAGTTTGATAAGACTCCAAATAAGGAGATAATATGTTTTGCATGTAGAAAACCTGGACACATAACAACTGAATGTCTAGAACAACAGAAGGAAGGATCAAACAAAAAGATCAGAAGAAGAAATATCTAAAAAGAAGTGATAAGAAAAAGGGAAGGGAATTCATTATTGAAATCTGGAGTAATACTAGTTCAGAATCAAGATCTTCATCTAGTAGTGAAGAAGAAGTTGTTGTTGAAGAAGCTTGCTTGATGGCTTTAGAAACTCATTCAGATAATGGAAAAAATTAGGTAAGTTATTTTGATGATATTTATTTTTCATCATATGAATTTAATATATATTTTAAGGAATTTTGTAAAGATCAATTATAAGCAGAAAAGCAAATAAAAAAATTTAAAAGAAATTATATGAATTAAGGAGTGAAAGTCATTATTAAAAAAACTATAATTTTAGGGTTGGACTAGGTAAATTAGAAAACAAAAAACAAGTTTAATTGCAAAAAATAGAATAATACAAGTTAAACTAGTAAAGGCAAAAGCCATAACTTAGAGTTTTATAGTAAAGGTCAATCACTTAGGCTTGGGTGTTGAACCAACTAATATAAATAAAGTTTTAATTATTCATGCATATATAAACACAATAACCTTTGTTAAAAACAAAGATAGTCAACCCATAGTTAGAAAAGATAATGATTCTAAAAAAATTATTATGTTTAATAATGTAATTTCAACTAAAAGTAATTATAGCATTATGGAAAAGAAATTTATAAAAAAACAATCTTTGGAAAACAAAATCTTGCAAACTGAAAATATGCATCAACTAAATATCGACACAACTTATCAAATACTCGATGCTAGTTTGGAAATGCGTCGACCTCAAGTCAACATAACCAAAAAGTTGCATTGAGACCTTGTCAAAGCAAATTCTTAGCATACAACTTCAATAAGTCTGATACAACTATGACTTCTGACTATCATACACATGAATATAAATGTACAAATTGCTTACGAAAAGGTCATGTTATTAGAAGTTGTTGGATTGATAGACCAATATAATTTCATCCGAAAGGCTATTATAACAAACCTTCATATACATTTATTACTATTTTTAATGGTAAAAGAAGCAATGGACCCAAGATAACATGGGTTCCAATTAACCTTTGAATTGCTTGTGCATGATGGATAATCTAAGACAGTCTGACTGATGAAAGGTTCTAAAGCATACTAATTGTTACTAAAATACAATTCTTGGGAAAACCCCACATGAGATCTCAAAAATTCATTTATATATTCAATATCATGTTGAATATAAGTCGACGGAGCATCAATTTCATCTTTATGTAATATTTAGGGAGGGTGATTATTAAGAGTTTCAATTTTCTTGACGCAACGTCGATATGAATCAACAGATGCATTGATGAAAAGTTTGATATAGAAAGCTTATGGCTACGTCGAGTCATAGTCAACTTAACATCGACAAGCGCACAGAGATTATTTCTATTTTAAAATGCATCGAATAAAAGTTGACGTTACGTTGACTAAAGAAACGCGCACTGAAATTTTTTCCATAACTTGTCGACATTCTATATATATATATATATATTAGACTCGATTAAGTAAAACATTCAAAACTCTTCATCTTATGTACAACCCCGTATCCCGCGAGTGGTCGACAGGGGTTGAACCGGCCGGCTCAGACCAACTTGGACCCAGTATGCCGAGCCCGAGCTCGGCAATAGTCGAGCTGAGCTCGGCGATGGCCGAACGAAGCCCGGCATGCCGAGACCGAGCTCGGGTGCAGGAACAGGGCTCGACGATAGTCGAGCCAAGCTCGACGATGCCCGTGCCGAGTTCGGTTTCTGATGGAGCTCGGCGATCGTCGTGCCGAGCCCGAGCTCGGCAATAGTCAAGCCGAGCTCAGCGGTAGTCGAGCACAAGTCTGCCGAGTACCTGCCCGCCTAGGCCCAAGACGAGGCGAGTCAGGCCTCCTGCCAAGCGAGTGCCCCCTCAGGTCCAGCTCGCACCTCGGCCATGGCATACCTTTACTATGTGGCCCCTTTTTGTTTGCCTGTAGTCCTCGAAAACAGTGAAGGTTGTATATTAGCAGGCCATCTTTTCCTATAAATAGGACCCAAGGGGTACCTCAGAAGGCACGCGGACTAAATTCTCCGGCCTACTAGCGCTTTCTGAGGTACCTTAGCCCGGCATTTGGCTAAGGAGGGGAAGCGCTCTAAGATCTTCCGGGTGTGTGGTGGGACCTCCACGCCGGGCCCTTGGTCTAGTCCTTAGTTCTTCTTTTTTCTTGTCATTTTCTTACAGGAGCGAAGTAGGTGCGCGGCCACCCCTTCCCCAAGGGTTGAACTCCACAAGAGACCGGTTTTCCGGTTTCAACATTTTGGTGCGGTGAGCGTGGAAAGTGGTCAGCAGAGAAAACCTTCTGCAGGCTCGATGACTGGAGATGAAGGACAGGGATCAGGCAGGGGCAACTCGCCACCCCCTCCCCCACCCCCAGCGGCGAGCATGCCGGCGGAGCTCAGGGAGGAGATCCTCGGGCTCGTCAGGACCGCCCTCGGCATGCGAGCTGAGAGTGCGACACCGGCTGTCCCGGTGGTCGCCGTTCCCGCACTCGGCGACGACGCACTGCTCAGGCGACCAGGGAAGGAACCCGCCGAGAGGGGCGAGCGCGAGTTCCAGGGGCGAGTTCTGTTCCCCGGCTCGGCCGCCGAGTACCACTTCGGCGAGACTGCAGGGAGGGAGTTCCCGACTCGCCCGGCTGAGGGGGGGAGCCCCTTCAGCGAGTTCGTTTCTTCAGCCCCAGTCCCCGAGGGGTTTCGCGAGCCGGAGATGACTTACTACTCCGGGAGAGGAGACCCGGTCCACCACATCCAGTGGTTCGAGGACATGGTCTCCATTCGACAGATGTCAGACGGCTTCAAGTGCCGACTTTTCGCCATCACCCTCAGAGAAAAGGCGAGAGAGTGGTTCCATCAACTCCCGACCGGGTCCATCTACTGCTTTGAGGATCTGCGACGAGGTTTCATGCTGAGATTCACCACTTCTAAGAAGAGGAAGAGGGAGACAGAGTCTTTGTTCCGCATCAAGCAGAGGGTGGGAGAGACCCTGGGAAGCTACCTGGACAGGTTCCAAGAGGAACTGTCCCAAGTTCAGGAGATGCCAGGGCACTCCATGATGGTGGCCTTCACCCTGGGTCTCCAGTCCGGGTTCTTCGCAATGGAACTGAAGAGGTCACCTCCAGTGTCTTTTGAGGCACTTCTGGAGAGGGCGGCCAGGGAGGCCGAAATGGAGGCAGCACATCCAGAGTTTGCGCGAAGGTTGGCCAAGTGGGCCGTGGAAGAAGAAAGGCCAAGGGGTGGCCGAATTCAGGAGGAGAGGAGGGCTGAACCTCGGCAAAGGGAACAGCCGCAGCAGCAGCCGCAACCCAGGTGGGTGCGTCCGGAGCAGACCCACCGTTTGGGATGGAGGCCCGAGTGGCAAGACCAGGCACCACGAAGGGGTTATCAGGGAGGAGATAACCGCCAGGGTGGCCGAGGGCAGTACAACCCCCAGGGGGGTAGGCAGGGTCAGAGACCCCCTCTCCCCGACCAGGAGGAGGCAATGGCAATTGCCATGAGGGGGAGGAGGAGAGGACAGCCGAGGAGAAGGAGGGAGGTCAGGGTGGACCTGCCCTATTGTGACTTTCATCAGGAAGAGGGGCACCTCACATCCACGTGTCCGGAGTTCCTCGAGATGAGAGGGAGAAGGGAACAGCAACAACAAGACCATCAGGAAGTTCGGATAGAGGAGATCCGACCTCGGGAGGAGGGGGATCGGTGTGAAGACCGGGTTGATGTGGGCACCCGAGAAAGGATCGGAGCGATCCACGGGGGGGGCCGGGATCGAGGCCTCTCGTAAGTCAAGCCTCCACACTATGTACCGGAGGAGCGTTGGCTCCACATCCCAATCCCCTCCCCCAGAGGAGAAAATCACCTTCTCCAGAGAGGACTTGCCGGGTCACGAGGACCCCTTTTGCGATGCGCTGGTTATCCAGACAGCCATCGAGGATTTCACTGTCTCCCGAATCCTTGTGGACAATGGGAGTTCGGTCAACGTCATCTTCAAGAAGGCGTTCGATGCGATGAAGGTAGAGGCCAGGAGGGTGTTAGCCTCGGACGGGCCACTGTTCGGCTTCTCAGGGGAGAGGAAAGAAGTCGAGGGAGGAGTGGGACTCCATGTCACTCTAGGGGGGCAGTCACGCAACTGCAAGTTCGTCATCGTGGACGCTCCTAGCGGTTACAGCGCCATCTTCGGGAGACCCCTCATCAGCGCCTTCCGCTGCGTCCCCTCGTCCTTCCACCAGTGTCTAAAGCTCAGCGTCGAGGGGGTCCAGATCCGGGTTCGAGGAGACCCTAAGGAGGCAAGGGAGTGCTACGTCTCGGCGGTAAACTCCATCTCTTGGTTGGAGGGGGCCGAGGAGATGGGGCGGAGGTTGGAGGAGGAGCAGGAAGCTGACGAAGAAATGGAGGTGGAGTGCCGCGCTAGGGAGGAGGCCGCGGAAGAGACTCGGGGGTCGGCCGAGGCCATGGCCGTCGAGGAGGCTTAGGAAGAGGTCCTCGCCCCCAGAAGGGGAGGTATCGAGGAATGGGAGGAGCAGTCCCGTCTGGAAGCAGCGGAAGAGGTGGAGGAGATGGAGGTCCTCACCATAGGAGGCAGGGTGGAGAAGGTCCGCGTCAGCGGAGGCCTGACCCCGGAAGCTCAAGGCAGGATGCTGGAGTGCATCCAGAGGAACGTGGACATCTTCGCCTGGAGCGCCGCGGAGATGCCAGGGATCGACCCCGACGTGGCCTGCCACCGCCTCAACCTGGACCCGGAGGCTCCCCCCATCCAGCAGAAAAAAAGATCCATCACGGACAAGCTCGCCGAGCCGATCAGGGAGGAAGTCGCCAAGCTCCTCGAGGCTGGCTTCATATCTGAAATCCAATACCCCGGCTGGGTCTCCAACGTTGTAATGGTTAAAAAAGGAGACGGCCGGTGGAGGATGTGTATCGACTTTTCTCTCCTTAATAAATCATGCCCGAAAGATTGTTATCCTTTGCCTCGGATCGACGCGCTGGTTGACTCAGCCGTCGGTTTCCCTGTAATGAGTTTTCTGGATGCTTTTTCAGGTTATCACCAAATCAGGATGCACCCCCCTGACGTCAAGGACGTCTCGTTCATCACGGGAGACGGATGTTATTGTTACAAAATGATGCCCTTCGGGCTAAAGAATGCAGGGGCTACCTATCAAAAAATGATGGATAGGGTCTTCCGAGAGCAGAAGGGGAGGAACCTCGAAGTGTACGTGGATGATCTCATGGTCAAGAGCTTGGATGTCGACTCCCACATCCAGGACTTGGAAGAGACTTTCGCCACTCTCCGCAAGTTTAAGATGAGGCTGAACCCCTTGAAGTGTGTCTTCGGGGCGAGCCGGGGAAAGTTCCTAGGACATCTTCTCACCCCTGCTGGGGTAGAACCTAACCCAGATAAGGTGAGGGCAATCCTGGAACTAAGGTCACCGCAAAATACCAAGGAAGTACAGCAACTGACAGGGAAGTTGGCAGGGTTGAGTAGATTCCTCTCCCGGGCCGGGGAGAGGTGCTCCTCATTCTTCAAAACCTTGAGAGGGGGTCGAAGGTTTGAATGGACCTCGGAGTGCGAGGAGGCATTCCAGGCTTTAAAGAAACAGCTGACTCAGGCCCCCCTGCTCCAAGGGCCCAAGGAGGGGGAAGACTTATTCCTATATCTAGGGGTCGGGGCTGAAGCCTTGAGTTCGGTTTTGGTTCGGGAAGAAGGGAAGAGACAACTCCCCGTCTATTATGTAAGTCGGATATTGAAGAGGGCCGAGCTCCGTTACCCCATCCGAGAAAAACTGGCCTTCGCCTTAATCATCTCAGCCCGGAGGCTTCGACCCTATTTCCAGGCACACTCAATTCGAGTAGTGACCGACCACCCCCTGCGCAACATCTTCAAGGGGGTAGAGCATTCAGGTAGGTTGGCCAAATGGTCAGTGGAGCTGAGCGAGTTCGACATTTCCTTCGTCCCCGCCTCTCGATCAAGGCCCAAGCTATGGCTGACTTCCTGGCAGAGTATGTGGTCGAGGTGGCGGAGGAAAGACTCACTCGCCCTCTCCCCTGGAAAGTCAGGGTGGACGGTGCCTCGGGGAAGCATTCTTTAGGAGTTGGGGTCATCTTGGAAAGCCCCCAGGGGATAAAGATCGAGCAGACCGTGGTAGTGCACTTTCCTATCACCAATAACCAAGCCGAATACGAAGCCGTAATCGCAGGTCTACGCCTGGCAAGAGACTTGGGGGTGCATGACGTGGAGGTCCTCACTGACTCCATGGTGGTGGCTTCCCAGATCAAGGGGGAGTTTGAGGCGAGGGAACCCAACCTGCAGCTCTATTTGATGAAGGTAAGGGGAGTCATTGGGACCTTCCAGACCTTCTCAATCAAGCACGTGCCGCGAGGGGAAAACGAGCCAGTCGACCAGCTAGCAAAGCACGGCCCCCGGATGGGAGGCACCATTACGGATCTCTTCCGACCTTCCATCGAGGAGGGGGAACTAATGGAAGTAGAACAGCACCCCTCATGGATGGATCCTTTCGTCACCTTCTTGTCCACCGGAGAATACCCGGAGGGAATGGACCGAAGAGGGCTCAAGCACAAGGCGGCATACTACCTCCTACGTGAGGGACAGTTGTACCGCAAGACCCTCTTAGGGATGTTGGCCCGTTGCGTGGCCGAAAGAGAGGTGCACAAAATTTTGGAGGAAGTCCATTTCGGTGAATGTGGGAGTCATTCGGGGAGTCGGACCCTGGAAGGGAGGATCGTCAGGCAAGGGTACTTCTGGCCCACCCTCGGTCAGGATGCAGCCGAATTCGCGAAAAAATGTCATAAGTGCCAACTATATGCCCCACTCCAGCTCCAGCCGGCTCAGAGGTTAAGAAGCATCATGGCACCATGGCCCTTCGCCATATGGGGGCTGGACCTCGTAGGACCTTTCCCTCAGGCCAGCGGGCAGAGGAGGTTTTTGTTGGTCATGGTTGATTATTTTTCTAAGTGGATGGAGGTGAAGGCTCTAGCCAAGGTGACCTCTCAGGTAGTCAGGAACTTTATCTGGGGGGAGATCATCTGCAGGCATGGGCTGCCACAGGCTATCGTCACGGACAACGGACCTCAGTTCGCTAGTACGGAGTTCATTCGTTTCTGCGAGCAGCTAGGGATTGATCTTCGGTTTGCTTCTGTCCATCACCCCAGGAGCAACGGGCAGGTGGAAGCAGCCAACAAAATCATCGTGAACCTCTTAAAAAAGAAAGTGGAAAATTTGAGGGGAAGTTGGGTGGAACAGCTTCCATCAGTCCTCTGGGCCTTGAGGACCACCCCCAATACGGCCACAGGGGAGACACCTTTCAAACTCTCTCACGGCTGCGAGGCCGTTCTACCTATCGAATTTGAGGTCCAGACGCCTCGAGTCGTCGAGGCAGGAGCCGGAAGGGAAGAATGGAGGTCAGAGAATGAGGAGGAGCTTCGACTCTCCCTTGATATGGTGGAAGAACTACGCGACTTGTCCGTCGTCAGGCAGGAAGAGGCCAAGCAAAGGATGGCCAAGTATTTCGACAAACACGTCCGTGTCAAGCAGTTCGTGGAGGGGGACCTTGTCTTGAAAAAAGTGGACGCGGCAGGGAGATCAACCGCCGTGGGAAAACTCCACCCCAATTGGGAGGGCCCCTACATTGTGCAGGAGGTCTTGAAATCGGGGGGGTATCGCCTCCAAGATGTAAGAGGGGACACCCTCAGCCACACTTGGAGTGGCGACGATCTGAAACGTTTCTACCCTTAAAAATGTTGTAAATATCTTGGCCTTAAGAATGAAAACAAATCTCATTGTCGTATTTTATGCTCTGTCAAAATAGTGAGGGTAAAGGGGTCCTCAGCTTAAACCCGGGAGAGGCAAAAGTTTCTAAGTCTTTTCGCTCTGGGGTTAGGTCTCGTCACTCCCCTGCCAGGCTCCCACCTAGCTGGCACGGCCGAGTCTCGATGGACATCGCTATGACCCTGGGGCTGAGCCCGGAGGATGTTCAACACCCGCCCTCAGGCTCTCACCTAGCTGACTGGCCCGGTGGTAGCACCCGGGAGAGGCAAAAGTTTCTAAGTCTTCTCGCTCTGGGGTTAGGTCTCGTCACTCCCCTGCCAGGCTCCCACCTAGCTGGCACGGCCGAGTCTCGATGGACATCGCTATGACCCTGGGGCTGAGCCCGGAGGATGTTCAACACCCGCCCTCAGGCTCTCACCTAGCTGACTGGCCCGGTGGTAGCACCCGGGAGAGGCAAAAGTTTCTAAGTCTTCTCGCTCTGGGGTTAGGTCTCGTCACTCCCCTGCCAGGCTCCCACCTAGCTGGCACGGCCGAGTCTCGATGGACATCGCTATGACCCTGGGGCTGAGCCCGGAGGATGTTCAACACCCGCCCTCAGGCTCTCACCTAGCTGACTGGCCCGGTGGTAGCACCCGGGAGAGGCAAAAGTTTCTAAGTCTTCTCGCTCTGGGGTTAGGTCTCGTCACTCCCCTGCCAGGCTCCCACCTAGCTGGCACGGCCGAGTCTCGATGGACATCGCTATGACCCTGGGGCTGAGCCCGGAGGATGTTCAACACCCGCCCTCAGGCTCTCACCTAGCTGACTGGCCCGGTGGTAGCACCCGGGAGAGGCAAAAGTTTCTAAGTCTTCTCGCTCTGGGGTTAGGTCTCGTCACTCCCCTGCCAGGCTCCCACCTAGCTGGCACGACCGAGTCTCGATGGACATCGCTATGACCCTGGGGCTGAGCCCGGAGGATGTTCAACACCCGCCCTCAGGCTCTCACCTAGCTGACTGGCCCGGTGGTAGCACCCGGGAGAGGCAAAAGTTTCTAAGTCTTCTCGCTCTGGGGTTAGGTCTCGTCACTCCCCTGTCAGGCTCCCACCTAGCTGGCACGGCCGAGTCTCGATGGACATCGCTATGACCCTGGGGCTGAGCCCGGAGGATGTTCAACACCCGCCCTCAGGCTCTCACCTAGCTGACTGGCCCGGTGGTAACACCCGGGAGAGGCAAAAGTTTCTAAGTCTTCTCGCTCTGGGGTTAGGTCTCGTCACTCCCCTGCCAGGCTCCCACCTAGCTGGCATGGCCGAGTCTCGATGGACATCACTATGACCCTGGGGCTGAGCCCGGAGGATGTTCAACACCCGCCCTCAGGCTCTCACCTAGCTGACTGGCCTGGTGGTAGCACCCGGGAGAGGCAAAAGTTTCTAAGTCTTCTCGCTCTGGGGTTAGGTCTCGTCACTCCCCTGCCAGGCTCCCACCTAGCTGGCACGGCCGAGTCTCGATGGACATCGCTATGACCCTGGGGCTGAGCCCGGAGGATGTTCAACACCCGCCCTCAGGCTCTCACCTAGCTGACTGGCCCGGTGGTAGCACCCGGGAGAGGCAAAAGTTTCTAAGTCTTCTCGCTCTGGGGTTAGGTCTCATCACTCCCCTGCCAGGCTCCCACCTAGCTGGCACGACCGAGTCTCGATGGACATCGCTATGACCCTGGGGCTGAGCCCGGAGGATGTTCAACACCCGCCCTCAGGCTCTCACCTAGCTGACTGGCCCGGTGGTAGCACCCGGGAGAGGCAAAAGTTTCTAAGTCTTCTCGCTCTGGGGTTAGGTCTCGTCACTCCCCTGCCAGGCTCCCACCTAGCTGGCACGGCTGAGTCTTGATGGACATCGCTATGACCCTGGGGCTGAGCCCGGAGGATGTTCAACACCCGCCCTCAGGCTCTCACCTAGCTGACTGGCCCGGTGGTAGCACCCGGGAGAGGCAAAAGTTTCTAAGTCTTCTCGCTCTGGGGTTAGGTCTCGTCACTCCCTTGCCAGGCTCCCACCTAGCTGGCACGGCCGAGTCTCGATGGACATCGCTATGACCCTGGGGCTGAGCCCGGAGGATGTTCAACACCCGCCCTCAGGCTCTCACCTAGCTGACTGGCCCGGTGGTAGCACCCGGGAGAGGCAAAAGTTTCTAAGTCTTCTCGCTCTGGGGTTAGGTCTCGTCACTCCCCTGCCAGGCTCCCACCTAGCTGGCACGGCCGAGTCTCGATGGACATCGCTATGACCCTGGAGTTGAGACTGGGAGTTGGCCCGAGGAAAACACCAGGGTGCGAGCTCGCCAGTCAAGACGGCGAGCTCGGAATATCCTACCCCCCCCCCTCTCTCTCTCCAGCTCGCTACCAAGGAAGCCCTGGTCCTGTCCCAGACCCAGGGGAAGGAAAGCGGCTCTCTCCAGCGAGCCTAGCCTTGCTCCAGCTAACTCGGCGAAAGACACGCCCTGATGTCTAAGGCGGATGCCGACAGCATCTTGACCCAAACGTATTTTCACTTGTCTGAATTATCGAAAAACTGAGGCGAGACGTGGCGGGGGAAGGTGAGGCGCGAGTAGGATATGGCGCGAGCACGTGTCCTAGGGATTCGCCGCGAGCACCGCGGGGGCTGGTCCTAACTCAAGACATTCTACGGGCGAGGTCGCTCTACCAAGCGCGCGGGTATAATATCGCAAGTGAGCTTAAAAAGAAGATAGCAAAATTGTGCAAAATATCTTTGATTCATCATTACAAGTTTACAAGGCCCGCCTCGGCAGGGTACAAAAAAAACAGAGAGAAGAAAACAAAAGTTAACTCTCGCCCTCCCCCCTCGAGTGACGGTCCTCCTCGTCACCAAGCCGAGCGTCCTTCTCCCTCACCCCCGCAAAGAGCGAGTCGAAGCTATCTTCCTTCTCGCTGAGCAGGCTGGGCGGGAACAGAGTTGGCAGGAGCTCCCGGACGGTGACCTCCTCGCAGCCTTCCGCCAAAATCCCCGTCCCCCTCATGGCTTGTAGAAGACACTCGGCTGCCTCGACGGAGTTGACTCGCAGCCGCTCCGCGACATCAGACTCGCCGAATACCCGGGGCCTCTTGAAGGGGAAGGCCGGCTCGCTGGCGTCCGGGGGAAGGAGAGCGTCGGCTTGGCGGAGGACCTCTCCCAGGAGCCCCTTATTCTTCTCTTTCAATTCCTCCACCTCCACCCCCAGCCGGGCGGCGACAGCCTCCTGCTCGCGGGAGTATATCTTCTGCTCGGCAAGCTGGGCTTCCCGCTCAGCGAGCTGAGCCTGCAACTGGGCCACCTCGCCTCGCATCGCGTCAGCGGCTTCGGCGTCCTGTAGGGTTAGAAGTTCAGAACACACGCAGGAATAATCTTAAGCAAGGTAAATAGAGGTATCCAGTGATTACCAAGCCACCGACAGACTTCGCGAGTAGAGCGTCCGCGAGGCCGAACCGCCTTTCCGCGTCGACCGCGCTCTCCTTCGCCAGGTCGCGCTCCTGCTCGGCAGTCAGCAGGGCGTTGCTGAGCTGGAAGCCACGGCGGACCATCATATGATGGAGCTCGAAGGCCCACAGGTGGGCCTGCATCCCCTCGTAGCCAAGCTGACTGGGGGTAAGTTTCTTGTATGACTCGGCGCTGTCGCGGCTGTAGAGGCCGAAGCCGAAGGCGAAGGCGTGGGCGGTAGGCGGCCGGCGGGCTCCCCAGGAGGGGGCGCGGGTAGAAACGGAAACTCGGTGAGCCCCTTCGTCCTACTTCAAGATGGGCTCGCCAGCCGCATCTTTGCTCTTGCACCCCTTGCCGAAGTTGGGGTGATCCTTCGGCAGACTGGGCTCGCGGACGGCATCCTCCCCGGTAGAATCGGAGGACGGCCCGCTCTTCTTCTTCCCCTTTCGGGGGGAGGAGGCTTCTTTCAACGGACTCAAGGGCGGCTCATCGGACAGAGCCTCCGGCGAGCTCATGAACTTGGTAGGCGACGGGGGAAGGTGCAGCCATCCGCGCGAGACCACCTTCGCCCTCTTCTTCTTGGGGAGCGAAGGATCGGGGCGCGAGCTCGACCCCCCGGACTCCAAGCGCTTCCTGCCGGGGGGTTGGACTCGCGCTTGCTCCTCGCGACAAGCCGCTGCCGCCGCCCGGGCCAGCTCCAGAGGGTCTGAGAATATCCCCGGGTCGGCGAACGGCGGGTGCTCCGGCAGAACCCGTTCCCCTGCAAAAAAAGACTTAGTCAAAAAAAGAGAGAGGGAAAAATGATATCAGATCCACCTTGATAAAGTTCGCGAGAGGGCTGAGCGAGATATACCTTCGCCGGGGAGAACGGGCTGAAGCGAATCAAGGCCGCGGCAGAGGAAGGCGACCTCGAAGTCCTTGTGGAGAAAAAACTTGTGGAGGTCGGCGTCGCTACCAGACAGGGAAGGAGGACGATATATGTCCTCGCTCTTCTGCAGGGGGCGAAAGGGGATGTTGCCGAGCTCTCCCTTAATGAAGACGAGCCGGGTCATCCAATTGTGATTCTTGTTCGCCAGCTCGCGAACCTTGATGAATGACCCGCCGAAGTAGGCGACCCCGTCGGGGGTAGCCTTGTAAGAGAACAACTTGCGGAACACCGCGAGGTTGAACTCAATTCGCTCCCGGCGAAGGAAGCAGGCGAACGCCACCATCATAGCGATGGCGTTGGAATTCAACTGCGCGGGCACCGCGCCGTAGTACTTCAGGATCTGGCGGATTTCTGGCCAAAGGGGGAGGCGCAGTCCCACCTCGAAGTGCGAGATGGGGAAGGCGAGCTCACCCTCCGGGAAGGAATTGATGGCTTCATGCTCGGCGGGCCTGCGAGCCTGGAAGCCGGGGGGGACGAACGCCGCCGTGAACTCGGCGAGCTCCTCCTCTGTAATGTGCCCCTCGAAAAAGCAATGGTCAATAAAGTGCTGGGCGCACTTAGACCGACTGTCCGCGTCAGGGTTGGTCTTGACCATGGTCGCAGAGAAGAGGGAAATCGCGAGTTCGGGAAGACAGAGACGAAGCAAGGAGTCGAAAGCAATAAAAGCGTGCCTCGGGGGTAGGTGAGAAGGTCTATTTATAGAAAAAGGTAAAGAAGGGCGAGAGGGAGGGCGAGTCGGTCGATCGGTCCGGTCTCGCCGCGCCACCTCGCCATCCTCTCCTCGCAAGTCCTGCGAGCCGGCCAGGCCCCCGAAGGGGGAATTCGAAAAGACTCACCAAAATATTGAAAAAGCATCTACATATACAAAGTGGTTGAAAAGTTGTTCCAAGTTATTACAAACAGACCATTCGGAGCAAATAAAAGAAAAAATATAAATAAGGGCGCAAGGACCATGCGAGGGCGGGGGCGAGTACCGGCCGACTGACAGAGGAGCCGTCTCATTCTCCCCGGTCTCGCCGTCCCGCCGTCGCAGGCCGCCGCGCATGAAGTTCCCGAAGCCGCCCCATGTTCCGATTTATCACCCGCAGGTTCTCGTCAATTTCGTCCATCAGCACCAGGGAAGACGCCTCCTCGAACGCCAGGCTGACTCCAGCACCGTCCGCGAGACGCGAGCACTCCCACTGCAGCCTGTTGTTGTCCTTCCGCAGGTCGTGGAGCTCGCGCACCAGCTTCTTGAGAACCTTCCGCTCCCGTCTTGCGCGTTCAGGGCTGCCTACCTCGGAGTCCAAGAAGGCGTCCAGGGCGCTTGGAGAAGGGAGGGGCGAGTAAGGAGGTCGATCCACGGACTCGCCGTCCTCCGTCCGCCCGGGAAATTCTGGGTGAAAAACTGAAAGACGGTCAGAAAAGCAAATATCCACGGAACAGAAGAGCAATGTCGGAAACTTACCGCGCGAGCCTGGCTCCTCCGGGTTGGCGCGAGGAGAGAAGTGGCGCAGGTCCTTGCCACGCCCCGGCAGTTCTTGAGGAGCAAGTTGGTAGCCGGGAACAGGGATAATCCCGGCGCCTCTCCCCACGACCAGGGATCCAGGGGAGGGTTGCCGGGAAGGGAGGCGACTCGGCGACGCCGGCTCTCGCGAGCCCGGCTCCTTAACCTCGGGATCCTGCCGTGGCGAGTTGACGGGAATGCTTTTGGCCCGAGGGGTGGATGCTTCGCCGCTGTTCTCCTGGTCGGAAGACAATTCCACTAGATTTTTAGCAGAAGAGCCAAGAACTGGTTGGTTGGAGGAACCGGCCCCGTTCCCCAAGGCGGCAGTAAAGTCGGCCAGAATGGGTTCGGCCCCCGGGGGAAGGGGCTTCGCCCGCTTGGCCGAGCCAAAATCGGCAAAACGGCGAGCAGGGGCCTCAAGGTTGGTCAGCCCTGCGGCCTGGGCAGCGATCTCCTCGCAGGAACGTGCGAGTCGCTCTAAGACTTCTTTGGGGAGCGGCATCTTATCAGAATTTGGGGAAGGGCAAAGGTCAGCCAGATGCGTAGGGGTACGTATATATAGCTACCTGTGGGGCCTACCAGAAGATTCCTTTTTGCCCCTGTCGCACTCGCCGGATCCTATGGGGTTGGATGTTTCTTTCCGAGCTTGTCCCAACCTCGCAAAGAGCGGGGATTATGTACAACCCCGTATCCCGCGAGTGGTCGACAGGGGTTGAACCGGCCGGCTCAGACCAACTTGGACCCAGTATGCCGAGCCCGAGCTCGGCAATAGTCGAGCTGAGCTCGGCGATGGCCGAACGAAGCCCGGCATGCCGAGACCGAGCTCGGGTGCAGGAACAGGGCTCGACGATAGTCGAGCCAAGCTCGACGATGCCCGTGCCGAGTTCGGTTTCTGATGGAGCTCGGCGATCGTTGTGCCGAGCCCGAGCTCGGCAATAGTCAAGCCGAGCTCAGCGGTAGTCGAGCACAAGTCTGCCGAGTACCTACCCGCCTAGGCCCAAGACGAGGCGAGTCAGGCCTCCTGCCAAGCGAGTGCCCCCTCAGGTCCAGCTCGCACCTCGGCCATGGCATACCTTTACTATGTGGACCCTTTTTGTTTGCCTGTAGTCCTCGAAAACAGTGAAGGTTGTATATTAGCAGGCCATCTTTTCCTATAAATAGGACCCAAGGGGTACCTCAGAAGGCACGCGGACTAAATTCTCCGGCCTACTAGCGCTTTCTGAGGTACCTTAGCCCGGCATTTGGCTAAGGAGGGGAAGCGCTCTAAGATCTTCCGGGTGTGTGGTGGGACCTCCACGCCGGGCCCTTGGTCTAGTCCTTAGTTCTTCTTTTTTCTTGTCATTTTCTTGCAGGAGCGAAGTAGGTGCGCGGCCACCCCTTCCCCAAGGGTTGAACTCCACAAGAGACCGGTTTTCCGGTTTCAACATTCCCCACTCATTACTTCTGCTCCCACCACCACTTTTGTTTTTCAAGAATTCTTGTAGGTATTGTAATTGCGCCAAATATAAATTCAAGATTTAGCATAGATCTAAAATCTTTCGGTGCTGCACTTGTAAAGTTTCAAGAAATCCTCAAATTATTCACTGATTTGAGTCTCAATAAACTTTTCACGAAACGGTGTAGATTATATGAGACTGAGCTTACTAAATTCGTTTCAATTGTTCAGTGTGAGAATGATGGATCATTGAAGGATGTTATTACTACACAAAAGGTTCATATAACTGCAAAAATAATACAGAAAACTTTCGATCTCTTACTGGGATTCGACACTGCAGAACTATCTGAAGAAGAAATAAAAAAGGTACTAAGAATAATGAACTTTTCAAAGGACAAGGCCAACAAGTTTAAGAAGATTGATCTATCAGAAGAATGACAGTTTCTAGTAGATATTTTGGGAAAGGTGTTGATATGCAAAACCTCAGTACTAGATGCAATCTCTAAAGTTCAACTACACCTAATGGGGATTCTGGTGCTAGGGAAAAAGATTAACTGGGAATAATGTCTAATAAAAACTTATTGCACATAAATATAAATAGAAGAAGAACGCTGACATGACTATAATGAGTTAAGTTATGTTATATAACTTTCAACATTTGTGCACTTTTAAGGGGATACCAATTCCTCCTAGAAAGAAATTGTCAATAACTATTTTCTCAAAGTTGACTAGGAAAATCGTTAAACCTAGATCCTAGAAGGAATCTACTCATCCATCTTTTCCATAAGATATTATTCCTTCACCTATTCGTCATGAGCCAACTCCATCCATACCATCGGAACCTATATTACTATCAGATTCACTTACTCAAATCACTACAAATAATATAACAATACATTCAACACCAGCTGACCTAATACAACAGACACACTTTTAACCAGTTCTTCTTCTATCATGACTCAAGAAGTTTAGTTAGCCACTAATACCCTATCTTCAATGCTCAATGAATAAGCCTCTCATATACAAATCACAGTGGATGATATATATTCTCAATAAGACTTGATTACTACTTCAGTCTAATTCTTGCATGCAAAGATTTCTTCTTCCACTATCACCATATCATTTTAACCTCTCTTGCTTGTGAGGTCAAGAAGGGGGAGAATCAGGAAGAGGAAGAAGAATTAGATGAAGTTATAACATCTTTGTACCGACCAGATCCATTTAAGATTGCAGGAAATGAAAATGTTTTAGCAAAGTTTAAACTAGAGTCTGCATTAAACTAGAGGGAGGTTAAAGAATCAATTACTATTGTTATAGAACAAAAGGATACACAAGGTTAGGGGGAGGTAGTTGTTCAGTTAGGGAAAGTCAGGGATAATGATGAACTAGAAGAAGAGACTCAAATGTTTCCTAAAAGAGCAGTAAATGTTAAATATACTTCAAAGGGAAAGTAACTGCAGTCATCAAAGAAAAAGAAGAAACCTATTGAAGCCAGTACTCAACTAACTAAATAAGTATGTACTCAACTAACTTATAAAGTCTTTAAAACATGTATAAGAAGTTGTAGTACCACATCATTCTTTTTGTTATATGCCAATCCAATTCCCCTAAAAGATCTAGATATGCTATATGTGGGTAAGGGAACATACAATATTCCTCCAATATCACTACCAAAACATCCAGCTGATAGAAGAACAAAGAAGCAAAAACTTGATGTTGCAATAAGGTTTATCAAAGGCAAAGGAGTGGTGAATTATGTTAGTAAAATGGAAGAAATTAGGAGGAATGTTGCGAAGTTAGAAAAGAGGAAAATAAATCTAAATGAAGTATATCAAAATGCTTAGAGAGATTGGGAAAGGCTAATCTCTATAAAGGAATTTTTTAAAGACAAACCTGATTAGTGTAGATATAAGATTCTACTATAGTACTCAGAGTTGACAAAGGACAATCTATTGGAGAAGCTATACAGCTATCTACTTTAGTAATTTATTTCTTAACTTGCTAACAAAACATAATGATAGCAAGCCAAAAGCTGTAAATACAATATATTCTACAGGTATATTACTGAGATATTCAATGAGAACTATGTTGGCATTATGAAATTCATTATGAAGCATGAAATATTCAGTTGCCTCTTATGTTCAAGTCTTTAATTTTTTATGTGTTTATTCCACATGTTTGTGCAAGTCAAATTTTGTATTACTACTATTTTATTTTTGTAAAATCATCTTTGGAACGTTGTAAAAATTTTAAGCAAAATAGGGGAGATTGTTGGGAAAAACTCTTATGATTTACCATGACAAATTATATTTTAAGTGATTTTACATCCTAGATTTATTACCCATGATGTATAGAGAGAATAATATGGTCTTAGAAGTCTTAGGATATTAGTGGAGTAAAGAAAATGAGAAGGGCACATAGAATTTTAGAGGAAAGTCAAGAAAAGTCAATATGTGTCAACTAGAAGTCGACGCAACCCCGACTAAATTTTGGCATTAATTTGATTAACAGTCAGAGCAACAAAATAACATTATTCGATGTTACTTCAGGCTTTATATCGATGCATACTTCGATATGTCGTAAGCGTAACTTCGACTACAGAGTAAAGTCGACAGTCAATTAGAATGAAGTCAGAGTTCGACGCAACTATGAAGTTGACGTTACGTCGATTAAATTTCTAAACAAGAATTTTTCTGGGATTTATTTAGACTTTATTCAAGAAAGAGATAAATTAAATAACCATTTCTTGGAGACGTTGAAAGACTTTGTTAATAAAGAATGGTTCTCTGATATATATATATATATATATATATATATATATATATATATATATATATATATATATATATATATATATATATATATATATATACCTATATATACAGAGACACAAGATGAGATGAGTATGATAATCGATCAGATACAATAATTATAGAAAGTGATTTGGAAGCTTTGAATCGACAGAGAAGATTAGGAAGACGATCATTCATTTGCTACAGTACAGGTTCTTCCAAAAATCAGTCGATCTTCATCTTGTTCCTAAATCTGAAAAGAGAGCCAATTCTTCTTATTTTCAAGGGCTCATCAAGTGCTGCAATAGATTTAGTGGAGAATAAGAAATCATTTAGATTTAAAGGGCTTATAATCCTTTAAATCTTCTCTATTAAGAATACATTAAAATTCTAGGGATCAATTCACTTAGTGCCATAAAAGTCCTCAGAAATTTCTGCTGAGAGGACATTTCAAGAATATCATCTCTTCCACATATCTCCTCTTAATTGTTGTTTATTTCTCTTTTTCTATATGTGAAAAGAGTTTTAAGAATCTCTCTTCAAAGGATTCAGTTTAAGGTTCTGAGAGCCTCCTTGTGAAAAGACTCAGGCTGTACTGGTTTAAGATCTCCTTATCAAAAGATCTAGAGATTGGTTCTGAGAGTCTCATTATTAAAAGACTCAGGCATATTGGTAGTAAATTCCTACCAAGGGGGTAGAAGAGTGGATGTACCCATATTTTTGTGAACCACTATATTTCTTGTGTTTTCTATGATTTTTCACTTTCCTGTGATTGTTTATTTGTCGTGCTATGATTATAATTGTTAGGCTTACAATTCTGGTGAAAAATCAGTGTGAATGCAAATTCATTGAAAATATAGGTAAGATAGATATAATTTTTTAATCTCTAGTCACCCCCCTCAAGAGAAAACTCTGAGAATTTTTTAACCTATTCTCCCTTTCAAAAAGCAATGCAACTATAAGCTCACAAGCTTTATTGATCGTCTTAAACTGTGAACCTCATGGGAGGTCAGCCTTATTTGACAGCACAGGTCGCCTTACTCTGGGAGGTGCTAAATCATGATAATCTCTTGAGGAAAGCAATTTAGCTCTACACGCACCTGCCTAATTGATCATCTGGGACTATGGACCTCATTCTTCCTTTGGGAAGCCAATCTCCTCTGATCGTCGGGCTCTTATTGGTATTTTCAAATTATGGTCAGCGATCATCGCATCCTAGTTTCTTCATTATACTAGTGATTTCTTCTGGGATTACTATTTAAATATGAAGATATATATTGCGTTCAGAGCGGTTATTATTGAGGTTTGGATTCATTATCTGATATTATTTCTGATGGGTTTCACCATCATTTATAGAAGATAAAGACCCCCCCCCCATGATCTCCTCCCAAAGTGGATCATGGGTGGGCCATCCCCCCATGAACTCTCATGATGAGAGAATCATGGGGGGGGGCGGGACCCACTCCCTCTCCCCATAGAGGAGGGTTGCCGCCGCCAGGAAGACCCCCGTCATCGGGCGGCCAGACCACTACCGGTGGTCGGCCCCCTTCTGGGCCTTGCCGCAGCCGAACCACCGGCCTCGACGGCGGGGTGGCCGAGGAAGGCCGCCGACCTGGCCGCGGCCGGCAAAGGCCGACCTAACCGCGGCCGGCCATGGCCAATCGGGCGTGGCCGGGCGCGACCAGCCTAGCTGCGGCCGGGCGCGGCAGGCCTAGCTGCGGCTCAGGCATGGTCGGCCTAGCCGTAGCCTGGCCATGGCCGGTCTTGCCACGGTCGGCCACGGCCGCCCTACCCGCGGCAAGCTGTGGACAGGCCTAGCTGTGCCCGGCCACCTAGCCGCCGACGGCCTGGCCATGGCATGCCGCCGGAATAGTCGGGTCCGGCCCCCAGCGGGCCGCCGCTGCAGCCACTAGGCCGGCCGCCCCCGCCGTCAT
Source organism: Platanthera zijinensis (assembly GCA_039513925.1). NCBI lineage: Eukaryota > Viridiplantae > Streptophyta > Magnoliopsida > Asparagales > Orchidaceae > Platanthera > Platanthera zijinensis. The sequence continues at coordinate 216,360,449 of CM077080.1, forward strand.
GGCGGCCCATCGCCGTGGAAGACCTCCCCACCGTCCGATCGAGGAGAGGCTCTCCTCGCCGTCCGATCAAAAGGGTAACCACCCACTAACCTACTACTTTAGTGGTGGGGCCCGCCATGATCCCCCCCGGAGGCTATAAAAGGGACCCTATGGCCTCTTTATTCTTCACTTTTCTCTTATTCGAGTTGTCTTCTCCTTCCTCAGGTAAGAGCTCTCCTGCCTCCTCCCCCGAGTCTGCCTCAAGTCGCCGTGAACCTCAAGTGGCCACCAGCAGCCACCAGCTGCCACCAACGACTACGAGCGCTCCACCAGCACGTTGCTAGTAGAAAAACGCCCAAGTGCTTGAGGAAGCCAAAGGAAGAAGACATCCGTCGCCAGCAAGCGCGTGTGCGACCATACCAGTACCAGAGCACCAGGATCATCCTGGGCACTCTAGCGTCCAAGTCACATCCACGGCACAGTCTGTTGCCCGCAGGGAGCCATAGCCTTTCTCTCCTCCTCCGAGCTGTAACGGGAGCGGCCTATCGCCCCGATTCTCCAAACATACTGTAATCATCGGAAGATAGTGGAATTTGACCGGCACGGACCCAGTCACGTGGATTTTTACCCATTTAAGGGGTTTTCCACGTCATCACATCTTGTGTCGATTGTTCGTTTTCATTGACTGTGTGCGTGCTCGACCGCTCCACGGGCTAAGACGGTTTAAGTTAATCCGGTCCGATTGGGGCATTGAGTTAGTCCGCAAAAAGTTTGGCGCCGTCTGTGGGAAACGATTTCCCTAACATCCTTTAAAGTACAAGATCACAAGCATCGCCCCTTCCAAGTTCAGCCTTAATGGCAAAGAGAAGCACACGTGCTGCTGAAGGCTCCGCCCTTGGCATACACGACGAACCTGCACGCTCCCACTCTTTGATAGACGTGCCGCTAATAGCCGAAGCCTCTTTCGCCCCCATCACCACCCTGGAGGAACGTGTTCGCCAGATGGAAGAATTACAGACCGAAGTGCTCACCCTGCTCCGAATCCTAGGAGCACCACCTGCTTCCTCACTACACACAACACTGACCATTCCCCCGCCTCTGCCAAATCCTGGCCCGACGCAAGGATTTCCACAAAGATAGGGACAAACTCTCCTGGGACAGGAAGAATGGCGTCAAGCTGTGCTCTGATAGTATAACCCTCAATGGACTGGGGGGCAACGTCCGCCTCAAGAATACTCCCCTCTGAATATTACCCGCACTAACGCGATGCACGCAATATGGAATGATCAGACATACCAATGGCCAAGAGCTCCTCAACCAAATAAGCAAGCTAATTTGCTGCCATCGCAAGAACTCTCTGCCTCAGCCAGGCATTCCCTGATCAAGGAGTATAACATAGAGAAGGAATTCTCGAGCATAAGTAGCTCCCCCGCACCCGCTGTATCACTTCAAGAGATGTACGATCACTACCTCGTCTGTCCTCATTACAAAGAAAGCGCTGGAAACACGATGGGTCCCGATACCTCTTCCACGAAGCAAAGACTAAAGGAATATCTCCTCAACAACCACTCACCAAACTCCTGGGCAGCCCCGGGCTCAGAAGATGGCCTTGAAATCCGTAGTTTCAGCGGAACAGGGAACCCGCAAACACACGTGGAGTTTTTCAAAACTATCATGCACACTCGCAACGCTTCAGATCAACTCATGATCCAATCATTTCCAACAACACTAAAAGGGGAAGCTCCGGCTAGGTTTCATTCTCTACAAGAAGAAAAGACGGACAACTATATTGAACTCGTGGCTCTCTTCATCGAAAGGTTCACGACAGTCAAGAAGCCCTCACCAGAAAAGCCTGGTCCAAGTAGAGTCCAGAAAAGGAAACTAGAAAGCGGTACACGCCCCGAGCACAAGAGGAACCGCGATCAGCGCGCAAATACCTACAAAGGACAAGAGTTGCATCAGTTTGTGGCACTCAACGCCCCTCAAGGCAGGATCTTCGAAGCAATTCGTGACCATCCAGCCTTGTGCATGCCCAGGCCACTCGCCCCCGGCCGAGGAGATTTATCAAAATACTACGAGTATCTCCAGGGTCATGGCCATAACACCAACGAATGAAATCGACTAAAGGAAGAAATCCAGCGACTGATAAGTCTGGGGACAGTTGATCAGTTCTTATCAAGGAAGAGACCGCCTCCATGTCAGAGTATGATATCTACAACAATCAGAATCGGCGAGCCATCTACCGAGTTGAACCAAGTGTTGGTTGATGCAGGCCCAAGGTTTCGACGGATTAAACAACGCGTTCTTATGTTCGACACTTTAATTAAATTTCTAGCGTGCGGTTTCTCTACTTAGCACTATCGGATATCCAAGCAATTAATGTCACAAATTCAATATTATCAAATTAATCAACGCAAAGGGACGCTACCCCTTATTTTAGATTGAACAAGGGCTATATGCCAATGTGCGCTCAAGCGAAAAGGACCCACCCGATCCGTATAATTACCAATTCAAGTTAAATAATGCGCAAACATTCACACATCCAATAAAAGAATATCCGGACAAAATAAGTGATTTAAAACGAAGTCAAAAATAATCCCCAAAATTAATTAATAAGAGAGTTGCAAAAATCTCTTGAACTCAAGGAGAAATCAAGGTAAGAAACTGATTTCCACTATCGTTCACTAGATTTACCCGAACCAAGTTTTACGAAAAATATTCGGAATAATTAACGCTTAAAGATTAGATTTAAATTAACACGATTTCAATATAAATCAGGACAAAATACTAGTCTTCTAATTCAACCAAAAAACCTTAAAAAATAATATAGAAGAAGTCACACAAGAGGTGTAGGAATCGTTACCCAATCCAAAGAAAGTCCATCCACAATATTGAGTGGAGGAATCGCTCACGACGGTGGTTGATTTCAATTCTCCACGTGAAACCACAGATCCGCACTGGACGATGAAGACGCTAGTCGTTTCCTTTGCAATAACCCTAGGAGAAGGAGAAACCTTGAAGATAATATATATATATATATGGAAAGTGGGGAGAGAAAAGGTGATGGAAACCTTGAGGAGGGAGGAGGTGGAGTGGTGGCAAAATTTTGAGAGGGAGAAGGAGGGTTGGCGGCTTGGGAGAGGAGGAAACAAGCCTTGGACGAATTTTGAAGAGGGAGAGGAGGAAGAGGAGAAGGAAGGCCAAAATTTTCCTAAGGGGGAAGAGGGAAAGAGGGGGAAAATTCAATCTTTGAATTAAGGTTTCAATTTTCTTATTCTCTAATTATTCCTTCATAACCCTGGCTATATATAGCCTACACCACTCAATCATCATCCATTCAAAATTCAAAAATTCAAAATTCAAAATTCAAATTGAGAATATGATGATTATATGCACCCATCATAGCACATGAAATTTAATAATTAAAACAACACATGATGGTTATAAACACTCATCATTACACATGAAATGAAAATTAAAACATGAAATAAATACTTAAAATAAAATTACTAAAATAATAAAATTATTAAAAATATATAATTATAATTATTTAATTTATAATTATACATTTTTAAATAATGGAGGCGGACGTCAATCCAATTCTCGAGCTTGCGGCAGCGATCGTCCCAATCAACGAACTCTCTCAGACGAGGATCAATGGCGGCCGTGTCAGCAACGTCTCCATCAATCCTCCCCCAGTCAAAATTACTCATCACCGATGAGTGGCCCGTGTGGGGGGAATAGTCGGAAGCAGCGGCAACATGGGGCAAATCTGGCCCTGCAATCTGTGTCGTAGTAGCATGAACATCCATCAGTATTGAGAACCTGTCTGGCACACAAACAACAAGACTTTCGAGAAAACTCGAAAGGGTGTCAAGCAAAAGAAAATAAACAAGAATCTTACCATCCGGTTCAAGAACCAAGGAGTCAACATGGAAAATAGACACGACAGTACTAACACTCCCCATCCTAAGAGAATATTTAGTGGTAGGAAGAGACGACGGAGAAAGACACTCAGGTGGAACAGAGACGTACAGTAAAAAGTCCGGAAACTTGAAATAAAGTGAAACACCCTGTGCTATATAAAAATCTAAAATTAAAGCATAAAATCTGACGTTCTTTATAATCATGGATGGGTCGGCATTCTTATGTATTAATTTATCAACGGAGCAAGAAGGCATCCGCTCGGGGACTGACCAGACTAAACCCAAATCACTAGCTCTAGCGTCGGACAGTCTCGAGAAGGCGTGGAAGTGCGTGCGACATAACTTAAGAAGAAATACTAACGTCCAAGACACATGAGAAGAGAATCCATGTGCTACATGAATAGACCCAAATACAGAGGATAAGGGGGTTAAGTCAGGTGGCATGGGAGCCTTATAATCAGGGATGATTTTTACGTGCTCCAGAACCGTAGTCTTAATTTCAATTTTGATATTTTTCACGCTTGGCAGGAAGATATTCCAAGGTGAAACGCTCATCATAAATAATTTAATTGGACGCTCCCGAATGTGAAAAGATGTGCGAGCGAAACAACTCATGGGACCCAACTAAAGTCACTAACGTGGGGAAATGAGGGTCATTAAATTGTAGAGGATAAATGTGTGCGACCGGGTGTGGTATATAACTATATCTAGGGGACACCACATCCAGAGGCACAATTGCCAAAGAAACAGAGTCAGTCGTAGTAGGGGACAGAACCGTAGACGGATACGCAGAAAAATGAGCTGTCAAAAGTAACGCGTAGTCATATCTATAAGGTGCGGTGAAAAGTCCAAATACTAGCGCGCTCAACATAGTAATGTTTATACACTGTGGCATTGCCAAAGTAGGAACTACTAAGGTGGGCGTGACACAAAAACTAAGACTAAGTCTACTGGTTCCACGTCCTAAAAAGTCAACTAATGCGGGCAAATAAATAGGGGGAAGGGTCGGTAAAATCAAATCCGGGATAAAATTAAAATCAGTAGAAATTTTGTCCAACGGTGACGACATCAAAGTACTCTCATCCGGGTGTACAACAACAGAATCGTCCAAAATTACCCTTCCCTCACATGGTAACTCATCCACAATAACAATGGGGACATCCTCACTCTAAAGCTCCTCAAGTAAGTCAGATAAAACCTTAGTGACTGTATTCGTAGCCTCTATCGTGATGGGGATCGTATCCTGGAGAGGGCACTCAATACTAGGGTGAACAGACACAACGCTAGTAGGGCATGTAATAGGCAAAGAGATACTCTCACAGATCGGACTACCATCATTCCAAACATTGTCTTCTAGATCACTAGGTATTCCCTCACTTTCAGATTCATCGGAATCATCGGGCACTATCGTTCGTGACGGAATACACTCACCTAGTTGGTCATCCACAGGATCAAGAGATACCACATCTACATCAACATCCTCATGGGTATCAGTCACTGTATCAGGAGGCTTAGACGTTGAGGATAAATGAGTCAAAGCTCTAGGAGTAACATCCTTTGAGTCCAAAGCATAAGACCTAACAGGAATGGTTTCCCTAACGGGGGGTGATGGTCCTAAGACAGCCTTTCCGGTCTGGCACAAGTGAGCTTTATTCCTAGGAATATAGTGCTTCTCAATTTCCAATGCCGTATTAAAAGTGGTGTCTAGATCGGTGTGACAATAATGCAGTAATTTACCCTGGATGTAGGGGTTTAACCCCCTGCGAAACCTAGAGAGGGTGATCTCTGGCAACTCCTTCACACCACTTCTAAGCGTCATATCCTTAAAAAGACGCATATAATCCGAGACCGACTTATTCCCTTATTTAAGGTTAGCCAAATCATCCGTAATCAGTCGATTGGTCTGAGCATTTTGTTTATAATCATTCCTAAGAGCAGGCATGGATCTAGTGTCATAACTATACTCAATCATAGGCTTAGTATTAGAAGGACGAAGGTAGGCGAGATCAAATTGATGTGAGAGTAGGCTACGCATGTGCGATCAAGCGTAACGATAGCTACCAACACGACGCTCTTCGTTTAACCAAAACAACTGAGCTTTACCTTCTAATCGCTCTTGGGCAAATTTCACCTTTTTGTGGTCATCCCATAAGTGACAATTAAAATAATGCTCTAATCCCTTAAGCCAATCTCTAAAAATTTGTGGGCAACCTAAACCGTCATAAGTAGGATAAAGGTGGTGTGCCCTATGGGTATGTCTTGCCATATCCTTAGCATAAGAATAGTCTAATCGGGCAGCATATACATCATATGCCCTGTTAGTGAGAACCGGAGAGAAAATCTCACCCGGAACAGGTGTACATGCAGTGAATAATTAACCTAGTCCTATTTAATTTCCAAAGATGCAATTTTTCTCGCTAATTACTTAAGATAACAAATGTAATTTTTTTTATTTTCTTGCTGGAAAAAATATGAAGATTATTAAATTATTTTTATTTTATTTTTTTGCTGAGAAAATAAAAATATAGGCCGCTATTGGCAGACCAAAATTAAAATTTTATAATGATTTAATAAAATTTAATGGCTTTATAAAAATAAAATAATTTTTTGATTTCTTAGTAATAAAATGATGGAGAAATTCCAGAATTTTTTTTTGAATTTTGAAAAAAACTGGAAATTTTAGGCCGCTATTTGTAGACCAAAAATTTAAAAATTGATTTATATGTTATGCAATGAAACGTGCAAAGTGCATGTCGGTGCACAAAAGAAAAAGGGGGAGGGGGCCAATTAGGAAATTGACGTGAACCTCCCTCTGATACCAAATTGATGCAGGCCCAAGGTTTCGACGGATTAAACAACGCATTCTTATGTTCGACACTTTAATTAAATTTCTAGCGTGCGGTTTCTCTACTTAGCACTATCGGATATCCAAGCAATTAATGTCACAAATTCAATATTAACAAATTAATCAACGCAAAGGGATGCTACCCCTTATTTTAGATTGAACAAGGGCTATATGCCAATGTGCGCTCAAGCAAAAAGGACCCACCCGATCCGGACAATTAGCAATTCAAGTTAAATTATGCGCAAACATTCACACATCCAATAAAAGAATATCCGGACAAAATAAGTGATTTAAAACGAAGTCCAAAATAATCCCCAAAATTAATTAATAAGAGAGTTGCCAAAATCTCTTGAACTCAAGAAGAAATCAAGGTAAGAAACCGATTTCCACTATCGTTCACTAGATTTACCCGAACCAAGTTTTACGAAAAATATTCGGAATAATTAACGCTTAAAGATTAGATTTAAATTAACACGATTTCAATATAAATCAGGACAAAATACTAATCTTCTAATTCCACCAAAAAACCTTACAAAATAATATAGAAGAAGTCACACAAGAGGTGTAAGAATCGTTACCCAATCCCAAGAAAGTCCGTCCACAATATTGAGTGGAGGAATCGCTCACGACGGTGGTTGATTTCAATTCTCCACGTGAAACCACAGATCCGCACCGGACGATGAAGACGCTAGTCGTTTCCTTTGCAATAACCCTAGGAGAGGGAGAAACCTTGAAGACAATATGTATATATGGAAAGTGGGGAGAGAAAAGGTGATGGAAACCTTGCGGAGGGAGGAGGTGGAGTGGTGGCCAAATTTTGAGAGGGAGAAGGAGGGTTGGCGGCTTGGGAGAGGAGGAAACAAGCCTTGGACGAATTTTGAAGAGGGAGAGGAGGAAGAGGAGAAGGAAGGCCAAAATTTGCCTAAGGGGGAAGAGGGAAAGAGGTGGAAAATTCAATCTTTGAATTAAGGTTTCAATTTTCTTATTATCTAATTATTCCTTCATAACCACATGAAATTAAATAATTAAAACAACACATGATGGTTATAAACACTCATCATTACACATGAAATGAAAATTAAAACATGAAATAAATACTTAAAATAAAATTGCTAAATTAATAAAATTATTAAAAATATATAATTATAATTATTTAATTTATAATTATACATTTTTAAATAATGGCGGCGGACATCAATCCCAACCTCAAGCTTATGGCAGCGATCGTCCCAATCAACGAACTCTCTAAGACGGGGATCAATGGCGGCCGTGTCAGCAACGTCTCCATCATTGGTGGACGGAGAAATCATCGTTAATGTGTTGTTTTTATCAACACTACTTCAACTCAAGCTGACCACTGGCAACCTCAAGCTAGCATCTATCAGTGCGCATTTTTCGGGAAATAACCCAGTACCAGTCATTGGCATCATCACTCTCCCAGTCTCTCTTGAAGAAACACGTCGACAGGCATCCTACGATGTGTAGTTCGTCGTCATCCAAGCTGATTCTGACTGCACAGCAATACTCCAACAATCGCTTATGGACATCTTCCAATCTCACTCTGGCCACTTCCATCCTTAAGCAGCCTCCGCTTTAGTTCATTTGTTTGTTTACTATTGTAAAAATTACAAGCCCGAGCTTGTGAAGATTATCTTTTCATGATTTGCAATAACAGTACCTAATCAAGAAATGGTCTAGCCAGACTAGGTCGCGCAACCAAATCTAACGCATACGCCAAGCCATCGCAAAAGCACTGGGGGCCTGCCCCCTCACGAAGAAGCCGCGAGCATCCCTCGCACAAAGTAAGCTGCGAGCAACCCTCGTGCAACACCGTGGGGGCCTTCCCTCCTCACGAAGAAGCCGTGAGCATCCCTCATGCAAATTAAGCCACGAGCAACCCTCGTGAAACACCGTGGGGACCTGCCCCCCTCACGAAGAAGCCGTGAGCATCCCTCGCGCAAAGTAAGCCACGAGCAACCCTCGTGCAACACCGTGGGGGCCTACCCCCCTCACGAAGAAGCCGCGAGCATCCCTCGTGCAAATTAAGCCACGAGCAACCCTCGTGCAACACCGTGGGGGCCTGCCCCCCCCCCCCCCCCGTAAGAAGAAGTCGCGAGCATCCCTCATGTAAAGTAAGCCTCGAGCAACCCTCGTGCAACACCGTGGGGGCCTGCCCCCCTCACGAAGAGAATCCCTCGTGCAAAGTAAGCCGCGAGCAACCCTCGTGCAACACCGTTGGGGCATGCCCCCCTCACAAAGAAGTCGTGATCATCCCTCGTGCAAAGTAAGTCACGAGCAACCCTCGTGCAAAACCGTGGGGGCCTGCCCCCTCACAAAGAAGCCGCGAGCATCCCTCGTGCAAAGTAAGCCGCGATCAACCCTCATGCAACATCGTGGGGGTTATCCCCCCTCACGAAGAATTCGCGAGCATCCCTCGTGCAAAGTAAGCCTCGAGCAACCCTCGTGCAACACCGTTGGGGCCTGCCCCCCCCTCACGAAGAAGCCGCGAGCATCCCTCGTGCAAAGTAAGCTGCGAGAAACCCTCGTGCAACACCATGGTGGCTGCCCCCTCACGAAGAATCCGCGAGCATCCCTCGTGCAAACTAAGCCGCGAGCATTCCTCGCACAAACCAAGTTACGAGCATCCCTCGTGCAAATTAAGCCGCGAGCATCCCTCGCGCAAACAAAGTCGCGAGCATCCCTCGCGCAAATCAAGCCGCGAGCATCCCTCGCGCAAGCTAAGCCGCGAGTATCTCTCGCACAAACTAAGTTGTGAGCATCCCTAGCTCAATCTAAGTCTTGGACCTAAGCTATGCAAATTAAGAAGCAAACCGGCGCAAACAAGCAGACAAGATGACATAAAAAAGAAAACAATGTCATAACAAAATAGAGCTAAAATGATACAAGTACAATCAGTTCCTAGGAGCAATAACAGGCAAAACTAAAAAAGGGGCAAAACACAATACGCGCAACTGAACAACAAAGCATAAATATACAACAATAAGTGTGCACGTGCCGCTACTTATCCTCGGCATCAAAGTCGGAGCGCTCATCCTCAGAAATATCTGCAAAGCTAAAACCGGATATATCGCATCCCAGGCTCTTGCTAACAAAGTGAAAAGCCTTCGAAACACCGTGTCGGAGCGCCAACTCGCGTATGTCATCCATCTGAGGCTCCACCTCCTTGTACCAAATATCATCACGAACCTCCTCCGTGATCAGGCTACAGTCTCGCATGTAGTCCAGTGACTCCAAGTACTTAGCAAGCCCTGCAGACTTCAGCTCTAACACATGGTCATCAGAGGACAGCATCTCCACCTGCGCCTTCGCCGCTCGAAGCTAAGTCTCAAGGTCTGAGACCTCCTCCCGCGCCGCCTGTAACTGGGTTCCTGAAAGATTTTGTTTATAGAGCCTAAACACCTAGAGGGGGGTGAATAGGTTCAAATCCTTTTTAACAACTTAGGCAATTAAAAAGTTAAACACAGCACAAAGACTAACAATCACAGAAAATTCACAGCACATCACACAATGGTTTATAGTGGTTCCCCAATTTGTGGGTACGTCCACTCTCCACCTTCACCTATCCATTAGAGTACTGGATTCGGCCAAACTTCCTTCCACTATCTCAGATCCACAGATCTTAACCCTCAGAACCCAACTGGTTCCTACAACTCAGACTTTTTCAAGTCCTATACCTCATATTTTTCCCAAGAATCCTACCTCAGGCAACAGCCCTGCCTCAGCCCTTATCACCAGGCCTATAACTCAGATCACCAAGATCCTTCCTCAGGCTCTCAGCCCTACATCAGCCTTTATAAATTTAGGCTTACAACTCAGATCTACAAAAGATCTTACAAGAAAATTGATTGTTTAAAACGATAAATCCTTCACCTAGATTGAAAGAGACTGGGATGAAAGCTTCTTGATCAGTTCTTGATTGAACTGATTTCTTAAGATCCAACCCGTCTTTGCTTCTTCAAAGCTTCTTGAATCTGAACAAAATAAGGTTGATCTTCAAATGAAGTTGGAGATGATCTTCAATCCAGCTTCCTTCTTGTATTCAGAATTAGATCTGAACTCCTCTTACAGACTTATTCAGGATCTTCCTTCTTCTTACTTTACTTTTTTTGTGTTTGTCTCTTAGTTCACCATTTTTTTGTGATAGAATAGGTCTTTATATAGAACCCATCCAAGGTTACCGGTTGATCCGGTTCATAACGGCCTTCTGACAGCTCTGATAGATGTGACAGCTTTGTTACTTATGACAGCTGTCAGGTCTTCAGTCTTGATACCTGACCCCTCTTTGAACTTCTATCACAACAGAGAAAGTGTCGAGACAATACTCCAAATGTCAATAAAAATAGACCATGTATCGACACAAGTCTTGATGGTATCGACACAGCTTCCACAATGTCGACACAGTCATTCTTCATCTTCTCGACACAGCTCCTGTAGAATGTGTCGACACAAGTCCTATGTTTTGACACAACTGGCTTCTGGTGTCGACACATTTCCTTCACTAGTGTCGACACTTGTACTTAGAAAATTTTCCCGCATTTCTTTAACCTGCACATTCAAACTCAACATACCATCAAATTCACATTGATGTATATCATTGAGTTAGGTGAGGCTTCTCTAAATCTGGTACACAGTTTTCAATGTACCCAACAATCTCCCCCTATTTGGAGAAGTCATAACCCTTAGTCAATGATATACACCACTTATAATAAAATAAAGATTAAGAAGTATATAATCATTTCATAGGCAGGGTAACTTATAAGTACAAATAACATTTAATATCATCACAGAATATGATAAAATTCATTAATCAGGAATTAGTTTTTGATTTACAAGATTTTTTAGAACAGAAAATTACACAGTTCTAAAACTAGCCTATCTATCTCTAAGATTGATCAGGCTCCTTGATAACTATTCCTTTGCCAGATTTAATCCTAGCTTGCAAATTAGATTCTGTGTCATCAGCTGGCTTCTTCCCTTTCAGATCTTTTTTTTTGAGCTCTTCTGCCTTAATCTTCTGCCTTTCAAAGTAATGATAAGGCTTTGGGAAGTACTTGCTTGGCTCCACAGAGTTAGCAGGTATTTTCCCAGCTTTGAGATCCCTTCTAAACTGATGTATGGCATCTTTCCTTTCCTGATACTTGCTCCATTCTTATTCAGAATACCATTTGCCTCTATCATGCAAATTTTCTTTCACAGCTTTCCAAGCAGTAAGAATGATATTTTTGGAGGTTGGACTCCATTGTTCAAAATCAGGCTTTAGTTCAGTCTGCTCTCTGAATCTTTTCTTCGATATTTGAGCTTCTTTCTGAGCATCCCAAGCTTTTTGTGCTTCTTGCTCTCTTCGTAAAGCAGCTTCAGACATTTCAACTTTTTCAATAATAACATTATGTGCCTCCTGTGGAGGGCTAAACATATGATGTACTGCCTGCTGTACTTCCTCAAAATCAGATGGAGGATTGATGACTTGGGCAACTTCCTGCTGAACCCCTTCAATGTAAGAAAGTTGAATACCAGATTCAGCAGTATTATCATCATCACAAAGGGGTGGATATCTAAGAGTAGCTCTGATGGTATTGGATACCCATTTAGCATGATCTAGGCTTGCTTTGACTAACACTCTCTCCCCCCTTTATGACTTCTCTGGCCACATGATCTCTTAGATCATCCTTCTAAAACCTTACCTGATCAGCCAGATAATCTATTCCCTCTTTGTAGTAGAGTCTGAACTTCTTCAGCTGATCAGAAATAGCCTTTTGAGATGCCTGAATTGTTGTTTGGACAGCAGCTAGATCTTCTTTGATCTGGTTAGATACTTCAATTTTCACATCAGTAGCAATACCTCCCATTTTTGTGAGAATAGCATTATGTGAGTCTGTGAGATTTTCATTCATTATGAATTGATTTTCTAGAATATATCCTTGTTTATCTGCAATGTCAGCTATTGTAGTTTTCATGTTCTGTTGTTGTGTGGCCAAGTATACTACAGCATTACCTCCCTTATGGAAGCAATCTGTCATCTCCTTCTTATGCAAATTTACTTCAAATCTGATAGATTTGATATCTTGGGCCAGCTGGAAATGCATTTCTTTGTGGGACTCATCCACATATTTCTCCAGAGCAAGTCTTTGCTCATCCATTTTCACTTGCAGTTGCACCAAAAGTGAACTGAAGTCTATTCCTGGAGCAGATATTTGAGGGACAGTTTACAAGGCTTTCTTATAGCTTGTGCTCCTCTTCTAGAGTGCCACCAGCATACTTTTCTTTTCCCTGGTGGTTTCTTCATCTTCAGAATAATTAGATGAACTTTCATATCCACAGTGTCCTTTGGACTAGAGGCAAGGAGTGGCATCTCCCCCTCAGTCCTTGCCATCTCCCCCTCAGTTTGAGCTCCTTATAAATCAGGAAATAACTCTTCCAGAGTTACCTCATGCTGCATACAGGAGGGATGATGTTCTCTTTTTCAACAAATGGTTTTCCCTGGACATCAAGATCCTTTTCCAGGGTTTTCTCTAAACTGGAGGAGTGAAGTTGCTCAGCTTGAGCTGGGTCTGACATATGCACATCCTGTGCTTCTTTCTCAGTGATGAAAATTGCAACATTGTTGATTTCTGAGACTATGTCCATAACTGTATCAGTTGCATTCTCACTATCTAGTGCAACTTCAACTATACCTCTCCCTAGGTCTGGCAGCTGTGATTGTTCAGGTTCTTTAACAATTGTAATCTCAGTGTTGTCTCCCCCTAGAGTGGAGACCATCTTGTTTTCTGATAGTTTAATGCTCTCCCCCTGGTCTTGAGCCTCTTTATCTGGTGTTGGTGTAGGTGATTTTCTTGGTTATTCTTCATCTGAGCTGAAGTCAACCTGCTCTTCAGAATCACTAGAAGATTCTGCTACTTGGGAGGTAGTTTTCTTTTTCTTATCCTTCTTCACTTGTGTCTGTGGGGTAGAAAAATCTTTTGTCAAAACTCTATCCCATATGGATAGTATTCTCAGATCCATTCTCCTCATTTGATTAATCATGGTTCTTGGAGTTTGATTTATCACTTCTGGAATGGTGGAAACCAGATACAGGCTTAGTATTCTACCCTGATTGGGCTTCTTAGCACTTTCTTTGATCTTGTCAAATATGACAGCAGACCAGTCTGTTTTCACCTTGAATATAACTCTGGTCATGAGTCTGAACATATAGGCAGAAATCCTATCATGTCCTCCTGTTTTGCATAGAATAACCTTGCCTATTATCTCTGACAGGAACTTATCCTGGGAATTCATTCCCTTCCTGATCATTGAAGATCCAATCTTGGTAGTGGGATCCAGTTCACACCATTGTAGTGCATCCCTTATCATGGATGATGCGATGTCATCTTCTTTTGTAATCCTTGGAAGTTGAAGGTGACTTTCTTATACTCTTGTGTCTGAGTTTTACTTTAGTACCGTTTACAGAGGATTTAATCTTCATTCCCTCAGAATCCATTGTTGCTGACGAGTAAAATTCAAGAACCTCCTTCTTCCATATCCTTGTAGGTTCTGAGACCAAGTATTCCAATCCATTTTCGGTGATTAGGGTAATCACGGCCTTGATTTCTAGGGAGGCAGTCTCGAACGTCTTGCGTGCCAGTTCATATCCCTTGTTGACCTTGTCTTCCTGTTGTGGCGCCATGAGTGGAAGAGAGAGAAGAGAGTCGACGGGAGAATTTCTTGTCGACACATCGTCTAGAGTCAAGAGTTCTGAAAGCACAGTCGGCCAGATTTTGTCTTCTCCTATTTATAGTATACTTGTAAAAAGGTAGGTCAAAAGACGCGCCTAACTAGGTATTTTACAAGTCAACAAAATTTTACATGTGTCGACATAGACGACCTAGGTCTCGGCAGAGCTTTGTAGGTGTTGTCATGTCTATGTATTGACAAAGATTTTTGTGTGTCGACACAAAAATCTACTAGTACAAGGTCTCGACAGAGTGGTGTCGACATAAAATTTTCCTGTCGACACAGATTATATTTCTGTGTCGACACAATTTATTCCTTTGTCGACACAACTTGGTGATAGTGTCGACACAATTGGCTTGTGTTGACACAAACTTTCTAACTTAGCCAAATTTCTTGAGAAATTTTGTGCTGACCTAACATCTCATCCTAGGTTCAACATACCTAATTCAATTTTAAAATAATTGAATTTACTTTCATCCAGAGGTTTTGTAAATATGTCAACAATTTGATTGTTAGTGTTGACAAATTCTAGACTTATGTCTTCTTTTTCAACATGTTCTCTGATGAAGTGAAACTTGATTTCTATATACTTAGTTCTGCTATGTGATACAGGATTTCTAGCAATAGATATAGCACTAGTAGAATCACAATATAATGGAATTCTACTTACCTTGTTATCATAGTCTTCAAGTTGATGTTATATCCACAACAACTGAGCACAGCAACTGCCTGCATCTACATATTCTGATTCAGCGGTGGAAATAACTACACTTGTCTGCTTTTTGCTGCTCCATGACACCAACCTTCCACCTAGGAACTAACATGTGTCTGTGGTGCTTTTCCTATTTTCTTTGCAGCATGCAAAGTCTACATCTGAAAAACTTGTTAGCAAGAAATCTCTATTCTTAGCGTACCAAAGACCTAGATTAGGTGTGCCCTTAAGATATCTTAAGATTCTCTTAACAGCAAAATAATGAGATTCCTTTGGGCAAGCTTGGTACCTAGCATAGTCACGTGTGGCATACATGATGTCAGGTCTACTAGCAGTCAAGTAAAGTAGGGAGCTAATTATCCCTCTATACAAAGACTCATCAACAGGTTTTTCTGCCTCATCTTTGCCTATAGGAATACTTGTCCCCATTGGAGTTTTCAAGGTGGAGGCTGACTCCATGCCATATTTCTTAATTAACTCCTTGGTGAACTTAGATTGAGATATGGACAATCCATCATCAGTCTATCTAACTTGGAGTCCCAAGAAGAATTTCAGCTCACCCATGCTGCTCATCTCAAACTTCCCTTGCATAAGTTTGGCAAACTTTCTACAAAGGTTGTTTTCAGTTGAACCAAAGATAATGTCATCAACATATATCTGGACTAGGATGATCTTACCTTTTGATTCCCTAAAGAATAGAGTCTTGTTAATTTTTCCTCTTGAGAATTTATTCTCAATAATGAAAGCAGACCGAGTTTCATACCAAGCCCTAGGGGCTTGTTTCAACCCATATAGAGCTTTTTTAAGCCTATATACATAGTTGGGATAAAGAGGATCTACAAAACCTGAAGGTTATTCAACATAAACTACCTTTTTTAAGTAACCATTCATAAATGCTGACTTTACATCCATTTGAAATACTTTGAACCCTTGATAAGCTGCATAAGCTAGGAATAGTCTTATTGCTTCAAACCTTGCCACTGGGGCATATGTCTGATCAAAGTCTATCCCTTCTTCCTGTATGTAGCCCTTTGCTACCAGTCTGGCTTTGTTCTTGATTATAGTGCCATTTTCATCTAACTTGTTCCTATAGATCGACTTAGTTCATAAACTTTACATCTTCTGAATTAATTCAACTCCCAGACTTTATATCTTCTGAATTAATTCAACTCTTCCTGTATGGCATCAATCCAATTTGTGTCTTGTATAAAATCTTCAAACTTCTTAGGTTCCATCTTGGATAGGAAGCTTGAACATAGAACTGTGTTCATGCTCTTGCTTCTGGTCAGAACTCCATGTCTTGCATCACCAATGATTTGGTGTGCTGGATGATCCTTCAAATGTCTTCTTGTTGGAGGAAATCTGTCCACCTCTTGTTCTTCTTCATTGTCCTCATCTAGATGTACTTCATTATCTTCATCTTCATCCAGTGAGTCTTGTACTCCCCCTAGACTGCATCCATCATTTTCTTCATCCTATCTTGCAGGTTGGTCTTCACTAGTTGTTAGCTTATCCATCTTTTCCTTCAAACCAAACCCTTTGATGACTCCTTTTTCAGATCCACCAAAGATTACTTTGGGTCCATTTTCTATAGGAGAGTAATCCTTCAGCATCCTTCTTATTCCAGTCATGTTCCTGGAACATCCACTGTCCAAGTATCATATAGGGGTATGGCCACTTAGACTCACCATCATCAAATAAAATTACCTATCCTTAGAACCCCAATTGTTATTGGGTCCTAGGTTCAAGTTAGCTTGATATTTGACATGCTTACCTGCAGCCTTTCTGACATATAAGCTGGCCTTTTTCAGTACACTAGCATTGTACCAACAATCAATAGCATAGTGGCCCACTTTGCCACAACACCAACACTCATATCTGTTGTACCTTCTTTTAAGTACATGCTTAATAGTATTATTGTCAGTAGTCCTCAAGTCTGTAGGAACAGCTGTCTTTTTAAGTGTTGGTGCTGGAGCATCAAATACAGATGACTCCTGAAGAACATGGTGTGTTTGCTCATGGGCTGTCCTATTAGCATTTGCTCCTTGCCATTCAGATTACCATACTTACAGTGATCATGAGTGATGTCATGATCATACCTATTAGCAGGCTACATCACTTTTCTGAAGGAAATAGGGGGTTTAAAGGCTAGTGGTTGAACTGGGGCTTTGCCTTTTCTTTTGGAACTAGCTGCCCTAGTTCTTTCCGTGAAGCCTAATCTTATCTTACTCTTTTGGGAGATAAAGTTGTCTATTAAGGGTAAGACTGACTTTGGCTTTGAGAATTTAGCCACAAGATCCTTCTCTCTTTGAAGTCTTACTTCCAGACTCTTGATGCGATCATTTTTGAAGGTAATTGTACCACTCTTAATAACAGTTATGTTTTTCAGTTTGGCAACTTCATTCAGCTTCAAATCCAGCACTTTTGCTGAATCTGATGCAGCCAATTTAAGAGATGTAATTTCCTTAGCCTGCTCTTTGACAAGGATTCTACTTCTCTTAAGATCTTGCAACAGACCACCATACTCATCAATTAGTTGATGAACATCCCCTTCAGATTCTGAACCATCCTCATCTCTTGATACTAATGCTTCTAATTTTATTCCAGTATAATAATCAGAAACTGAAGATGGATTGTATACCTTACTGGGACCAGGCTGATCCTGGCACTAATCTTCCTCAGACAAATCCATCAGCCCTCTATAATAATGATCTTCACTCCCATTTATAGAATCCAGCATTTGCAGGAATTTAGTTTCTACAGAATCCTCTTCTGTAGTGAATAATCCAATATAGGCTTCTGCTTCATCCTCTTCTTTAGATTTTGATGATGAAGAGTCAGTCCAACTCTTCTGCTTCTGGGCAACAAGGGATCTCTCCTTCTTGCCCTTATTTTGATGCTTCTTCTTGTCCTTAGATTCCTTTCTTTTATCAGGACAATCAGCTATGACATGTCCTGGCCTGTTGCAAAAATAGCAAACAATTTTAGAAGAAGTTTGTTTACTGGGATTAAAGCCATACCTGACAACCTTAGAAGTTTTCTTCTTCTTGTAATAGTCATCCTTGGAGAATGATGAAGATGGCTTTGTTCTCCACTTCTTCTTTTTCATGAACCTTTGTGAAAGATTTGATTTCAATAGCCTAGACACCTAGAGGGGGGGTGAATAGGTTCTAATCTTTTTAACTATTTAGGCAATTAACAAGATCTAATACTGCATATAAAATCGCAGTTCTCAGGAAAATAAACACAGCACAGCACAGCAAGTTTTATAGTGGTTCCCTAATTTGTGGGTACATCCACTTTCCCCCTTCGCCTATCTAGTAGAGAACTGGATTCAGCCAAACTTCCTTCCACTATCTCAGATCCACAGATCTTATAACTCAGAACCTGATAGGTTCCTACAGCTCAGACTTCTTCAAGTCCTACCTCAGATTCTTCCCAAGAACCCTAACTCAGGCAATAGCCCTACCTCAGCCTTTACCTCCAGGCCTACAACTCAGACTTTAACAAGTCTTATACCTCAGGCACTCAGCCCTACCTCAGCCTTTATAAATACAGTCTTACAACTCAGATCTATATAAGATCTTATAAGAAAAGTTTATTTAATGAAATAGAAATTTCACCCAGATTGAAACCTAAATGGGTGAGAGCTTCTTGATCAGTTCTTGAATGACCTAATACTTCAGATCCAACCTGACTTAGCTTCTTCAAAGCTTCTTGAATTTGAACAAAATAAGGTTGATCTTTACTTGGTGCTGAAGTTGATATTTAATCAGCTTCCTTCTTAAATTCAGAATCAGATCTGAATCTTTCTTGCAGACTCTTTCAGGATCTGTCTTCTTCTGGGTTAGCCTCTTGCTCTCCCTTACTTATTGTTAGTTATATATCTTTATTCTGTTGGATTCTCTTGGTTGTTATGGATCAGCCCTTTATATAGAGTTCATCCACGATTACCGGCTGATCCGGTTTATAACGGCCTTCTAACAGTACTGACAGATGTGTCAGTCTTATTACTTATGACAGCTGTCAAGTCTTTAGTCGTGATAACTAACCCTTTATTGAAATTCTTTCTCAGCAGGACACTGTCAGCAAACTACTTCAAATGTGTCGACACAAATAGACCAAGTGCCGACACAATTCTTGATGATGTCGACACAGCTTCCAATGTCTTGACACAGCCATTCTTTATCTTCTCAACACAACTTCTGTTGTATGTGTCGACACAAGTCCTGTGTGTCGACACAACTGCTCCTGGTCTCGACATAGCTGATAATGATAGATGACGTTGAGTGTATGTCCAGACCTCGTTGAGTGTGTGTCCAGACGTCATTGAGTGTGTGTCGACACAAGTTCTGTGTGTCGACACAAGTCCTGTGTGTCGACACAAGCCTTTTAGACTCAGTATAGCTATTGTTGATAGATGGCGTTGAGTGTGTGTCGACACAAGTCCCGTGTTTAGACACAGCTCCTGCTTCAGGTGTCGACACAATTCCTGGGTGTCGACACAGACCTTGCTTCTGGTGTCGACATAACTCCTGGGTGTCGACACAGCTCCTGCTTCAGGTGTCGACACAATTCCTGGGTGTCGACACAGCTCCTTCTTCAGGTGTCGACACAATTCCTTACAAGTGTCTACACTTGTACTTAGAAATTTTCCTGCATTTCTTAAACCTGCACACTGAAACTCAATATCCCATCAAATACAAATTGATGTATATCATTGAGTACAAAGAGACTTCTCCAAATCTGGTACACAATTTCCAGTGTACCCAACAATCTCCCCCTATTTAGAGAAGTCATAACCCTTAGTCAATGATATACACCATACATGATAAAACAAAGATAAAATATGTGTACATTCATTTCACAGCAGGGTAACATATAAACACAAATAACATCTAATATCAACACTGAAAATGATATCATTCATTAAATAGAAAATTATTTAGCTTTACAGATTTCTTTATAGAACAGAAAGATTACATTGTTCTACATACTAGCTTATCTATCCTAAGATTGACTAGGCTCTTTGATTACTATTCCTTTTCCAGACTTGATCTTAGCTTGCGCATTGTCTTAAGTATCTTCAGATGGCTTCTTCCCTTTCAGATCCTTCTTTTTGAGCTCTTCAGCCTTAATCTTCTGCATTTCAAAGTAATGAAAAGGCTTTAGAAAGAACTTGCTAGGCTCCAGAGTATTAGCAGGTAACTTCCCAGCTTTGGCAT
The DNA here is from genome assembly GCA_039513925.1 of Platanthera zijinensis. Lineage (NCBI taxonomy): Eukaryota > Viridiplantae > Streptophyta > Magnoliopsida > Asparagales > Orchidaceae > Platanthera > Platanthera zijinensis. The sequence goes on from CM077080.1 coordinate 216,380,864, forward strand.
TCCTTCTGAACTGAAGTATGGCTTCTTGCCTTGCCTGATACTTATTCCATTCTAGTTCAGAGTACCACTTGCCTCTATCATGCATCTTATCTTTCACAGCTTTCTAGGCAGTAAGAATAATGTTCATAGAAGTAGGACTTCACTGCTCAAAGTCCGGCTTCAATTCTGCCTGTTCTCTAAATCTTTTCTTGGAAAGTTGGGCCTCTTTATGAGCTTCCATAGCAGCTATAAACATTTCAACTTTGTCAATGATGACATTCTGTGCCTCCTGTGGAGGGCTATACATTTTCTAAACTTCCTACTGTACTATTTCAAAATCTGCTGGAGGATAGATAACCTTTGCAACTTCCTGCAGAACACCTTCAATATGATCTGGTTGAACACCAGATTCAGCAGTGTTATCTTCATCACACAGGGGTGGAAATCCAAGGGTAGCTCTAATGGTATTATATACCCATTTAGCATGATCAGAGCTGGCTTTGACTAATATCCTCTCCCCCTTTATGACTTCTCTGACTATATGATCTCTCAGATCATTATTTTGAAACCTTACTTGATCAACCAGATATTCAGTACCTTCTTTGTAGTAGGCTTTGAATTTAGTCAGGTGATCAGAAATAGTCTTTTGAGAAGCTTCAATGGCTGTGTGGACAGCTGCTAGATCATCTTTAATTTGTTTAGAAAGTTCAGCTTTCATATCAGTGGCTATACCTCCAATTTTATTAAGAATTTCAGCATGTGAATCCTTGAGATTTTAATTTGATATGAATTGATTTTCTAGAATATAACCTTGCTTGACTGTAATGTCTTCAATTTATGTCTTCATTTCTTGTTGTTGGGTAGCCAGATATACTACAACATTATCTCCCTTGTGGAAGCAATCTGTCATCTCTTTCTTATTCACATTTACTTCAAAACTGATGGATTTAATTTTTTGAGCTAGCTGGAACTGCAGTTCTTTATGTGTCTCATCCACATACTTCTCCAAAGATTGTCTTTGCTCATCCAATTTTACTTGTAGTTTCACCATCAGTGAGCTGAAGTCCATCTGCATGTTTGATGGTTGAGAGACTGTTTGTAAGGCTTTCTTATAGCATGTGCTCCTTTTCCTTATAGCAACCAGCTTCCTTTTCTTAGCCATGGAGGCTTCTTCATCATCAGAAGATTGTGATATGCTTTGTATATTCACAGTGTCTATATCAATAGGGGCATGCTGAGACATCTCCCCCTCAGTTCCTCGTATCTCTTTCCCAATCCTTTGCGTCTCCCCCTCAGTCCCTGTTTTATTGAAGTCAGGGAACAGTTCTTCCAAAGTGAACTCCTGCTGTATCTGAACAGGAGAAACAAGGTTGTCCTTTTAAACTAATGGTTCCCTCTGGACATCAAGATCTTTTTCCAGGGTCTTCTCAACACTGGAGAAGTGTACTTGCTCATCTTGAGCTTGATTTATCATTTGCACATCTTGTGCTTCATTCTCAGTATTGACCTGTGCTTCCTTGTTTATTTTTGATAAAATATCCATCACAGTATCAGCAGCATACTCACTTTCTAGAGCAGCTTCAGCAGTAACTCCCCCTTGGGCAGGAAGCTGTGATTGTTCAGTGTTTTGGACAGTTATTTCAATATTCTCTCCCCCTGGAGTTGAGACTATCTGATTCTCTAGTTGCTGACTACTCTCCACTTGAGCTTCTTTTTCCTGTTGGTCTTCATCTGAGCTGAATACCACTTCTTCTTCAGAATCACTGGAGGATTCTACTTCTTGGACAATGGTTTTCTTCTTCCTATCCTTCTTTACCTGTTTCTGTGGAGTAGAAACTTCCTTTGTCAAGACTCTGTCCCATCTGGATAGAATTCTCATATCCATCCTCCTCATGTGATTGATCTTAGATCCTAGCAGTTGATTCATAACATCTGGGATAGTGGAAGCTAGATACAAGCTTAGTATTCTACCCAGATTTGGCTTCTTAATACTTTCTTGAATCTTATCAAAAACTACTGATGACCAGTCTATTTTTACACTGAATATGACTCTGGTCATAAGGTTGAACATGTAAGCTGAAATTCTATCATGTCCACCTATCTTGCAGAGAATTATCTTGCCTATGATCTCTGAGAGAAATTTACCTTGGGAATTCATTCCCTTCCTGGTAATTGAGGATCCTACCTTGGTATTTGGATTCAGTCCACACCAACTAAGTGCATCCTTTGTCATTGATGGAACAATATCATCATCTTCTTTAACTCTTGGGAGTTAAAGCGACTTCCTGATCGTCTTCTATGAGAGTTTCACTCTTGTACCAAGAATAGTGACTTTCATCTTCTTTCCTTCAGAATCCACAGTTACAGACGAGTAGAATTCAAGCACTTCCTTCTTCCAAATGTTTGTTGGTTCGGAGACTAAATACTTCAACCCATTCTCTGAGATTAGGGTAATCACACCCTTGATTTTTTGTGAAGCTGTCTCGAATCCCCTGTGAACTAGCTCGTATCCTTCATTGATCTTGTCGTCCTAGTGTAGCGCCATTGACGAGAGAGAGAGAGAAGGGAAGAGAAGAGAATAAAATATCTTTGTCGACACAAAGTCTAGATTCGATAATTCTGAAAGCATAGTCGACTAGATTTTGTCTTCTTCTATTTATAGTCTACTGGTAAAGGGTAGGTCAAAAGACACGCCTTACTTAGTAATAATACTAGTTGACAAAAATATACATGTGTCGACAGAAATGACTTAGGTCACGACAAAACATAGTTTTAGTCGACACGTCTATGTGTTGACATACTTATGCTAGTGTCGACACAGACTATCAAAGTCTCGACAGAGTGAGTCGACACTAATTTTTGTGTGTCGACACAAAAATATACTAATACAAGGTCTCGACAGAGTTGTGTCGACTCCAACTTTTCTGTCGACACAGATTCTATTTCTGTGTCGACACAATTCTTTTCTTTATCGACACAACTAAATGATAGTGTCGACACAGTTAGCATGTGTCGACATAATTTTCTTACTTGGACAGAAACTACTTGAAAAATTTTATGTTGACCTATCACCTTATTCTTGGTTCAACAAACCTAATTCAATTTTAAAATAATTGAACTTACTTTCATCTAGAGGTTTTGTAAATATATCAGCAATTTGATTATTAGTGTTTACAAATTCTAGACTTATGTCCTCCTTTTCAACATGTTCTTTGATAAAATGAAATCTAATTTCTATATGCTTAGTTCTACTGTGTGAAACAGGATTTTTAGCAATAGAAATAGCACCAGTAGAATCATAAAATAATGGAATTCTACTTACCTAGATGTCATAGTCTTCAAATTGATGTTGTATCCACAACAACTGAGCACAGTAGCTGCCTGCAGCTACATATTCTGATTCAGCAGTGGAAATAGCCACACTTGTTTGCTTCTTGCTGCTCCATGATACCAGCCTACCACTTAGGAATTGACATGTTCTAATTGTACTTTTTCTGTCTTCTCTACAACATGCAAAGTCTGTATCTGAAAAACCTGTTAGTAAGAAATCTCTATTCTTAGAGTACCAAAGACCTAGATTAGGTGTGCCCTTAATATATCTCAAAATTCTCTTGACAGCAGTATAATGAGATTCCTTTGGGAAAGCTTGGTACCTAGCACAGACACATGTAGCCTACATAATGTCAGGTCTACTAGCAGTCAAGTAAAGTAGGGAGCCAATTATCCCTCTATACAAAGACTCATCAATAGGTTTTCCTGCTTCATCTTTGCCTATAGACATACTTGTTCCCATAAGAGTTTTCATGGTGGAGCCTGACTACATGTCATATTTCTTAATTAACTCCTTGGTGAACTTAGACTGAGATATGGACAATCCATCATCGGTCTGTCTAACTTGGAGTCTCAAGAAGAATTTCAGCTTACCCATGCTGCTCATTTCAAACTTCCCTTGCATAAGTTTGGCAAACTTACTATAAAGGTTGTTTTCAGTAGAACCAAAGATAATGTCATCAACATAAATCTGGAATAGGATGATCTTACCTTTTGATTCCCTAAAGAATAGAGTCTTGTATATTTTCCCTCTTGAGAATTAATCTCAAGTGTCCCACATCTCCTTGGAGGTTTTGAAATGTACCAGATTTTGGAATGTAGAATCATCTATGGCACTCACAATTATGTTTTGTACTCTCTTGTCTAAGGTTGCTAGGATGATCTCTTCCTTAGTCATTTCAGAATAGCTCTTTGGAGTTTTGAGATTTGCATCAAGAACTAATATGTTCATAGGAATGAAAGGTCCTTCTAGAACTGTGATGTAGATTCTTGAATCAGATGCTTCCATGAACAATCTGACCCTCTCTTTCCATATGCCAAAGTTTTCTTTCCTACAGATAAGAAGTTTCATGGATCCAAGTTCCTTCTGATTTTCACTTGAACCAATTCTGGCTAATAGTTAATTGCCTTGGAGATCAACTCAGACTGTTAGGTCTATATTTGAGTGAACCTCCCTCTGATACCACTTGAAAGATTTGGTTTATAGAGCCTAAACACCTAGAGGGGGGTGAATAGGTTCAAATTCTTTTTAAAACCTTAGGCAATTAAAAATGTTAAACACAGCACAACTATCACAACACAAAGAATAACAATCACAGAAAATTCACAGCACAACACGCAATGGTTTATAGTGGTTCCCCAATTTGTGGGTACGTCCACTCTCCCCCTTCACCTATCCAGTAGAGTACTGGATTCGGCCAAACTTTCTTCCACTATCTCAGATCCACAGATCTTACAACTTAGAACCCAACTGGTTCCTACAACTCAGACTTTTTCAAGTCCTTCACCTCATATTATTCCCAAGAATCCTACCTTAGGCAATAACCCTTCCTCAGCCTTTATAAATTTAGGCTTACAACTCAGATCTACAGAAGATCTTACAAGAAAATTGATTGTTTAAAACAATAAATTCTTCACCCAGATAGAAAGAGAATGGGGTAAAAGCTTCTTGATCAGTTCTTGATTGAACTGATTTCTTAAGATCCAACCTGTCTTAGCTTGTTCAAAGCTTCTTGAATCTGAACAAAGTAAGGTTGATCTTCAAATGAAGTTGGAGATGATCTTCAATCCCGCTTCCTTCTTGTATTCAGAATTAGATCTGAACTCCTCTTATAGACTTGTTCAGGATCTGCCTTCTTCTTACTTTACTTCTTCTGTGTTTGTCTCTTAGTTCATCGTTTTTATGTGATAGAATAGATCTTTATATAGAACCCATCCAAGGTTACCGGTTGATCCGGTTCATAGCGGCCTTCTTACAGGTCTGACAGATGTGACAACTTTGTTACTTATGACAGTTATCAGGTCATTAGTCTTGATACCTGACCCCTCCTTGAACTTCTATCACAGTAGAGAAAGTGTCGAGACAATACTCCAAATGTGTCAACACAAATAGACCATGTGTCGACACAAGTCTTGATGGTATCGACACAACTCTCATAATGTCGACACAGTCATTCTTCATCTTCTTGACACAGCTCCTGTAGAATGTGTCGACACAAGTCTTGTGTGTCGACACAATTGGCTTCTGGTGTCGACACATTTCCTTCACCAGTTTCGACACTTGTACTTAGAAAACTTTCCCGTATTTCTTTAACCTGCACATTCAAACTCAACATACCATCAAATACACATTGATGTATATCATTGAGTTAGGTGAGGCTTCTCCAAATCTGGTACACAGTTTCCAATGTACCCAACAGTTCCCAAGCCTGAAGTCTCCTACTTCGAATGCTTTAACATCTTGGTGGTCCTCTCCACAAAAGTTTTCTCCACTTCCAAAGCCGCGCGTGCATTCTCTAGCTCGGACTTCAGCTCCGAACCAATCCGGCGGAACCACGCAATGTTCCGGTCGTGTTCCTCCTTCAAGGAGGCAAGCGAGCTCATTGCCGACCAAAGCTTCTCCTGAAGAGCAAGGTACCCATCCTTCAGAATCACGTAATGATCATTTCAGGTCACTACAATCTGCGTTTGGGTCTCTATCTACACAAAGAAGAAATCGAAGTTAGCCACTATCAGCAAGAAAAAGCAAGGGAAAAAGCCTTGGGAACAATTCAAACTCTTACCGCATCGCTCATTGCCCTCAAGGAAGAGGACATCCGTGGAGCTACTGTACCAGCAGACACCTGAGGAACTGGGGAAGCAAGTATCTGCACCTCAGGAGTCGAATCATGACAAGTGTCAGAAGTTACCGCTGTCACCACCACATGAGGTCGCCAGAAGGGGTCGTCACTGATCGGGAAACGCATCCCACACCTCAGAAAGACCCCATGAATTCTTGACGTATCTAAACAAAGTGCTGTCATGGCGACGGTCTTTGCAGGCCTCAAACTCCAACCAAACCTTGTTGTTGCGTACCTCCATTGGCTCGCCACCATCGGAACGTACATCGCACCAATCTCGAAACTGGTCTAAAGAAAACTGGCCCCCATGCTCGCGGAAGAAGGCGACTAAGCCCATGATTCGGGCAATTCCAGTCGGAACAAACTGAGAGATAGACACACCACAAAACTTCAAGATCTCAATCACCTCCTCGCAGGGCAGAAAACGGAAGCCAGACCAGAGGGAGACTTCGCAAATCGTCAACCAACCACGAGGAGGATTCTGAACCCGCTCCTCGGGACGCGGGATCCTCACTTCCAAATCAGTAGGAAGCCCGTACTTCGCCCTCCAGATATCAACACCATCATCGGTCAAAGAGGAGCGCAGGCGCATCGGGCCAGAAGAGCGCTTCGAAACCTGCGCACAAAAAAAGTAAAAGGTCAGCCCAAAAATAAAGACTTGGATCCGCATGTCCAAGCGCACACGGCCCAAGTGGCACGCAAAAGAAGACGCCCGTGCAAGCATGCGCATAGCAGGGGCATGCACATTCAAGTCGCACGACCCGCACGCGCACAGCCTGTGCACGCACGGCCAACACACACACAACCCACGCGCGCACGAGCTGCGCGTGCGGCCTACTCGCGCGCGCGGTCTGCTCGCGCGCGCGGACTGCTCGCGCGCGGCCTGCTCGCGCGCGCGGCCTGCTCGCGCGCGCGCAAGCAACCGTACGCGCGCGGCCTGCGCGCACGCACGGCCTGCTCGCGCGCACAATCCGTGCGCGCACAGCCTGCGCGCAAGGCCGGCCTGTGCGCGCACGGCCGGCCTATGCAGGCGCACACTGCCGGCGCGCGCAACCTTCACGCGCGGCCTGCGCGCGCAAGCAGCATGGACTCCCCAGCCTGCGCGCATCGATGTGTCGTTATCGTTTGTCGGGCCTCCCTCCGAATACCTTGGAAGCACTGGCCGCCGCCGCCTCAACCTTCTCACTAGAAACTGTCATGACATCAGGAAGCAAGGGAAATCTCTCCTCTTTCGCTCACTTCGCTCTCGGATAGCAGAGATTTGGGGGGCAATTAATGGGTTTCACTATTATTTATAGGAGAGAAAGCCCCCCCCCCCCCCATGATCTCCTCCCAAAGTGGATCATGGGTGGGCCATCCCCCCCCCCATGAACTCCCATGATGAGAGAATCATGGGGGGGGGGGGGCGGGACCCACTCCCTCTCCCCATGAAGGAGGGTCGCCGCCGCCGGGAAGACCCCCGCCGTCGGGCGGCCTGACCACCACCGGTGGCTGGCCCCCTTACGAGCCTTGCCGCGGCCGAACCGCCGGTCTCACAGGCGGGGTGGCTGCGGCAGGCCGCTGGCCGGGCCGCGGCCGGCCAAGGCCGACCTAGCCGCAGCCCGGGCACGGCCGGCCTTGCCGCGACCGGCCACGGCCGCCCTACCCACGGCCAGTCGTGGCCAGGCCTAGCCGCGGCCGGCCACCTATCCACCAACGACCTGGCCACGGCAGGCCGCCGGCCTCGCCGCGGCAGGCCGCCGGCCTCGCCGCGACCGGCCCCCGCCGAGCCGCTGACGCCGGCCACTTGGCCGGCCTCCCCCGTCGCCGGCCGCCCGGCCGGCCACCACCGACGTCGTGGCGGCCCGTCGTCATGGACGACCTCCCCACCGTCCGATCGAGGGGAGGCTCTCCTCGCCGTCTGATCAAGAGGGTAACCACCCACTAACCCACTACTTTAGTGGTGGGGCCCGCCATGATGCCCCCCAGAGGCTATAAAAGGGACCCCAGGGCCTCTTCATTCTTCACTTTTCTCTCCTCCGGGTTGTCTTCTCCTTCCTCAGGTAAGAGCTCTTCTGTCTCCTCCCCCGAGTCGGCCTCCAGTCGTCGTGAACCTCCAGCGGCCACCAGCAGCCACCAACGGCCACCAACGGCTACGAGCGCTCCACCAGCACGTTGCCAGCAGAAAAACGCCCCAAGTCCTCGAGGAAGCCAAAGGAAGAAGACATCCGTCACCAGCAAGCGCGTGTGCGACCATACCAGTACCATAGCACCAGGATCATCCCGCGCACTCCAGCGTCCAAGTCACTTCTGCGGCGCAGTCTGTTGCCCGCAGGGAGCCATAGCCTTTCTCTCTTACCCCGAGCTGTAACGGGAGCGGTCTGTCGCCCCGATTCACCAAACATAGTGTAATCACCAGAAGCTAGTGGAATTTGACCGGCACGGACCCGGTCACGTGATTTTTTACCCATTTAAGGGGTTTTTCCACGTCATCACATCTTGTGTCGATTGTTCGTTTTCATTGACTGTGTGCGTGCTCGACCGCTCCGCGGGCTAAGACGGTCCAAGTTAATTCGGTCCGATCTGAACATCGAGTTAGTCCGCAACAATTTCAATTATCGGTAATAAATTGTCCACGATCACGGTATTTGGTCTTCTTTGCTATTGTTAACTCTAGTTAAATTTATTCTGGAAATTGTAAGCATCTTGTTGCGGTTAATGTGGCCACAATCGTTATCTAGTTTTATCTTCTTAAATTTGTAGTTCGATTCTAGTGATTAAATCAAGGTGCAATTTGATTTTCAATCATCTTGCAGATAACAAAATTGTAGACCGCTTTTTTTGGCGCTGTGTTTTTAGAGCAGGTGCAACTATTTTTAAAAAAGCCATGCCAAATAGTGAATTCTCCCCGAGCAGTGGGAGAAGCCACCACCATCAAATCGTGGAAAAATAGTGATTCTGAGTCGTGAAAATTTTTCACGACTGCAAATATCGCGAACCACGTCTCCGCACAGGCGCAAAAATTTCCTTCTTCACCCGGCGCAAAACCCTCCCCACTGTGTGGCAGGACGGCGGCTTTCTCTGTGCTCGCTCTGTAGGGTCAGGCAGCACCTGTCAGAGGTGCCAAAATACCCAAGGAAACAGATCGCCAACAACCAAGGAAACAGATTGTCGGACACGGTGGTGCTTTGGATTCTAGTCTATGCAAATTCAATGACTACCACCACCATCTTCTTCCACAGGCCGACTGCTCTAATTTCCTCCTACTAAATTCCAACTCCCTAACTCCTTCAGTCCCCGATTCCTAGCTAAGGCTCTCTAGGGTTTCTATTTCCATCTTCTCCTCTAGGGATCCCCAATCTTTTCTTCTCTCCTTCCCCATAGTCGTCGCCTTAGCCGTAGATTATTTTTCCTTATCTCGTCTTCCCATTGTTATTGTTCTGTCTTGTTTTTATTTCGGCTTGCTGCTTGATTTTTTTGTGGTTAGGGTTTGTGGGGGAACAAGATCTTGCAAATACTGTTCTTCTAAAAAATTTCACAGATTCTGTCATCACTTTGCAAAATAGCTGATTATTTCACCATTACTTCTCCGGTCACCCCCACCACGCCAAACAGAGCCTTATTCACTCCGAATTATGACAAGGCAAGCGGAAATTGAGATCTAAGAATTGAATTAGGATCTATTCGCGTGACCATACCAACTAGGATATTAAATCGCGCCACTAGATGCCTTATAGCATAATTAACCATTCAAGAAGATTAAACTCGGGTTGAAGTGGATAGACAATAGAGACCGTGTAAATCTACATTATATATTTATTATTCATATCGTTCTAAGAAAGCTATAAGAAAATGAAGAGGTAAATTTATATCTTTCATTAATATCCCAAAAAATTATATTTGTACCCCATATGGTTAAGAAAAAAGAGAAATTTACATATTTCTATCTTAAAAATCTAATCTTAGGCTTCTTCGGTGTAGGAGATAGCTCTGAGTCATCAAAACCATCAATGTCAACATTTGTTGACGGCGAATAGGTTCCGCTCATTGACTCAGCGATCGTAGTCGATCTATTGCTTCCATCACCATCTTCATCCTCCAAATAATCGCTGACTTAGCTTTTGCCACTTCCTTCTTCGTCCATCGCCCCGTCTTTTGAGGCGACTTGGGCGGTCTCAATCTTCTAACCTCCAGCATCTGCTTCAAATCTATCTTCTTTCTCTTCTTCTCCTTTTCCTCATACCACACATTCTTCTCTCTCTCTCTCTTTCTTCTTCTTCTCCCTCTTCTTCTTCTTCTTTTTGCTCTTCCTCGCCAACTTTTTGTTAGGTATTTGGTTATATGTCCGCGCGTGTCAGGACCGACTCGAAACGATCCATTGGGTTTCGTGTCACTAGGGTGTAACGGCTCTACGCTGGAGATACTATATAAGGTCATTCCACACCGATGAGCCTTAGTAGACTATCTTGAGCGGAGCCACAATTACACTTTTCTCTTGCGCTTAGTCATGCGGTTCATGGCGGCAACCCTCTTCTTGCATTTAGGGTAAATGAGGGGTCAGCCATCAACTTCTTTCAAAAATTTTTTTGAACATTTTCATCTTATCGGAGTTGTTTCTCCCTCATCTGGCCACCGTTTTTGGCGTATAAGTAGTCAAAATTCATTGCCTCGACGAGAGGAATCCAAATACACTAATCATTTTGAAAAATAATGAGGGTATCAGTGTCCCTCGGGCCGCCCTCTAAATCCGCCCTTGCTCCTTCATGTGGGGGAAGACTACATCCTAGAAGGCAAAGTAGTTTGGGTTGTAATTGTTCTGCAAAAATTAGACAATTAGATCGTGCGGTTTGTAAATGCCTACCAAACTTCTTGCATGGGTCTGAGTGGCTAAGCATGGAAGCAGCTCTAGCTCGACCTTCCTCAACTCCTTAAGATTGCGCTTTCCATACATAGCAGCGTTGATGGCGACGGCATGGCAAGTCATTTTCTCGTTCTTCCAAGAGGGAAGAGCGGTCGATAACTTAACAAATTTGCCACCTTTGTGCCACCTCATGGTCAATCTGCCATATAGATCCTTTAAAGCACCCCCGATCCCGTAAAGAGGGAACGAGTCCTTAGTGGAATCCGTAGTTGCGTCACCCTCTACCTGCAATTTTCATGCCAACTCTTTTCTTCTCTCATGCTGCGTGCGGGTCAGCCCCCCCTGGGGTTAGGGCACTTTCAGTCTAGTTGTAGAAGTAAAAAAAAGTCGAAATGCATTTAACGTAGTTAGATAAGCTTAGCCGCATCAGATAACTTATTGTCCTCAGGAGCTACCCCTCCACTAAGAGAAGCAGTGGGATGTAGTGGGTGGCATCTTACCGCGCACCCTCAAAGAGCTCGATGATTCTCTCCTCAACTTTCTCCAGTTCACAAGAATTGAATATGTTGTCCATGCGGACTTGCAGATTGGACGGGAGTAGGCCAAGGTTCCCCTCAAAGATGATGTATCACTCTATCTAGTTGTGAACCTTGTTTGACAGGTTTACAACCTTCATTCCATTGCATCTAAAATACAAAATTCCTTTAAACCTGCATCCATTGGACTCTATAATAAACTGCACCGAGAAACACTTACAAAAGAGGCTCAAGGTGAACCTTATTTTTTTAGTCTGCAGCTCTGTAACGAAATTGAAGATTACGATAATGGAGTTTGGTGCCAGTTGGTCGGGCACAACTCCATAGTGGTCAATGTTGAAACCGAAATTCTGCTTCTTATGCAGTTCGAACTCTTGGGGAAGGGGTGATCGCACACTTACTTCTCCTCACAAGCCCAGATGACCAAAAACTTAGAACCAGAAACGAACCCGAGGCTTCAGGACAGAGGTCCCACCATACACAAGAAGATCTTAGAGCACTTCCCTTCCTTAGCCTATGTTGAGCTAAGGGCACCTTAGAAAGCACTAGAAGATAAGAGAGTAAGAAGATTGGAATGCTTGAAAGCTTGTCTTCTGAGGTACCCCCTTGGGTCTATTTATAGTTTTTTGAAGTTGATATGACAACAGCGTACCTCCGCTGTTTGGAACGGCTATATGCAGTCCAGGTCGGTCTGCCAACAACGTAACTCTGTTTTTCTAAAAGGCTATGGGCAGGCTAGCGAGGGTGAAACGGTAAAAATACAACATAGATCACTGGGTGAGTGACCCCCAAAAATCTCCACTCGCCTTGAGCGGCGAGTGCTCGATGGGGTTGGCACTCGCCGCCTCCCAAGGGTCTTGCGCGAGTGTGGGCCCAACCTGCCCCACTTGTCTGGTGCTGGCAAGAGCTAGGGGCGAGTGCGAGCCCACTTGCTCCACTCGCCGCACTTCCATCCAACCCCGCTTGGGAGAGTCGATGAGGCTGTCGAGCTCTTGCCTCCCTCTCGACTCGCCTGGGACTTGGACTGCCTAATTTGACTGGTCTAGCTCCTGGAAATCCCACTCGCCTCACTCAATGCCAAAGACGGAAAGCGTCAACAGAACTTGCCTCACTCAACGCCAAGGGCGTAAGGCGTCGAGTGAACTCGCCTCACTCAACGCCAAGAGCGAAAGGCGTCGAGTGAACTCGCCCCACTCGACGCCAAGATTCCGGCTCGTGCGGTCAGCTCGGCGAATACTTGGGGGCTCGATTCTCGAGTGACTTCGCTCCTGAAGATCTCACAAAACACTGATCCTGAGGGGGAACCCGCTCATCGAATACATGGTTATACACAATCCCCGCTCTTTGCGAGCTTCCGTAAAGTTTGGAAAGAAACATCCAACCCCAGGTATTTGATGAGCGAGGCAGGGCCCTTCAGCCTCCTCTCGCTCGTCCCTTTCAGGATCAGCCAAGTTCTTTTCGGCAGCTTCACCTCGGCGGGATCATCTCGCGAAGTTAGTCTATAGCATTCCCCATTTCTTCCAACCTCAGCTCATCTGGATTTATTGTTCTCGCAGGACTTCCTGACCATTCCGAAGCCAAATAATCTTCCGAGCCAGCTCGCCACTCGCTACCTCCTTCGCCCAATGCAATAGAGGATTTCTTGGGCACCTCCCTGGACCCTGCCGAGCTGAGGAGGCGAACTATGGAAGTCCTAAAGAAGCAAGGAATCGCGCTGCGCCAGATTCAGGAGGAGAATGCTCTCAGTGAGCAGAGGCTGCAGGCGCTGGAGAGAGACTATGCTGCTGGTGGACGAGGTGGGGCGCTATTCGGCGAGTGGGATGACCTCTCCCACCCCGCTTATGGATCGAATCGATGAGAATATGCGGCTCATACACCAAGACTTGGAGCGGACCCGTGAGTTCAACAACCCGCAACGACCTTCGGGGATGGGGACGTGAGGCCGGGGTAGATGGAAATGGCTCCCTAGCTGAGCCTACCGGCACTCACTCCCCAGGCATGCATTAGGATAGTGCAGGTTGCAGGGCTTGGCGAGTCGAGGATGGTGAGCCGGACTGACCGGTCGGCTCGACAATTAATTTGTTTTCTATAAATAGGCCCCCTTACCTACCCCAGACTATCATCTTTACTGCAAACTCACACCCCCCTTCTGTTGCCCTTCTCGCTAATTACACTCGCATCAAGATCTTAGAAAGATGGGCAAGACGCGACCTGATGCTGATGGACGGTCCAAGTGTGTGTGGCAATTTGCCGAGTACACCTTCTATGAAGGGAATACTACCGAGCAGGAGCTCGCGGACTTCATTGTTGACTACATTCTTTCGGGTTTCACCGCATGCCGACCCGGGAGGGGCAGGGCGATCAATACTTTTTTCGCCGATGAGCCCGCCTTCCCCATCTCGCACTTTGAGGTGGGGTTGCGCCTTCCCCTCTGGCCGGAGATCCGCCAGATTTTGAAGTACTACGGGGTAGTTCCCGCAAAGCTGACCCCGAATATGATTGTCATGATTGTAGCATTCGCCTGCTTCCTCCGTTGAGAGCGGATAGAGTTTAACCTCACCGCCTTCCTTAAGCTATTCATATATCGCGCGACCAATGATGTGGTCGCCTTCCTCGCCGGCTCGCAGCTCAAAGTTTGCGAGCCTTCAATAAGAACCATAATTGGTTCTCTAAATTTGTCTTCATCAAAGGGGATCTTGGCAATGTTCCCTTCTCGCCTCAGCAGCGGAGGGAGGAGGTATACCGACCACCCACCGTGACGGGTAACGATGTCGAGCTGCACAAATTCTTCCTCAACTAGGATTTTGAAGTCGCCTTCCCTCAAAGGGGCCTCGACTCGCTCCCTCCGGTTCATCCCTGCGAAGGTATTGCTTTCCTCCTTTTCTTTTAATAGGCTATTAATATCAAAACTTTCTGATGACAGGTTATTTCCTGCAGGCGAGCGACTGATTCCCGAGCACCCGCCTTTTACGGACTCGGGACTCTACCTCGTTGCACTCGCATGCGAGTGGACAACCGCGGCGGCCTATAGGATGGAATCGGAGTCGTTCAGGCTCCCTCCAGCAAGAGGCGACCCCACCTCGCGAGCTCCAGCTCGCCTCGCCGCCCCCGTCGCCGAAGAAGATGAAGAAGGCGGGGGTGGTCTCCAAAGGGAAGCAGATTGTCCTCGACTCGCCGAAGAAGGATCAAGGCAGAGGCGACCCTCCTTCTTCCCCTACTATCGAGGAATTCCTGACACGTGAGTCGGGCATGCCGAAGGACCACCGAAATTTCGGCCACGGCGGGAAGGCAAAGGATAAGCTCGACGAGCCGATGGTCCAATGGTATGAATAGGCTCACCGAGTCTCCATTTCATCCCTCCTCCTCTCCTGGTCTGAGCGCCTCCCTCCCAGCGGGCACGCTTAAGCCCTTGGGTTTGGGCTATATAGCCACAAGGATGCTGAGGCCTATAATGACATGAGCCTCCAAGAACTCGCACACGAAAGCTCGCGAGCTCAAATGCGGGCTATGGAGTTGTCGCATATAGCGGTCCGCCGCGGCTTCCGCCTCATCCATAACTTAGCGAAGGCCGAGCAAGAGTGAGACATCGCCAAGGTCGATGTCGCCAACATGGCTAGGCGACTGGGAATTGCCGAGGACATCCTCAGCAAAAATTTAGGTAGAGTGGTAAGTGTCAGCTAACCCCTATTCATTTTACTCAGTACTTTCATGACTTCTTCTCTTACCTTTCTCTCCTTATAGGATGTCGAGACTGCGAACCGCATGCGCGCTCGCGCTGCCGAGCTGTAAGAAAAGAACAAGAAGCTAGAGGATCAGAACAAGGGGATCCAGGAGCTCGCTCGCCTGATGGATATCTTCCTTCCCCTCACTATCGGCGAGCCGGGCGTCCTAGCCAAGAGGCCAAAGGTGTTCAGCGAGGTAGAGGTCATCGAGAAGTTGTGGGTTAACTCTATCAGCACTGCTGACTACACCCTGCAGGTCATGCGAGACTTGTAGGTGTTGACGGCGGGTTGTGAGGAGATGACTGCAAGGGACCTGGTGCCAGAGTTATTCCCGCCCGCTCCCCCCCCCCATGCGAGAAGGAGGACAGCTTCAGCTCGATCTTCAAGGAGGTTTCCGACTTCGACAATGGCCACTCTAGAGGGGAGAGCGAGAGTTATCTCGTGTGTTCTTTTTCTTTGGTTTTATTTGTAATCCCTTCTCCCCTCTATTTTGTAACCTTGCTGAGGCGAGTGCTTTTGTAATGACCGATATACATTAATAAAAAGATAGTGCATTTTCTCATTCTTATGTACTTACTTTCCTGTGTTATATTTGCGCGCGTATGTCCCCCCCCCCTCGCTAATAGATCTCGCTAGGGGAGACTCGTCGCTATAACTTATTTGTTGAGTTACGATACATACCCGCGCAGAGGCCTTAAGATCTTATCATCCCTTGATATTAGGGACTAGGCCACTCACCAAGCTGGACACGCGACCACTCAGCTCGCCTCGTGGTTTCTTTCCCTTTTAAGGACTTGTGATAGGCCAAAATTTTCCCAAGTAAAACCTCGAGGGGATGAAGTGTACTGGTCGAGGTCAGTCTCGGCTCGCCTTCCTTCGTAGATGCCGAGATCTCAGCTCGCCACCTTTGGCATTCCCTTAGATATTGTTACCCCTGAGTAATTGTCGAGATCTCGGCTCGCTATATTTGGCATTGCCTTGGATAGTGTTACACCTGAGTAATTGGTGAGATCCCGGCTCGCCATTACCTGCTTTCCTGGAGATTGGTGGACCTAATCTCTTATTTTCCCTCTGACATGTTCCCTCCAACCTCTGCCCCAAGTTTTAACTTCAAATGCCTCATGTTGATTAGCAAGAGCAGCCCGGGACCTGACTTTAGAACTGTTGGGTATTGCATCCACAATAACCCAGATTTGCATGAAGTCATCCTTGAATTAAGATGAATTAAGTTGTATTTGATATCTTGGTTTAAGTTGTGTGTTTGCAGATCATCATTGCTATGTGTAGACTAATGTCAGTCTACAGTGGGTCCTGAACACAGGACCATACAGTACAATCCCTCACTGTATGATCCAAGGTGTTGACTCATGTATAGCCTATCAATTGGGATACACTTCATATTTAAGCACTTAGATCAAGGAATGAGGATAGGATTCTTGAAAAGAAGAGAAAATTGTAAAAGTCCAGAATTTCTCTAAGTCCACTTCTCGAGAAGTCCATGATAGTTCTCGAGAACAAGACTTAGCAGAACTCGAGAAGTTCCTCTAGTTCTCGAGAAGCCGAGACTAGTTCTCGAGAATCCTTTTTATAGTTCTCGAGAAGTCAGTCTAAAGTTATCGAGAAGTCCCAGCTTTTATTTCTCGAGTAGTCAGAGACAGCCGCAAAATTATTCTAAGTCCCCCTCTCGAGAAGTTTATCTTAGTTCTCGAGAACTTAGTTTTGAGTTCTCGAGAAGCCAGCATTGTTCTCGAGTACTTGATTTGGCTTTCGAGTAATAGTTCTCGAGAAGTCTAGTTAGTTCTCGAGAAGTCTCAGCCAACAATTCTCGAATACTAACTTGAAGTCCAGATAGACTTGCTCTCGAGAAATCAATCTTGTTCTCGAGAACTCATTCCTACTTCTCGAGAATAACAGACAATTTTTCTGAAAATTTCTCTTAAGTCCAGATCGACGGGATTTTCAAATTACTCGACGTGATTGGTCCACGTGTCATCATTTATGTCTTTTCTAACCGTTAGGGGAATTCCTATATAATGTCTTTTCGTTAAGACTAAGCCTAAGCGGAAAATCGTACATTTCTATTATCGTGATCGGCCGTCTCTCTCCAAGAAGAACAGAACTTTCAGCCGCTGCCGCCGCTCAACGTGGAGATCGACACTTCTATTTTCGATCAAGAAAGGCTTGCTGTTCAAGGATATTTCTTCCTCTCCTTGATCGAGTAGGTCTAAGATTTCTCAGATCAGATCTCTCAACTCTTCTTCAACATTTTCTGAAAAAGTCGCAAGTTCAAGAAGAAGACCTAGAGTTGAATTTTTCCAGATCTGAGACAAATTTCTGTTTGTATTTTTTAAATCTCTCTTTGTAAATCTTGTAGGAGATTAATCTCCGAGTTGTAGGAAGTTTTCATCTTCCGAGTGTAGATACTTTTGAATTGAGATTGTAGGACTTGGTTCTGAGGCGTAGGATTGGATTTCAATTCGAGATAGTGGAGTAGCCGAGTCTAGTGATTTACTAGATCGGTGAGGGAAAGTGGACGTACCCAAGATTGGGGAACCACTATAAATCTTCTTGTCGTCTGTGATTTCTTGATTGTTTGTGCAAGTTCTTTTAAATTTTTTATTCCGCAAATAGACGCACAATTCACCTATTCACCCCCTCTAGGTGATTTAGGTAGACAACTTTATACTTTCAATTGGTATCAGAGGGAGGTTGGTCGTTAAAAGGTTAACACCTTGATCAATTTCCTCTCTAAGTTGTCTTTGAGAATTTTCAAGCAATGGACAAGGCTAAAGATTTTGCCAAGCTTCCTCTATGCACAAAGAATAACTTTCCCATGTGAAAAGAGAGAATTAAATTTTTCATGGAAGCTGTGGATCCCCAGATCTTCATGATTGTTGAAGAAGGTCCTTACGTGCCCATGACCATCTCCACTAATGATCCAACCAAGAAGGTTCCAAAGAAGTTGATGGATCTAGATAAAGACGAGATTGCACTTGTCTCTCTGGATAAGAAAGCTAAAAATATTATAGCAAGTGTAGTTGATGACTCGATGCTGCAGAACCTGATTCACTGCCAATCTACTAAGGAGATGTGGCAGTCACTAGTCACTCTGATGGAAGGTACTGAAGAAGTGAGGGATGATAGAAATCCATATTGAACCAGAAGTACGAAGCCTTCAGGCAAGGACCAAAGGATACCATTGCAGATACATTTGAGAACTTCTTCAAGATAGTCAATGGCCTCAGAGTATATGGCAGAGTATTCACCAATGGAGAACTAAATGACAAGTTCCTAAGATCCTTAACCAAGGAATTGGACAATAAGGTTTGTGCTCTCTGGGAATTTAGAAAGCTAGCTGAGACAGATTCTCAGAATCTCTTCGGGAAGCTGATGTCGTATGAGCTTCAACTCAACACAAGGAAAGCTGAAGAAGAGAAGAGCAGGTCTGTATCCAAAGAGAAGTTTGTTGCTTTAAAGGCAGACACCTCCAAGAAGTCAAAGGCTACCTCTCCAGCCCCAGCACAAGAAGTTAGTGAAGAAGAAAACTCAGAGCCAAGTACCTCAGGATCTGAGCTATCTGAAGGAGAGTTCTCCTTACTCTCACGACAGTTCAAGAAATTCTTGAACAAGAAAAAGCAATGGAAGGGCAAGGATGCCTCTCACGGAAGATCACGACATGACGGTGATCGACATAGAAAAGGCTCAAGCAGCCACGACAGGTATGGTTCTAAACAGAACAAACATATTTCGACTGACATAGTTTGCTACTGTTGTAATAAGCCAGGTCACGTCATAGCTGACTGCCCCCACAAGAAGAAGGAGGATGGCAGGAGATAAGAAAAGAAGTCCTCGTACAGCAATAAGAGGACAGAGAAGAGCCTGGTAGCCAAGAAGGGCAAGACTCTTAATGACTCTGACTCATCTGAGTCAAGTGAAGAAGAGGAAGCCTACTTTGGACTTATGGCTCAATCAGATGATGAACAAGAGCCCCAGTTCACTGGGGAGGTAAAATCTCACACCCCTCTTTCAGAATCTAAAGTTTCTGAGCATGATCATGAGGACAGCTTCTCTGATGATGAGTGTGAACGCATGGCCCAGTATAAGGAGTTGATCATGGCTTACGACAAATGTCAAAAGGTCGTGAAAACCTAGGCAAAAGAGATTAAGTCTCTAAAGGCCATAGAAAGCTCTCTGAGAGAGGAAGTCGTTAAGATGGACTCACTCAGAGAACACTTAGATAATGTTATTGATGAGTTCAACAAGGCTATCAAGCACCTTGATCTGAAGGATGAAATCATCAAAGAGTTGGAAGACTTACTAGAGGCTGAAAAGAAACTTGTTCAAGGTTTCTCTAAGCCAAAGGTAGTTCTACCTTTTGTTGCTGAGTTTTCTGCTCAGACCAAGGGTGCTGGGCTAGGCCATGTAGAAGCTCCTAGTAAATCTTCTAGGAGGAACAAGGCCCAGAGAAGGAATAAGATAGCCAAGAAGGCCTTGGCCAAAGCAAAGGGGAAAGCCCCTCAAGATCAGACTGTCTTTAAGAAAGTCATATTTCCAACAAATAAGTTTGATCTTGACTCATCCTACGACCACTTGACTAAGCCTACTTATGTAGAGCCAAAGTCTCGTTACCAAGGATGGACTCGCCCCAGAAACTTTGGTGAGAGTGTCTTTAAGGCACCTTATGAAGAAGTCATTCTTCATAACTATGTCCCTTATGATCATGGTCATAACTTCAAGAAAGCACCAAAAGTAAAAAAAATCATTGTAGAAAAGTCTGTAATGGAGAAGAAATCATGTGATTTCCATCATCATGAAGCTTCTTCCTCCAAGAATGCTACCCCTGCTCGACCAGCATCTTAGAAGGTCAAACAGGAGTACCTAAGGCAAAGATACAACAGGTTCGACTGTTGGTGTTGTGGCAAAATTGGTCATTTTGCCATCGATTGTTGGTTTAATCCAAGAAATTTTGCAACTCCTCAAGTTGGCCACATGAGAATGACCACTCATAATGCTAATCCTCATAGGGGGAGTGTTCTAACACGAGACCAAGGACCCAAACATGTTTGGGTTCCTAAGGCAAACTGATTATGATTGCAGGGATGTCCAAAGGGCACCAAAACGCCAATCTGGTATTTGGACAGTGGATGCTCTCGGCACATGACCGGGACAAGAAGCCTACTTCAAAATTATTCTCTAGTGTTGAACGGACCAAAGGTCATCTTTGGAGGTTCAGACCGCGGGATAACTAAAGGCTACAGTATGATTACTAATGGTAGTGTATCCTTTTCGGATGTAGCTTATGTGGAGGGATTGGAACACAATCTTATAAGCATAAGCCAACTATACGACAAAGGATACATAGTTGAATTCCACGCTGACAAGTGCCTGATAAAGTCTGTTGACAATATGGAAACGATTCTATCTGGCACTCGAAGCAGGAATATATTTTGTTTAAATTTCATTTGTATAGATTCTTCTACACCAATGTGTCTTTTGGAAAAAGATAGTGCGTCTCTTGGTGACCAATGGCACAAGAGGTTAGCACATATTAATTTTAAAACTATTAATAAATTATTCTCCCAAAACTTAGTACGTGATGTCCCGAATGTCAAGTACGCCAAAGATAGACCTTGTCATGCATGCGTAAAAGGCAAGCAAACAAGGGCTACCTTTAAAAACATTATTGACAAAAATTCAAGTAGATGTCTCCATCCACTTCATATGGACTTGTTTGGTCCACTACAAATTAGAAGCTTGGGAGGTAAGGAATATACATTGGTTATTGTTGATGATTACTCGTGCTTTGCGTGGGTGTTCTTTCTGAAACACAAGTCAGATACCTTCGACATCTTTACTAATTTTGTCAGGCAGGTCCAGAATGAATACAACTGTTCCGTAGTCAAAATCAGAAGTGACAATGGAACAGAGTTCAAATCTGGGGTCATGACAGAATTCTGTGAAAGCTTAGGTATCTTTCTTGAGTTTTCCTCTCCTCGCACTCCACAGCAAAATCGAGTAGCTGAGAGAAGGAACAGAACACTCATAGAGGCCTACAGAACTATGTTGAGTGATGCTTCACTACCGGAGTACTTCTGGGCTGAAGCCATCAATACTGCATGCCACGTGCAAAATCGAGCACTCATCAATAAGAATCATGATAAGACACCTTAAAAACTTCTAAAAGGCAGGAAACCAACTATTTCATATTTTAGAATTTTTGGCTGTAAATTCTTCGTGCTTAACAATGCTAAGTACCATACTACCAAGTTTAGTGAGAAAAGTTTTGAAGGTATTTTTGTAGGTTATAGTAGCCATAGTAAGGCCTACAGGATTTTCAATAGAAAAACTCTGGTTGTAAAGGAATCCATACATGTCGTATTTGATGAGACGAGCTTGCTGCAAAGCAAATCATCTAGTGTGCTTGTTGAAGATGTAGGTACAAGGATTAAAGAGATCAGCTTGGGTGAACCGACTGAAGGTGAAAGAGAAAAGTTCATCAAGATCACTACTCCAACCCCCATTGGAGAGTCAGATGATCTTGATGAGGAAAATATCCAAGTTGATGAAGTCACTCTAGTGGCTGAAGAAGTTCCAGATGCTAGAAACCTAGAACTCAGACATCTGAAGGACCATCCATTTGACCAAATCATAGGAGATCCCCGGGATGGTGTCAGAACTCGTCGAGGTACAACTAACGAGAATTTATACTTAAGTTTTCTCTCACAGGTTGAACCAAATAAGTTTGAGGAAGTCAACTCAGACGCATCATGGATCTTGGTCATGGAAGAAGAACTGAACCAGTTCAAGCGATGCAAAGTTTGGAAACTAGTTCTTAGACCCAAATGTAAGAATGTCATTGGAACGAAGTGGGTCTACCGGAACAAGTTGGACGAGGATGGAACAATCATAAAGAACAAGGCCAGACTCGTCGCCAAAGGATATCGTCAAGAAGAAGGGATCGACTTCGACTAAACATACGCTTCAGTGGAAAGGCTAGAAGCCATCAGATTATTCCTAGCTTATGCTGCATTGAAGGGCTTCACTGTCTACCAAATGGACGTGAAATCCTCCTTCCTGAATGGTGATATAAAGGAAGAAGTGTACGTGGAACAACCCCCAAGTTTTGTTGATCCTAACTTCCCTGAGTATGTTTATTTATTATCGAAAGCGTTGTACGGTTTAAAACAAGCTCCTCGAGCTTGGTACGAAACGATATCTACCTTTCTCCTCGAGAACAAGTTCACAAGGGAAAAGATAGATAAGACATTATTTCTTAGGGAAATTAAAGGCAAGATTTTGCTAGTGCAAATCTATGTCAACGACATTATTTTTGGTTCTACAGACGATAACCTATGCAAAAAGTTTTCTAAACTTATGCAAGGGAAGTTTGAAATGAGTAGTATGGGAGAGCTGAAGTATTTCTTAAGACTTCAGGTGAAACAATCTGAAGATGGAATTTCCATCTCACAGACGAAGTTCACCAAGGAGTTGATTAAGAAATTCGGAATGGAGAATGCAACCTCTATGAGGACTCCAATAGCCTCAGCTATGTCTCTGGACAAGGATAAGAAAGGAAAACCTTTTGATGAAACCAAATACAGAAGCATAGTTGGATCCTTGCTCTACCTTACTGCCAGTAGACCAGACATAATATTTTCTACATGTGTCTGTGCTAGATTCCAAGTGAACTATAAGGAATCTAACTATGCTGCTACAAAGCGAATCTTGAGATACCTTAAAGGTACACCAAATCTTGGCTTATTGTACCCAAGAAGTAATGACAGCGAACTAATTGGCTTTTTAGATGTAGACTTTATAGGTAGCAAAGATGACAGAAAAAGCACTTCTGGGACGTGTCAGTTCCTTAGAAGAAGGCTTATCTCATGGAGCAGCAAAAAACAAAATTGTGTCGCAATCTCAACGGCCGAGTCAGAATATATTTTTGTCGGCAGTTGTTGTGCACAATTGCTTTGGCTAAAGAACCAGCTAGAAGACTACAATATGAAGGTTAAATCCATTCCGTTGTTTTGCGACTCCTCCAGCGCAATAATAATTGCAAATAACCCAGTCTCGCACAGCCTGACAAAGCACATCGAGCTCAGATATCACTTCATCCAGGAGCATGCAGAGTAAGGGGATGTGGATCTGCAGTACGTGTCAACAGATCGACAAGTTGCAGACATTTTCACAAAGCCGTTGGACGAGACCAAGTTCAATTTCTTCAAAACTGAACTTGGGATGCTGAACAAAGAAGGATAGATCAAAGGGAATCAGTTCAAAGCTCAAGAATCAAAGAAACTTCAAAAAGGTCAGAAATTTCTCAAGTGGAAGGCAGTTCTCGAGAACTATTATTACTTCTCAAAAAGCATGAAATTAGTTCTCGAAAACTTCAAGTCTACTTCTCGAGAACTACAAATCTGCCTCTCGAGAAGTGCTGAAAGTTCTCGAAAACTAGGCTTACACTTCTCGAGAACTGTTATTATACTTCTCAAGAACTACCATACCTCTCGAGAAATGTCATGTCAATTTTCGATTTCTATCAATTTCTACTATTTCGAAACCCGCTCGATTTCTTCCTTAATCCAAGGATTAATTTAGTTTAGTTAGACATCTAATCGGCATTACTAGGGTTATATATATAACGTTAGAATTCCAAATTCAACCGACATTTCAAACTCGACTCTCTCGAAAACCCTTCGTCTTTTGCCGACTAGTGCTTCGACACGCCGTCGCCTTCTCGCTCTCCGTCCTTCGCCGTCGTTCATCTCAATGGCCCAGCAGTTCAAAATCGGCGTCGGTAGTGAGCTAGTAGTAGCAGGGATAGCAGAGCTTTTAGAGGATTTCAGAAATCTTCTTCTTCTCCTGGACACAGCAGGTTTGACATTCATTCTATCAGAACCTTGCAAGATTTTATTTCCTGAGGTAGAAGAGTTCTTCAGAAATGTTAAAATAAGGAGAAATGACATCGTCCTGAAGTCCAAAGTCAAGGGCATTAAAATTAAGTTGAGCCCGACCATAGTGTCTAGACTTCTCAGATTACCTCATGTAGATGATGTCGATGAAATAACAAAAGATGACAATGACAGAACCTGTCATTTCTGTGGAGTTCCAGATGACATTACTTCTCTTAGGAGGACTTCTTTAAATGATGTTAGCAAACTTTTAGTAGACATTATTGGAAAAATTCTGTGGTGCAGAACAGGATCAATAGGGTTCATTACAAATGACTTCTTTAATATCATGGCTGTCATAGTCCGTAGGAAAAGATTTCCTTATGGTTTGATGATTTTTGACTTGATTAGAGACAGCATAAGAGAACCAAAATTTGTTAGGATAATCTCCCTGATGTTGCATGAGATTGATCCAACTGTCTTCAAGACTTCTAAAGGCACTCCAATCCATCACCTGAAGAAGATATCCCTAGCCTTCATTCATAGATGGGAGTTAAAGCTGAAGAATCTAAAGCAGCTAGCTAAAGAGCTTGCAACCCTTGCTAAATAGGTCAGGACCCCATCTTCCTCCTCTCATAATATTGTTGAACCATCTGGTGCAGCAACTGAGGGGGAGCCTGCAGCCTCAGTTCCAGATGTCAGATTTCCATCTCCTCCTCCAGCCAGATCACCAGCAAGTTCACCCATCAGAAGTCCTGTCAGAAGCCCAATAAGATCTCCAATCAGAAGTACAGCCAGATCACCAGCAAGTTCACCCATCAGAAGTCCTGTTAGAAGCCCAATAAGATCTCCAGCCAGGTCCCCAGTAGCAGTTATTTCAGATGATAACTTCTCAAATGAGCAAGTGAATGAAACCCTCATATCTACTGCTGAAGATATTGATAGTATGATCAAAGAGCTGACTTCAGATGAACCTCTTCCTTCTCTACACAAGGAAACTGCTGAAGAGCCATCAAAGGATCCTTCTACATCACCAGCTCCCTCTCCATCTCCAGAACCTTCACCAAGAGCATCTCCAGAACCATCTCCAAGGAAAGAATCACCTCCACAAGAAACCATCATTCTCTCAGGAGAGGATGAACCTGAACCAGAGGAAGTTGAAGCTCCTCTCAAGACACTTGATTTCTCTATGCCTTCTCTACTTGGTGAGGAAAGTAATATATTTCCTCATACTGTCAGACCCAAAAGTTCTGTAGTAGTTGATGAGATCCCTCCATGGGTAGTTTCTCATCCTCCTCTAGTTACCCCTCATGCTGTCATTCCTACTACTGTTGCAACCTCTATAAATTCAGACATTCTAAGTAAGCTTGAATTCATGTTGGCAGAACAAAGGAAATATTTTGATGAATCTCTGAAGGTGGTCAGGACAAAATCATTGCTCTAGAAAAAGTGATGAGCAGAGGATTTGCAGAAATCCAGCACAACATAGACTCCCTCAAGGAATTGTTTCATATTGATGGAAAAGCTATAGACCACACCATTACTAGTGTTGGTCAGGTAATGGAACAATCTGTAACTCTTGCCAACAACCAGATCCAGTTAGACAAGAAAGCCGAAGAACATGTTAGGAAAATCTGTGAAGAAGTGGGAACCTTCAAGGAAGATGTCATAGAAAAGCTATGTGTAGAATTCAGAAAGGGGGAGAGCCTGGTGAAAGAACATGTGGAAAAGCTTGTGGATAAGTTTACTGCTGCTGCAAACACGGCTTGGTATGATAAGATAAGTGAAATCAATAAGAATGTTTTAGAGCAAATTCAATCTGTGAAATTTCATACCTATGACACCTCAGTCTGGATGTACAACCAGATATTCCCTTAATTTCAGGTTGATCCTAATATCATTCCTCATAACCTGAACCCACTTGCTGAAGGACAGTCCAGTCAGATGCAACAACCTCAGATGCCCTGCTTTTCTCCAAGGCCAGAAGATCAGGATCCTCCTCTTGCTTCTTATGACCAAGTATGGGATGATATTATTCCTCAAGGTTTACCTGAGATCAACACCTCTAAGAAAAGGAAGTGTGGGGAAGGCCCCTCAGCCAGCAAAAGTGTTCCCAAGCAAGATTCTGAGAAGAGAAAGGCATAAGAGTTTGTTGAAGTCTGGAGTCCTACCTCCAAATCACTAATTCTTGATACTCTCAAGTTAGTAATGGACTATAATGAAAACAGGAATCTCCACTACAGCTCCTCTGAGTGGGAACTTTATGAGAAGTCCATGACTAAAAGAAGGATATATGACAGAGAGTATGACAAGAATAATCCCAAGGCTCCTCCAAAACCTCCTAGATACTACCTAAAACCTTTCAACTACCAGAGGAGACAACAGGAGAAGCATGTCAGACAGCATCAGAGCTAGAGATGATTTTTCTACTGATACTTGTTTTTGAGACTATGGAAGAAATGATGTTGAATTGGAAATCTAAAATATTATATATATACAATTTCTAGTTTTGTTAATTGTGTGTTTAATTTTTCTATCTTGCTTTTGTATTCTATTTCTTCATTTACAGTTCTTTCTTTATTGGTATAATTCACCTTAGTGTAGAGGGTTCTGACTTCTACAAATATGGGGAGATTATTGGGTATTGCATCCACAATAACCCAGATTTGCATGAAGTCACCCTTGAACTAAGATGAATTAAGTTGTATTTGATATCTTGGTTTGAGTTGTGTGTTTGCAGATCATCATTGCTAAGTGTATACCAATATCAGTCTACAGTGGGTCATGAACATAGGACCATACAGTGTAATCCCTCACTGTGAGATCCAAGGTGTTGACTCATGTGTAGCCTCTTAATTAGGACACACTTCTTATTCAAGAACTTGGATCAAGGAATGAGGATAGGATTCTTGAAGAGAAGAGAAAATTGTAAAAGTCCAGAATTTCTCTAAGTCCACTTCTCGAGAAGTCCATGATAGTTCTCGAGAACAAGACTTAGCAGAACTCGAGAAGTTCCTCTAGTTCTCGAGAAGCAGAGACTAGTTCTCGAGAATCCTTTTTATAGTTCTCGAGAAGTCAGTCTAAGGTTATCGAGAAGTCCCAGCCTTTATTTCTCGAGTAGTCAGAGACAGCCGCAAAAATTATTCTAAGTCCCTCTCTCGAGAAGTCTATCTTAGTTCTCGAGAACTTAGTTTCGAGTTCTCGAGAAGCCAGCATTATTCTCGAGTACTTGATTTGGCTTTCGAGTAATAGTTCTCGAGAAGTCTAGTTAGGTCTCTAGAAGTCTCAGCCCATAGTTTTCGAGTACTAACTTGAAGTCCAGACAGACTTGCTCTCGAGAAATCAATCTTGTTCTCGAGAACTCATTCCAACTTCTCGAGAACAGCAGACAATTTTTCTGGAAATTTCTCTTAAGTCCAGATCGACGGGATTTTCAAATTACTCGACGTGATTGTCCACGTGTCATCATTTATGTCTTTTCTAACCGTTAGGGGAATTCCTATATAATGTCTTTTCGTTAAGACTAACCCTAAGCGGAAAATCATACATTTTTATTATCGTGATCGGCCATCTCTCTCCAAGAAGAACAGAACTTTCAGCCGCCGCCGCCGCTCAACGTGGATCGACACTTCTGTTTTCGATCAAGAAAGGCTTGTTGTTCAAGGATATTTCTTCCTCTCCTTGATCGAGTAGGTCTAAGATTTCTCAGATCAGATCTCTCAACTCTTCTTCAACATTTTCTGAAAAAGCTGCAAGTTCAAGAAGAAGACCTAGAGTTGAATTTTTCCAGATCTGAGACAAATTTCTATTTGTATTTTTTAAATCTCTCTTTGTAAATATTGTATGAGATTAATCTCCGAGTTGTAGGAATTTTTCATCTTCCGATGGTAGATCCTTTTGGATTGAGATTATAGGAACTTGGTTCTGAGGCGTAGGATTGGATTTCAATCCGAGATAGTGGAGTAGCTGAGTCTAGTGATTTACTAGATCGGTGAGGGAAAGTGGACGTACCCAAGATTAGGGAACCACTATAAATCTTCTTGTCGTCTGTGATTGCTTGATTGTTTGTGCAAGTTCTTTTAAATTTTTTTATTCCGCAAATAGACGCACAATTCACCTATTCACCCCCCTCTAGGTGATTTAGGTAGACAACTTAACACTTTCAAGAACAATAATAATGTTTACCGAAGATCCCTTCCCTGCCAACTAGTTGAAAGCCTGACAGCGGGAGTAGCTCAGGACTTGGGTAGACTCTCTCGAGTGACATCCAGCTTTGTCAGCTAAATGAGAGTCTAGCAACGGGACCTACTAGGGGTCTGGGTAGGTTCTCTCGAGTGACGTCCAGCCCTACCAGGTAGATGAAAGCCTGGAAGTGGGGTTTGCTCGGGATTTGGGTAGACTCTCTCGAGTGGCATCCAGCCCTGTCATCTAGATAATAGCTTGACAGTGGGATCTGCTCGAGGTCTGTGTAGGATCTCTCGAGTCACATCCAGCCCTGCCAGCTAGATGGGAGCCTGGTAGCGGGATCTGCTTGGGGTCTGGGTAGACTCACTCGAGTGACATCCAGTCCTGCCAGCTAGATGAGAGCTTGACATCGGGATCTGCTCGGTTCTAGGTAGACTCACTCGAGTGACATACAGCCCTACCAGCTAGATGAGACCCTGACAGCGGGATCTGCTCGGGGTCTGGGTAGACTCTCTCGAGTAATATTCAGCCCTACTAGCTAGATGAGAGCCTTGCAGCAGGATCTACGCGGGGTCTGGGTAGACTCTCTTGAGTGACGTCTAGCCCTGCAAGCTAGATTGGAGCCTTGTAGCGGGATCTGCTCTGGGTCTGAGTAGACTCACTCGAGTGACATACAACCCTGCTAGCTAAATGAGAGCCTGGCAGTGAAATCTGCTTGAGGTCTGTGTAGACTCTCTTGAGTGACATCCAACCCTGCCAACTAGATTAGAGCCTGGTAGTGTGATTTGCTCGGGGTCTGGGTAGACTCTCTCGAGTGACGTTCAGCCCTGCCAGTTAGATGGGAGCCTGGCAGCGAGATCTGCTCGAGGTCTAGGTAGACTCTCTCGAGTGACGTCCATCCCTACTAGCTAGATGGGAGCCTGGCAGTGGGATTTACTCGGGGTCTGGGTTATGAACATGGCCTGTCACAAATTCCATTGCAAGAAGAGCTGAAAGACCAAGAGATTTCATATTTACGAAAAGGGATGCTCGTACATGGTTCATGGGTAGAACCGCTTCAAGTCATCATAGCTCTAGGTGTGATTTAGGGTCTCGCCCTCCACATTCTGGAGGCGATACCCTCCTGATTTCAATGCTTCTTTTACAATGTATGGATCCTCCCAATTGGGGTTGAGCTTTCCCACGGTAGCTGATCTCCCTACTGCATCCACCTTTTTCAGGACCAGATCCCCTTCCGCGAACTGTCGGATCCAGACGTGCTTGTCAAATTACTTAGCCATCCTTCGTTTGACCTCTTCCTGCCATATGTCAAAAAGATCATGCAACTCGTCCACCATATCCAGGGAGAGTTCCAACTCATCCTTGTTCTCGGCCCGCCACTCTTCTCTGCCTTCTTCTGCCTCAACTACCTGAGGTGTCTAGACCTCGAACTCTATGAGGAGCACTACTTCATAGTCATAGGAGAGCTTGAAGGGGTCCCCCCCCTGTGGTCGTGTTGGGAGTGGTCCTTAGGGCCCACGGGACCGAAAGGAGCTGCTCCACCCAACTCCCCCTCAAGTTCTCAACCTTTTTATTCAAGAGATTCACGATGATCTTGTTCGTCGCCTCCACCTACCCATTGCTCTTGGGATGATGGACTGACGCGAACCTGAGATTAATCCAAAGTTGGCCACAGAAGCTGATAGACTCGGCGCTGACAAACTGCGGCCCATTGTTCGTGACAATGCCCTGAGGCAATCCATTCCAGCAGATGATCTCCCTCCATACAAAGTTTTTGATTGCCTGGGAGGTCACCTTGGCAGATGATCTCCCCCCATCGGTGGTTATGGTGGTTATGCTATTATCTACAGCCCATAACCACCATGATCACAATTTATAGGCCGATTTTATAACGCATTATGTGCATATTATTTTATAATTTTACTAGACGCAGCCCAATTCTATATTTGGCTACGCATATCCCCACTATGGGAGGTCATGCAGGCGGTTATGTGGGTGGTTACCCATATAACCGACATCGATAATGACGGGAGCGTGATCAGACGGTGGAGAAAACGCATGGCACACGGCGAATGTCAGCCAATGACGGCGGGGAGACTCTTGGCTAGTGATGGCCATGTTGGATCGGAGGAATCCGGACGCCAACGGAAGGCCGACCAGCCGAGGGGAAGGGGAGGTCGCCCCTAATCGGGGCTGGTAGAGGAGGACGAGCGGCAATTTTACCACTCGTTTTTTGGTAATGGGAAGAACGACCCTATAATGGCTATGGTCAAAGATGGTAGGCCATTTGGCCGCCCATTTTGGCAGCAGGGAGGCCGCCACTTGAAGGGGCGGCGACCAAAGACGGGCGGCCAAATGGCCGCCCATTTTTGGGGCAAGGATGCCGCCCCCAGAAGGGGCAGTGACTAAAGACGGGCAGCCAAATGGCCACTTATATTTGGTGGCAGGGATACCGCCCTTGGAAGGGGAGGCGACCATAGACGGGCGGCATTTTTTGTGGCAGGGATGCTGCCCCTGGAAGGGGCGGCGAACAAAGATGGCCGGCCAAATGGCCGCCCTTTTTGGTGGTAGGGATGCCGCCCCTGAAAGGGGCAATGGAAAAATGGCTGCCCATTTTTGGTGGCAAGGATGCCTCCCCTGGAAGGGATGGCGTCCAAAAACGGGCGCCAAATGGCCACCCATTTTTGTGGCAGGGATGCCACCCCTGGAAGGGAAGACAGCTAAAGACGTGCATCTGGTTGCCCGTCTTGAGCAAGCGGGAGGTCGCCCTTACAGGGAGGCTGGGGAAGGCTCGACGGCCAAGAGACCGTCCGAAAAAGTAACCAGGCAATGTGCAAGAGCATTTCACATGCGGGTGTGCGCATGTGCGAGCGAGCGAACGCGCGAGTGTGCTGGCTGGGCCCGATCGCGCATGGCATTTAGCACGGTCAGGTGGGGCCACATGCACGCCTACGTGCGTCCCGCGGACCGTGCAGGCAGGGGTATGCTTGCTCAACCACACAGTTGGTCGGACGAGTTTGCGAGACACTACACTGCGTAAAAGGATTTACGCGAGTGCGACCGGTGACTCGGCCTACACTCAAGGGATTCTTGGTTCAACCGTACTCACTCAAGGGAACCCTATCAATTGCACGCTCACGCGCACTCCTCTTCGTTACATGCTCCCATGCACGCCTTGTTCTTGGGCGCTCTCTTCTGTATGCCTCTTCCTTGTGCGCTTCAACGGGCTCTCCTCTAGCAAGCGCTTCGCGCGCAGTCCGCCAGCAAGCGCTCTGCGTGCTCTCCTCCGGCAAGAGCTCCATTAGCTCTCCGCCGGCAAGCGCTCCGCGCGCTCTCTGCCAGCAAGCGCTCCACGGGCTCTCTGTCATCAAGCACCCCGCGCGCTCTCTGCCAGCAAACACTCCGTGCACTCTCCGATAGGAAGCACCCCGCGCACTCTCCGCCAGGAAGCACCCCGCGCGCTCTCCGCCAGGAAGCGCCCTGCGTGCTCTCCGCCGACAAGCGCCTCGCACACTCTATGCCAGAAAGTGCCTCGCCAGCACGCTCTTTGCCAGAAAATGCCCCGTGCGCTCTCCGCCAGCAAGCGCTCCGCTCGCTCTCCGTCAGCAAGCGCTCCGTGCGCTCTCCGCCAGTAAGCGCTCCGCGTGCTCTCCGCCAGCAAGCGCTCTGCGCGCTCTCTGCCAGCTAGCACTCTACATGCTCTCCGCCAGCAGTCGCTCCGCGCGCTCTCCGCTAGTAAGCATTTCGCACACTCTCTGCTAGTAAGCTCTATGCACGCTCTCCGCCTGCAAGTGCCCCGCCCGCTCTTTGCCAGAAAGTGCTTCGCGCACTCTCCGGGAGCAAGTGCTCTGCACGCTCTCCGCCAGCAAGCGCTCCACACGCTCTCTTCCAGCAAGCGTTCTGCTTGTTCTCTGCTAGCAAGCACTCTTACTTCAAGACCGCACCTAGAGCACCCTCGTACACTCCGGCTCCTCTCTCAAGACTAGCATAAGAGCCCAACGCCCTCAACTCAACAACAGAATCTCTAGTCTACAACAAGCCAATCGCTCAGAACTTCTCTATATACAATAGGAGACAAGCCGCAAAGGATAAAGAGCGTTGAACACGCCGCACGAGTTTCTAAGCAGTAGATTCCTAATAATGTGCAGAGTGCGCTGCTCTCGCTTCAAAGAATCATCAAAGCACCCCCAAAGTACAATGAGCGCATCACCCCCCCCCCCCCTGATGAATATTTTCGCTAAGTCTAAACTTGATGCGGATTCATTCTACAATTTATCATAACTATGTAGATGGGCATAAGCTAGATTGAATCATCTTTCAGGCAAGTGCACCTATCAATCATAGTATAAGAGAAATCTACATCTCGTATCGTATTCCACAGGGTCATTTCAACTATTCGTACTCACTCTCACTCTATTATCATACCTAAACTTAAGGTTGCGTTCTAACATAGATTAATCCTAACTATGACTATTCGGATAAAAATTGTAATGGAGAGTTACAAAGATAGTTTCAAGTCGAAAGTTAAGAGTATTCAATGAACAAAATCACTTTGTGTAATCATGAAATAACAAGACTATCAAATTCATTGTATTGTAAAGGGTTAAACTAATTATCAAATTCTCTCTCGAGCAATTTAAAAAATCTAAGTTAAGTTAAGTAAATTTTCTCTCGAATAATTTACAATACTCAAATATTTATTGAATGAAATACCCTATCTAATACATGGATTCATGAAACTTTATTTCTAAAATACCATAATTCCATTCATTCGTATTCTAATTTTCCAAGAAACATATCTCTCGATCATGAATTTTGAATTACAAAGAGAAATAACACATAAATATGAAGATTTAACCATCATCCAAACAATCCAATTTCTCAATCTAGACATTTGGAATTCATGTAAAAATAAATAATCATTCATAATAAGGATAATTCTCAATGTTTGCAAGCCCATATACGAATAAAATACAATGAAATTGACTAAAACAAAACGATACATGATTACTAACTTGTTCAAACACATTGTTCATGAAAAGTAAAAGATAAATAAAGTTGGATTACCAAGAGAGATACAAGATTAAATAGATAAATTAAAGAATAAATGCATACAAATATCTCCTTCAAGCCTTCCTTCTCTTGGATGCTCCACTTTTGTTCTCCAGAAAAATCTCCAAGCAAAATAATCCAAAAAAGTGCAGAATAAAATTTTCTCCAGGTTTTTATAGTCCAATAGCAAACATGGTCGAACACGGGTTTCCGACACGGCCGTGTTGCAGGCCGTGTCGGCAGTTCCAGGGCAGTTCCACACGAAAAGACGTGTTTGATCATGGGCCGTGTTGGATCACACGGGTACTGACACGGCCGTGTTTTGGAACACGGCCGTGTTGTTCTTCATGTTCTTCAGACACGGGGGCTGGATCATTGGCTTCAGCTGGGATGGAACACGGGTAGGCACACGGCCGTGTTCCTACCCGTGTGTGGGCAATTCTTCTCCTGTGATCAGTCCTGTTGGCCCCGTAAACTCCCATGTTTGCTCCAAGACTTTTAGTTCCACTGGCTAGTTGTACCTGCATTAGAAAAATGCCATAGTAAGGGAGAAGTTCAATACATAAACTAGTAAAAACTCTAAACTATGCTCTACTATTCATGACAATACCAATTCTCAATTATTTAGTGCAATTACTTGAATAAAGAGGTAGAAATCAGCGGATATGATTACAATTATTACAATAAAAATCTACCATAATTGTAATCATCACCCCCCAAAGCATACGAAGAGATACTTGCTCCATGAGTGGTAGCTTATCACCCTCTGAGCTCTTCCTTATTCTCTCTCTCAACAATTGTAACGAGAGGCAGTCTATCACTCTTGAGTTGTTCAAGAAAGTTTTGTACAACAACCAGCAAATAGTGGAGGTTTGGCCTTCATAGATCCGGTCACGTGATTTTTCAACCAGTTGACGAGGTTTTCACGTTAAAATTTTTTTCCAACTTTCTACTTTTTTTGACTGTTTGCATGCTCGACCGCTCCCGGGATAAGGAGGTTCAATTTAGTCTGGTCTACTGGAGTTTAGAGCAATCCACAACAACTAGGATCAACATAATGGTCATCAACTAGTTGTTCTATAACTGCTGTCTTGAAAACAACCTATTTTTTCATCTTTAAGTCCCACCACCAAATTTTTGACAACACTTTTTTTCTTTTCATAATTTTATTATATTTAATTTGCATGTTCAACACCACTAACATATATTTTATTGTCAAAGTTTCTCATACAATGAATTTGCAATCCTTACAAATCATTTTATTTATTTTACGAGTCATAAAATAATCAATAATGTTTTAAACATAATTAAATGGTCTTCCTTCTTAATGAATAATGTAATGCTCACAATTAACTCATGCATTAGTATTAATTACATATATATACTATATATATATATATATATATATATATATATATATGGATTTGGAATATATAAGCTCAAGCTTTTTTAAGCCTAAAAAAGCTTGAGTTGGTTCTCCCATAATACATGTCGAAATTAGGCAAATAATATATGCTTTTTGTAGCCAAAAACAAGATCTACAACTTTCATGCTGAACATTGTTCCAAAATTTGTACGGTTTAGCCGAAATTAGGTCTGAAAGTTACTAGCTCGAATTTTAAAATTTATTATTATTATATTCATTTCGAGTTAGTAACCTTTCGGGCGATATTCCAGCCAAATCGTGCAAATTGTGAAAGAATGTTCAACATGAAAGTTGTAGATCTCGTTCTTGGCTACAAAATGCATATATTATTTATCTAATTCCGATATATATTGTGGGAGAAGCAGTTCAAGCTATTTTAGGCTTAAAAAAGCTTGAGCTTAGATATGTTATTATATATATATATATATATATATATATATATATATATATATATATATATATATATATATATATATATTATATATAAGGGAATATAGATATTTGGAGGCACACCATAGATTGCATATTGGCCATTGGATCATGAGAGAGAGCATGAGAGGGGGAGATTTGGGAGAGAGAATGGAGGGAGAAGGAGAGAGAGAGGGGAGAGTGATAAAGAGGGAGAGAGGGAGAGATTAATTAATTTTTATAGATTAAAATTTGCAAAATTGTATAAAAAAAAAATATGAATAGTACTTCATATTTTTTGCGGTCATTTTAAGTACTCATATGCATATGTTTTTGAAAAAAAAGATTTCAGGTGCGCGCATGCGCAACCCGCAGTGAAGCCCGCCCGGATGCGGCCGAAGGCCGCCCGAGAGCATCGAGCACGGGCGTAGCCCGTGCGAAGATGCTCGTGTGTGTGTATATATATTATATATATATATATATATATATATATTATATATATATTAAATTTATATATATATATAGGGGGCACTGAATTTCCGCGCAGCGCTTTTTGGACAAAAAAACGCGCTCCTCGGAAAAATGAAAAAAACACCCCCTAAACAGCATTTTTAGAAAAAGTGGTCAACATGAAAGTTTGTAGATATCGACGAGATCTACACTTTAATGTTGACCACTTTTTCTAAAAATGCTGTTTTAGGGGGTCTATTTTCAAAAGGCGCGAATGGAGGTCCGCGCAAAAAAAAAATTCGTAATATTTACCGGGCGGAACCCCCTTCGCGACTTTTGAAAATAGACCGCCTAAACAGCATTTTTAGAAAAAGTGGTCAACATGAAAGTTGTAGATATCGTCGAGATCTACAACTTTCATGTTGACCACTTTTTTCTAAAAATGCTGTTTAGGGGGTGCTTTTTCCGTATTTTTCGGGGAGCGCGTTTTTTAGAGCAAAAAGCGCTGCGCGTTTTTGCATTAATCTGTATATATATATATATATATATATATATATATATATATATATATATAATATATATATATATATATATATAAATATATATATTACATTAAAGATGTAGTTTGAACCTTCCAAAATTACTCTAAATCATCTAATATATGTCAAGTCTTTCATCGTAGGTATTCAAAAAACTTTATTTTGAATGATGGGAGGGAATATTACTAGGTCTTTTATCCCTACATACGAAAAGGGGGAGAGAGAGAGGTAGAGAGAGGGAGAGGGGAATTGATTTTAAAAAAAAAAAGAGCATTTCTTATAAAATAAAAATCGGAATATTGATATATATATATATATATATATAATATATATATATATATATATATATATATATATATATATATATATATATATACATACATACATACACACATGAGCATCTTCACACGGACTACGCTCATACTCGATGCTCTCGGGTGGCCTTCGGCCGCATCCAGGCAGGCTTCGCCCGCCTCCGCACGGGCCCCATCATTCTCTCTTTCTACCACGCTCTCTCCCCTCCCTCTGTGCTCTCTCTCTCTCTCTCTCTCCATTTGTTTTCTCTCTCTCACAACCCATCTATATAATATATAAGATATATTATATATATAATATACCCATGTCCCCCCCCCCCCCCTCAGCTGCTTTCTCTCTTTCTCTCTCTCTCCCTTCTCTCTCTCTCTATTATATACTATATAATATATATTTTATACCCACCCACCCCCATAGCCATCTTTCTCTCTCTCACGTGTTCATCGGGTATAGTTTTAGAAGCCTTTTTATTTTTTATTTTTTTAATGACAAAACGTTCTGACGGCTGATGAATTATCAATTCATGATCAGTTGGCTATTCGAATTTCGAACTCATGAATTATATTTCTTTTATCGTGATAAATAAATAAATAAATATATGTATATAGCTAATACTATATGTTATATTATTTATACGAGAGGGTTTGCACGAGCGCAACCCCGTGTGACAGTGATAGCATCCTCATCATAATAGTGATCAGCACAATGACACACTCGTCACTCGCAAATCATCAATATCATGATTATAGTCCCTAGCACATTAATAATTAAATGGAAAATGCACAAAACTAATACACTCTATAGATCCACATGCATATCAATAAATACTATGAATTAAATGAAAGATTTTAGGCAACAAGAGCTTGAAGATCAAAATATGCATTATTAAATATCTCCCCACTTTGTATTCTCTTCTCCTAAACAATATCATCAACTCAATTACTGAATTAAATATCAATAAATACTATGTATTAAATGAGAGATTTTAGGCAACAAGAGCTTGATGACCAAAATATGCATTATTAAATATCTCCCCACTTTGTATTCTCTTCTCCTAAACAATTCATCACCCTCAATGCATTATTGAAAGGTTGTGTTAAGATACTTAAAACTGAGGATATATTAGAAGAAATATAATGCTTGATGTCTTAAAGCTTTGGTGGCAATTTGCATCAACTGGTTTGCTTTAAAGTGTGAAAGTCTCTTCATTATCACATATAATTAATGGATTGACTACGAGGTGTAGAGAAGACTTTGGAAGCTTCTTTAAAAAAACACATGCACTTGCTAACTTGCTCAATAATTTAAATATATTTATTAGTAAAATTCAAAAAAAAAATTGTGCATTTCAGAGCCATAATTCCAAATGTATCACAACATTTCTTAAGTGTAATAACTAAACTGAATGATGGAAGAGATTCTACTCAAATAAATTCAGAAAGAAATAATATTTTTCTTGAAGTTTGTTCCAAAAACTTACGCTTAAGGTTTTGTTTGGAGGGCTTTTCAGAAAGGAGAATGAGTGGTGGCAAAAGAAATATTATAAAATGAGTTTTTGGAAAATATATATTAGAAAAGGAGATATGTTTGGGTAAACTCTTTTGCAGAGATTTTCATAAATGAGAAGCACTTTATAAACCGTTTGACAAATCACCGTTGTGATGACTTTTTTATTAAAAATTCGCATCCGGACAGAAAAATGCGCGCCCGGGGGAAAATGAGCGTCTGACCGAAAATATGCGCCTGGGTGTGGAAAAACTCGTGCCCACGCGATAACTCGCGGCCCGGGCAGATAACTCACTCCCCGGCGGAAAATGTGCACTCGGGCGGAAAAAGAGCGCCCGGGAGGAAAAAATGCGCCCGACCGAAAATTCGCCGCTAGGCGGGAAAACTTGCGCCCGGGCGGAAAATGTGCGCCTGAGCAAAAATGGGCGTCATGGCGAAAAATGCGTGTCAGGGCGAAAAAATGCGTGCAAGGGCACCAAAATGCGGGCCCGGGCGCCAAAATGTGTGCCATGGAGAAAAATGCACGCCCTAACGAAAATGCATCCAAGCAAAAATGCACTCCTGGGCGGAAAATGGGCCCGTGGGAGGAAAATACGTGCCCGGGCGGAAATTGAGCGCCCGGACGGAAAATGCGCCCCCGGGCGAAAAATGCGCGTTCGAGAGAAAAATGTGCGCCCGGGGGAAAATGCGCGCCAGGGGGAAAATGCGCGCCCGGGCAGAAAATTGTGCCTGGGCGGAAAACTGCGCTCGGGCGAAAATTGCGCGTCCGGGTTGAAATTGCGCGCCAGGGCGAAAATTGCGTGCCCGAGCTGAAATTGCGCGCCAAGGCGGAAAATACGCGCTCTGGGCAAAAAACTCCGGGGCAAAAAAAA
The DNA here is from genome assembly GCA_039513925.1 of Platanthera zijinensis. Classification (NCBI taxonomy): domain Eukaryota; kingdom Viridiplantae; phylum Streptophyta; class Magnoliopsida; order Asparagales; family Orchidaceae; genus Platanthera; species Platanthera zijinensis. The sequence continues at coordinate 216,419,752 of CM077080.1, forward strand.
ACAAAGGAAAAAAAAACGTCCGTGTGTTGCAGTGTTTAAATTAACAATGAGCCGAGGTGTTTGATTTTCAAAATATGAAAAATAAAGATTCGGCTATCTGAATGAATAGAAAAACGTTTCCTTAAGGACCTGACGTTTTCTTTCCTAGAAAAAAAACCCCCCACATCCCCTCCCAAAAACCCCTAAAAGATCTACCTAACA